>CANSZD010003250.1:0-101270 GCA_947648045.1 Beta corolliflora
ATTCACCACATAATTGTGTCGATGAGCCGCCACTTAACAAATTGTATTTCCCGGTTAATCAAGGAATGAGGACAAAAATAGCAAGCCAAATCAATCAAGAAAAAGAACAATGCCCGAGTCATCCTAGTAAACACAATCACGCACTGCATAGCATTTCTCGATCATCAAATAACGCCACCATGCTTTTGCGCTGAAACAAGAAATGAAGAAACGAGGAACCAAATATTTCCATTTTTCCATGTTGAATAAGAGGTGCAGAAGGGTGAGTATTTATTCGAGAATTCATGAACATACCGAATTTTTGCATCTCTATCCTATTCATTTTGTTTCGGGGAGGTGTACGTGGTTTCTCATGCAAGGTAGATATATTCCAAGCCCGAGAAAATGAACATACATATATTCTAAAGCTAAAGAAAAATAATGATGATTCATAGCAACTCTTCTTTTCCTAGGGAGAGAGGTGTGGTTTATGCGAAGTAAATATATTCTAAAGCTCTTAACGCACTTGTAAAACAAATAACAAGGTAAGCTAAAGAAGCAGACGAACTTAACAAATATCATAAACAATCACTTTCACTTCAATATAAATAAGAGAAAACGAGAGAAATAGAAAAGATCGGCCATAGTGATTTACCCGAAATAGCAGAGCACAATGGCTAACAAACAAGGAGGAACCTAAATAGTGCGAACGTAGGCGGCGAAAAATTAACTTAAGAAAAGTGCAGCGAAAAATATTAGGCGGGAAAACCTAATTTGTAATTTATGTTACGAAAATATATAGATTACTTCAGATGATAGAAAAAGCTTACCCATCTCCAAATCATTGTATTAATTGTACGCCATTAGAGATCTTCGAAGCTTCCTCTTTAATAAAAACCAAAAGTGGTTATATCCAAGAGAGAGAAAAGAGAGTGCGTAAACTCGGAAATTATGTCCAAGGAAAAACAAAAATGACAATTAATTGTATTGCTAAGCTGAAATGAACCAAACCTTAAATGTTGTTGTTGCTCAATTCATGTAAAATTTTAACCCTCAATTCATCGAGATTTGAACTCCGTTGTTGAAGCTTTTAAAAAATGCAAAAATGAGAGGATGAGAAGAACAAGGAAAGAGAAAAGAAACATGAGAGAAAAGCAGGAGATGGACATGGAAAAGGGGAAAGGGAGGAAATCCGGTAAAGCAAGATGAATATATGGCTTGGAGGAAAACCGGGGAAGAAGAAAGAAATTTCGTTGTTGTGGGATGGATTGGGGTCAAAAGGGACTTTAATCACTTAAGGGCAAAGATAACAATAGTTGGGGCGTTGGAGGGCGTATTGGAAACCACTATTCATAAGCTACACTAGAGGTGTAGTTCTCTCTTTTAATGGGTGTAGAGTAGTACGATCATCGGCAGCGAGGACATACCTTGACAACCACAAACACAACAAAAACATTTGTGCTTTCGAAAGCTTCCTCCTTTCCCGTCCAATTCTCCAACCATTTATGTTGGCTTGCCTTCCTAGCCTTACTCCACATCATCCCCGAACGCACCATGAGTAACTTCTCCTCAATCTCAAGCAAAATATTGGAAATAATTTCACTCAAAACAAATCAAAAAGTTCAAAAGCTATAGCTTAAACAAGAGAAAAAATAGAAAAATAAAAATTAGAGAAAGACTTCATGCTTAACCCCAAAAAATCGAACCAAAAGTTCAAAAGCTATAGCTTAAACGTAGAGAAAAAAATAGAAAAAATAAAAAATTAGAGAAAGACTTCATGCTTTACCCAAAAAAGTTCGAGCAGTAAGTAAGAAAAAGGGAAGTTAGAGAAAAAAATCCAAGGAAAGTAAAATTGTATTCTTTCATTACCACGCTTTGAATTTGTACTACTGTGAACACCAAAAGTTGTCTAGCAAAATGACCTATTATTGATTCACGCCAACGGAAATATCTAAGTATAGTAATTTTCATAAGTTCAAGCTAATTGGATAATCTTAACACTTGCATATCATCTACCACTTCTACCATATCATCTCCAAAGGGTAGCAAACCCACAAGAGGATGAAGAAAACCATAAGTCGGCCTACTTGTGCACTTGCGAGACTACTATGCTCGACAATCGAGTCTTGGGTGAGACCATTGGCATTGAGTCACCTAAACAATATTACAATTCACCTATTCACCTCTCAATAAGTTCCTCATAAGTAACCCTTAACATAGTATAATGAAGTCACCCTTAGTGACACTATTTTGACTCCGACCGAGATAAACTAACTTGAATCCAACCCCAAATAACCCGAACTCAACTTGAATCGACCTATTTTATGATATATTTCGAGCACAACCCAAAATCAAAACGAACCATCGGACGAATTAGGACTTTAAGTATAAGTTACCCACCGAACAATACAACAAGTCACTTATGGGACCTTGACGATGTAAAAAGTCATTCATCGAAGATCCTCAAGGCGATCCGGGTCGTGCCAAAAAGTTGTGGTGAGACTAGCCTTGTATAAGTTAATGCGAATGTTTCCACACAAATTCAAAGAAATTCAAACTCGAGCAAGACCTCTAGGATTGCATAGTATCCCCAACAACATATTTCCTTTCATCACGGACTTAAAATAACGCTGGTAATCGCCTCTCATCTTCATGCGGAACACCTTACATTCACTCACAATAGAAGTAGGAATAGGATTGGACAGAAACATAAAAAGTGACATAAAAAAGTAATATGACATTAAACAATCGACAATAAAATAATGTGATATTGAACAGCGCAAAAAAAAGTAATATCAAAATACTACCCGACCACTAGGCAATAAGAGGACAGTTCGGCTTGCTCTAGAAGACCATGGATGGCTTTGGAGCCCATCTTCACCAACTTTCTCTTCCCTCGGTAGTCTTACGCTCCGGCCCTGAAATTCCTCGCCCTAATAATCAATAGCCCGTAATTCGAACTCCAACGCGAGATGACTCTTAGGAAAAGGGGAGAAGCACAAAAGGCCGGATTCACCGACGGTTGTAACACCACATATCATGCAGGTATGGCTCAAATTCCTCACATCTTCATTTGTGTTCACAACCTCGTAGAAATCACGCAAACCTCACACGTTTTCCTGTTCTCTGCATCATGTCGACTTTCCACCACCGAAAAAGGAAACCATTTGGTCAGTGCAAACAAGGGAGAAAATTCAAGCACTAAAAAAAGACCAGATTAGGAGACAATTTTCAAGTTTTTCTATTGAGAAAGGAATTTGGCAAGTTGGCTTTCTACGGAGATGACAAAGTATAAGGCTATCGAACTACATAAACCGTACATGCAACACTACAATGATTAGCATTAAGAAAAGAAGAATCATAATAATTCAAACATTACTACTTATAAATACAAACAAACTGTACAAGTTGGATAAAATCGCCAAGGAATAACTCCTGTGTGGCCTTGGATCGAGTCATCGCTTCCAAAAGGCAATCACCGCACAAACTTGGTCCTTTCTTTAGCTAGTGCTTTACTAATCCTAAACATTAACATTGATTGAACAATAAAAGCATCCTTTCTCAACAATTCCAAAATGATTAAGAAGAAATAAACACAATTTAAACAAATTCAAGGAAAATGAATTTGGAGCTCATAATAAGTGGGAAAATGAAACAAAGCTAAAAAGGATGAAAGAGAAAGATACCAAGATTTCAATTTTTGTCAACAACCATGAATTTTTCCAAGCAAAAACAGCTTGTGTTCATCTTCCTCCGTCCATGGCACCTAAAAAAATCATGATTAATCAATCAAATCAATAACAACAAAAAACTATGAATTGTTTTTAAATTAATTGTGATTTTGATTTGTTTATTTTTCTCTCCTACCTCGCTAGCTATCGCAGTGACAACGACCGCGATGGTGGAAGAATGAGTAACTACGGCGGCATCATCGCTGGAGGCGTAAAAAGCGACAGCCCAAGAAGAACGGCGTCGTTGGGAAGAGGAAGAATCGAGGGGATGTTCATACTCCAACCATCAATCTAGCCCTAATTTTCTCCACAACCACCAAAAACACACCCAAATAATAATAATAATAATAATAATAATAATAATAATAATAATAATAATAATAATAATAATAATAATAATAATAATAATAATAATAATAATAATAATAATAATAATAAAAGTAATCAAACAGTCACACAAAAAAAACCAACAATTAATCAACATTTTTTTTGAAAGAGAAATTTCATTAATTGAAGGCCAAACGGCATCTACAATAGGTATTAAAGAAAAACAAGATACAATTAAACAAGGCTAAATCAAATTCGTCTTCGAAGAGACTACAATGAACCAGATTGAGCAATACAGGCGCATCCCCCTTGTATTTCCTGAATCAAGCGACTATTGATGAGGAAGTATGTCATTCGATATAGTTTGGGAAGAACATTCTTGATCGAGTCATGTTGAACGCATCCGAGATTCCAATACCTTCATGTTGAGTCTCGAACTTCAACCAATGAGAATAATTTTTCATACCTAAAAACAAAAAAACCATACTCACAACTCCCATAGGGGAGAAAGAGATTTCCAAAACAGAAACTAAAAACCCCATAACAGGGTTTGAAAAAAACCCATAAAGAGAGACTAATTTATTAAACAAAACAAGAAAATGAACTAAAAACTGAAAATAAAAGGGGAAAAGGGGCTTACCATGGATGAAATCATCCATGGCAGCCCCTAACTGATGAAGAAGGGGTAGGGGAGGCTAGGGATTGAGAGAGAAAGAGAGAGGGGGGCTAGGATATGATAACAATTAATCAACATACTTTCACTATTCATCATAAAAGGGTCAGTTTTTCACTTTAGCTCGAATAGCAAGGTAAGACGGTCTCTCACAAACCAACAATCAATCTAAGCCTAATTTTCTCTACTACAAACAAAAAAATAACAATAAGAGAATCACAAAATTCCAACAATTACAACCGAAAATAAAAAGGAAGTAAAAATTGAACATGCTCTCGGTAGAAGTATCAACCATCGACAAATAGCGAGAGAAATCATGGAAGTTTTGTCGCATCAGACCGAGCTTGGGCAATGACATCGCAAAAGTCGTCTCTAATTCCCATCCTATCGGAGCTAGTTATAGGTTCGATTTCTTCTTTTGCTTCGAATTGAAGTTGTTAGATAAGTTGTTAAGAGAAAAAATGCAAAATAAGCTAAAATTGAGGAGAGAAAAAATGTACAGAATCAATCCATGATGACATTGAAATCCTTTGCCCCGCACATGATAGCAAGATACAATTAGATTCACCCCACCGATGAGAAAATTTCGAATCTCAAGTTACTTCCCCCAAAAAGTAGTTTATTTCGGAAATGGTAGAGAAATTTTAAGCGCACATCACCTGGCAGCAATCGTCTTCATCTTTTCCGTAATCGCATATTAGGTCTAAAATAGTTGAAATCATTCCTCAAAACATATAATATTCCAATTCTGAACCCGTCTATCAATCATATAATTCGTCTCAATACCTCGATTATTTCAACAACCGATTGTTTTGCAAATCCACAACAAGAAATCTAATTCAAAGAATATGGATATGAACCGAACGATTCCAAAGAAAGTAAAATAAATCAGCAATTGACTTGAAATTGGAACCTCGAAAACCCCAAAAAATCAAACAAATCATAAAATGCTACATCTCAATGACTAAAATATGCACAAATAACGCAAGCAACAAAATGACGCAGTGATAATACCTCTTAATCAATTTGTTTAGGACGAGCGGAAACCCTAGGACGTTCATTAAGAAGTTGATCAAACATTACATTTAGCAACAACATACTTCAAAACCTCATTGTCAATGTAACCATCTGAAGATCCTAAGTACCTCGTTTTGGTGCCGCCCACCGTTTGAATTGCTTCTTGAACCAGACTAAAATGAAAAAGAAGAGAGGGAAAAAATGGTGAGGAACAGGAAAAAGAGGAGAGAGACGTAGAAGATTGAGAAAGTGAGAGTAGGAGGGGCTGATCGAAGTTGAAGGGGATTATTTAGGTTAGGGAGGAGGATGAAGATGGAGGGTTGAGAGGAAAACTGGGAGGAAAGAGAAAGTTGTGAGATGGGGTCAAAAGGGACTTGGGGGCAATTAAGGGTAGCACTTGCAATAGTTGGGTAGTGGAGGGCGGAATGGGTAATACACTATTCATAAGCTACGGTAGAAGGGGAGTTCTCTCTTTTTAATGGGTGTAGATATGAAAGGATGTGCTTCTTTGCTGGTGAACCTCGGATGATGAAGTACATGTATCCTTGGCCTTTTCTACCTCTTGTCTTTAATGTGATTGATATTTTTGTTGCTTTGTCCATTTGTGTGATGCACCTAGAATTCATTACACCTGGTATTTGATGTTGTGGCGCACTTGGTATTTGATGTTGATGAGTCATCATTTGAATACCTCCATTGAACACGTTAGTAAAATATGTCCCTTATTTTTGCCTAAGTGATAAGATCACTTAGCGGGATCTTTTATTTTTTATTGCCTAATTTTTGCCAAGAAGATCTCTCGGGCTACTTTCTATTATTTTATTTGAATAATTTAAAAAAGGAAAACTTTTTCTTCATTGTAAATAAGGATCTTGAGCACAAGGTCCTACGAATGGGTCGTCGAGTGAGGAATGGGTGATGAGCGGATGAATCTTCCGAATTTTGGATTAAGAGTTGAGTTTGCCTTTTGAGAAGTTTGATTTCCTTTTTGAGTAATTCAATTTCGTACTCTTGAATTTACGGCTTCTTTATTTCCTTTTCTTTTCGTGGAGTAGGAGACTTAGGAATATCTTTGATTACTTTGATAAGTTGATTATCTGCTAACCATTTGATCTTGGATTTGTCTCTAATGAGCAAAATTTATCAATGGCAAAATTTTCCCACCATTTGATCTTGAATTCACGTACCAAAGACATGGGGAGTGATGTTGGTACCATTGAATAATGTTATAGGACCTGCACATTATCCATGGGACATTGAACTCTCTATGAAATAAGAGTTATGTGGAATATGGAGTGTTGGTTTGTACATGTATGGAGAAGAACTCATAGGATTTTTTACTTCCATCGGCCATATTTGTTGAGAGCTTCCAAAGTAGAGCCACCATTCATAAAACCATATGGGGAAACTATTTGGACATTGAGGACAAATGCTAAAGAACCATGAGTGATTGAATGCTCTAAGTAAGAATGCTCGAAACCATGTCATCTGATAATCGATGTAATTATATTCTTGTGGTTGAAAAGGGACTGAGAATTCTTTCGGAACATAAGCAGATACCCATTCTGTCTGTGGGATGATCTTCTTGATTTTGCACTTTGAATAAGCTGTAAAATTACCCTTTTCAGTATGCTCAATTTCAACAGACTTGGTGTCAACAAGTATGAATTCATAAAACCTCTGAGTTTTACAAAATGTTTCAGGTCGGTATTGACAATACATTGGGAAAAGATAATTAGTGAATTTGATAAGTTCAGGAATTTGAGGAGTTTCTCTAAAACGGGTAAGGAGCAGATGTTCTTCATGAGGTTTGGTAATGTATTTATGGGTCTCGGAATTTGAAGATTGGGACTTTTGAGTAGTTGGTTTTGAGTTTGAATTTTGAGAAGGATACTTGACTGCTTGAGAAAAAGATAAAGGTGGAAAATCGGAAAATGCGTCAAGATTATATGATGAAGATGTTTTCTCACTTGATGGGCGGAGCTTATGAAATCTCATCACATAATCTTCTAGTTTTTGAATACCTTTGCCTTTATCGGAATCTTGATTCATTTTGTTACCTGTAATAATTGAACTTAATTATTACTATTATTGTCTTTTCCTTGTAAAAATTCTCTAGCTAAAAAATCAGGAAGAGAATTATTTTCTCCTTTTATGAATTCTATTTGAAAATCAAAAATTGATAATATAGCTTGCCATCTGGAGAAAATTTATTTTGAAACAATATTTTGAACATCCTTTTGTAATATTTCTTTTATTGATTTGCACTCTATTCTTAGTAAAAAGGTTTTATCATAGAGATCATCTTGAAATTTTGAAATACAAAGAACAATAGATAAAATTTCTTTTTTAATAGTTGAGTAATTTTTTTGAGAACCTAACCATAGACCCGAATGAAATCTAACTATTTGCTCATTTTTATTTTCAGGTAATTTCTGTTTAAGAATGCCTCCATATCCCATGTCAGATGCATCTGTTTCTACTATCATGAATGCATTGGGATTTGGGAGACCTAAGCATGGAAGACACTTGACTTTTTCTTTTAACGTCTGTATTATATGTGTATGTTTGGGTGACCATGCTGGAGGATTTTTCCATAATCTTTGATAAAGACACGAACAATATTGTCTTAAATTAGGGAAAAAATCTGAAATATAATTAAGGCATCTCAGAAATCTTTGTAATTGATTTTTATCTTTAATTTCATCTGGAAATTTATCAGCGAATTATATAGCTCTATTAATAGGTTTTATAGTACCTTGGAAAATATCATGTCCTAAAAACCATATTTTAGTTTGGAATAGTTTCATCTTAGGAAATGAGACGACTAAACCATTCTTTTTAATAACATGTAAGAAAGTATTAAGGTGTTTGAAATGTTGATATAAGGTATCTGAAAATATTGGGACATCATCAATATAGACTTTAATATTTTGAGTATAAGGATTAAAAATATCATTCATAATATTTTAAAATTCAAATGGAGCATTTTTTAAGCCAAAAGGCATTACATTCCATTCATACTGCCCAAAAGGAACATTAAAGACAGTTTTATATCTATCCTTTTCTTCTATTTGAATTTGCCAAAATCCACTTTTCATATCAAATTTTGAGAAGATTTTTGCATTATAAAGACGACTTAATAAATCCTTTTTATTAGGGATTGGGTACCTAATCCATTGTAAGACTTTATTAAGAGGCTTATAATTAATTACTAATCTAGGAACTCCTCTTTCTTTTTCTGCTTGATTCATAACATAAAAAGCAGCACAACTCCAAGGAGATTTAGATGGTCTAATTAATTTTTTATCTAATAAGGTTTGAATTTCTTTTTTACAAACTTCTAACATTTCTTGATTCATTTGAATAGGTCTTGCCTTAGCAGGAATAGCTTTTTCTGAAAATTCTTTTTCATAAGGAAGTGAAACCATATGTTTTTTCCTTTCCCAAAAAGCATTAAGAATATCTGAACAAACTTCTTCTTTAAATTTTTGTTCTAAATCACATATTTTCTTTTGAATATAAGGGTTTTTTAATTGTTCTTCTATTTTTAAGTATGATATTTCTTGTTGTAAAAGAGATATTTGAGATTCCTTATTAGTTATTGTATTTACTTGTTGAAATATAGATGAGGATTGTAATATGGCCAAATCTTTTTGAAAATATTAGGAGTTGGATATCGGTCAAATATTTTTGATAAAGTAACTGGTTCAGTTCTAGTGGGATTTTCTTCTTTGCAAATAATATCTTTTAGCTTTAAAAGGTATTCTTTTTTGATATCTGTGTCATTAATCTTGTCTATAAGTTCAAATAAAAATTCTTTCTCATTATTATTTTTTGTAATAACATTGATAGAAGGAATAGAGATAATGTCTACATATTTTTTAGGTATAGTCCAGTTTTGAAAATTAGCCGGAAAATATATCTCTTTACTATGTACTATGTTTAAGTTACTACTATCATGTGAGAACAACTTTCTACAAAAAGTAGCCATGATCATATAATAATAAAAATTTAGTGCATAAAGCAGTTAAGTAGATGCATATAAATAGGACCACCGGGACCACCTTTTCTCCTCTTAACGGCTGACCAACGGATTTAACAAGGGTTGACCAACGTTTGACCAACACTTAGTGCAACTTCTTAATTACTAAACCACAAAATTATATACTATATGATGTAGGTAACTTTTAGTGAAAAGTAATAACACTAGATAGTTAAACTAAACTTAATACATATAAAGATAATAGTTTTCCTTTTAAATAAACAAAACATAAACTATCCTAATAAAATATAGTAGCATGTATCATGAATTTTAAGTAGTAACAAGTTATACGTATCATATGAACATGTAAGTTCATCTAATTAGCTAAAAAACGAAAAACATTAGATGACGAAATAAGAACCCAATTTTTATTTTTAGCACAATTAATAGTACTAGAATGAGTAATTAGAATGTTTTTTACTCTAATATCGGCAGATCCTACCCCCGACGTTTTTTGGCTCGGATACCAAGATTGACCCCAGGACTGGACGAGTTTAGGACCGTCTTGACTGTGTTTCAGATTAATTACCTACCAGACGGTCCCCCTTTCACTATATAATTAATCTGACCCTTACGGTTGCTCTTGCAGTAAATATGCTGGTGCACTCTACATGTTTGATAAAATGCCTCAATGAGGGAAATGATGGAAGATTGATAATTTCTGCTATTGTTTATTGTTGATTTTGTTTTTCATGTTTGGCGTATCTTAATTGGAAGATTATGGATCCGAATTGTTACAAGCATTTTGTAATTACGGTAAAAAAAAATCTATTAAACATGGGAAGGGGATGAGATTTCGGGGTTGGCGGGGAGGAGAAGGCGGAGGGGTGGCGGGGAAGGAAGGAGAAAGGAGAGAGAAAGAGGAGGAAGAAGAAAATCGATTTAAGAAATAAAAAAATTAACTTTGTTAAAGTTAAACGGGTAACTGGTCAATCGAGACCCAATATTGCAAAAAATGATGCATAATTGGGACCGCTCATAAATATCTTTAGTTGAGGCGAAAATGGCGGGCGCCTATAATTAGGACTGTTCTGTCAATTTTTCGTTGAATTAGTTAAGTTGTGTTACTTAAAAAAACAAATTAGCAACGGGTTTTTAATTTGGTGGCGATGATTTTCTATTTACCAAAGTGATAATGATTGTTTTCTCTCAACCAAAAGGTGAACTAAAAACAGTGGAGAAAATTGGCAGTTGGGATTAGGGGTGTTCATAACAAGACCGATTTTTCGAGTATTTAAAAACACGGCCCGTGACCGCCGGAAGAATCGGGTACCGGTACCGGAATTTTCGGGTCGGGTATAGGGTACCCGGCTTAATTTTTTAAAAAAATTAGCATTCATTTTGAGTCATTTGCCTCGGATACCATAGCTTGGAAATGAAAATGTAAAAGAAACAAGTCGAGATGACTGGGTGAAGTTTAGAGACCATGATATGAGTAATAGATATTGAGTTTTTAGTGTTTGACAGTAGTCTCACAGCCTATTAATAAGATTTGCTTCAAATATCCCACAACTTTAAAACATCATCGCACAAAATTAGTCATATTTGTATGAGATTAAATACTTTTTAGATATGTAAAGTTAACAAAAACAGACCCCAAAAATTGATAAAAAGGGGAAAAACTGAAGAAAAGAGACAATATGAGCCTAACCGCTCCGTCAGAGCCAAGAATAGCGGTGGCGGAGAGGTGGTTGAGACAAGAACTTGTGTAGGACTGCGGTGTCGTTGCGCCCTTTCGCTGCGGTTAGAGTGTGGAGAGAGAAATCATAAATCCTTATTTAGTTTTTTGAAGAAAGAGAAATCATAAATCCTAAATGTGAGAGTAATGTGACTATATCAATATGTATTGTGAGGCTTCAAGAAAGTAAGAAACTGACGCAACAAGCTAAGTAGAGGAACAAAATGGCTAAGCCTAGTGAGACAGTGAGCAGATCCCAAAGCGAAAAGATTTTTTACGGGTATCCAGGGTACCCGATTGACTAAGATCCGACCCATTACCCGACCCGGAATAAGCGGATCGGGTACCCGGCCCATTAAAATCAGAAATTTTAGAAAACTACCCGGCTTATTTTTTGCGGGCCGGCGGGTCAACGGGCCGGGACGGATTTTTTTGAACATACCTAGTTGGAATGGCTGCAGTAGCAGCGAGTCAGCGACCCACACCCCCACGGCCCAATTCTCAGCTCTCACTACAAAAGGCAAATATGCGCACGGCAGCAGCCGTACACGAATCCGACTCCGAATACACGATACACCACACCTTTAAATACCAAAAAAAATACTCCACCACCACAAAACAACACCAAAACGCAACAAAAAGAATCAATTGGTAAAAACTCAATTGGCGTCCGCGTACCAAAACTAGAAAATGTCATTTTATTAAAAACCCATTCACTCACTCATCCCTCTCTCTCTCTTTCCCCCAAAATCTCCACTTCTTACCCCAAAAACTTGTCTATACAATTCACTAAAACCCAAAAACAAAAACCAAATGTGGTCTTCAACAACGAATCCATCGCTCTCTTCTCATGCATCCTCTTTCCCTCGCCCCCATTTCTACACTCCTTCTCTATCCATCTCTTTATCATCATCATTATCATCGTTTTCATCGAACAACCTCATTCCAGGTCTCAGACTCGTCTCACTTTGTTGTCAATCACCCAATCTTACTACCAATTTAACTGTTTCTGCCATGTCGGATCCCTCTTCTTCTTCTTCCGCCATTGATTTTCTCACATTGTGTCATCGCCTTAAGGTACTTTTCTTTACTGCATGGACTTCTATTTCTTCCAATTTCTACTTTATTGCTTTATTTTCCCGTTTTCTGATTGTCTTATTCTCGGCGTTTGTTCATCTCCGATATAAACGGAACAATATATACTTGACCTCAAGTATTTTAAGCATTAATATTTAAATAAGGTTATATTACATGTATTTTTAGCTTCTATGACTGTATACGAGTAGGAGGAACTCGCTGCTGATTGGATCGCTAATGTTGGTCACTTAGTCTCAGATTCTTTTACTGTTCCACTTTGTAATAATTCTTCCTTATCCTCTATTCTTGTAACTGATACATTAGGTGTTCCTCTCGAGCGGAGAGTCACCTAATGTCTTTTTCCTTACCTCTAAAAAAAAAAAAAAAAAGGAGGAACTCGCACTTTTTTTTTTACATTCGTATGATCTTTGGGTGGATGAATTAGGTGTTTTAGATACTATACTTGATGGTGATGAAATGGTGAATTGGATTTTAAGGCGTTGTTTACAATAGTTGATAGAATGTTACAGTAACTTTTGTTTATATTATTGTATATATGTTGTTTGCATTGCTGTTGTGTAGTGCTGAGGAACTGTAATGTAATTTTGGTTTTGAAAGAGAATTTTGTTATGCTTCATCGCGGTGGCGGATCCAGGGAATTGAGCCACGTGGGTCGAATTGTTCGAACATAAATTCTAAATTACATTTTATTATCTAGAGTTACAGTTTTTAAAGAAAATGAAAACTTTTAACAATTGTACTTAACGAAACTTCCATTCTTGATTACATTACAAAGAAATAACTATATATCTACGATATGAAACATGAAAAAAATGAAATATTAGCAACTACCACAAATATGAAATCTAAAATGACTAATAATTAACGACAAATCAACACGACTACAACACTAAAAAGCTCTTTGCATTTTGGGTGATATTGAGCTCTGTCACGAATTTTGTTTAGAAGTGATGTATAAAATTCTTCCATGTAAAAAATTAATATATGCACTTTTAGTTTATAACATGCACATTTAAAAATTATAAAAATATATGACATTAATCCTTTACATCTTACACACTTCTCATTGCATATCATATAAATATATGAGTAGTGAATCAAGTGATCGACAAAATGAATTTTTGACTAATTTTACTTAGTGTATGTTTAATTTATCGGTTTTTTCACCAAATACCCCGACAAATAAATTTATTCACCAAATACCCCACTTTTTTCAAAATTCACCGAGATACCCTCGACCTTTAAAAAAATTCACCGGATGCCCTTAATGACTAACGGCGGTTAACTCCGTTAGTCATTAACCCTAATTAACTCTAAAAAACCTAATTAACTCTAAAAAACTAATTAACCCTAATTAACCCTAATTAAACCTAACTAAACCCTAAATAAACCCTAAAAACCTAATACTCTCTCTCCCTAACCCAACCCCAACCCACCCTAGACCCACCACCCCACCACCCAACCCCATCCCCCTCCCCCTCCCCTCCCCCAGCCCCACGACCTTGCACCCCCTCCCCGGCAACCCCCCCACACAGGCTCCCACCCCCCTCGACCTCCCTGGCGCCTCCCCCCCCCCTCCCTCCCTCGCGCCTCCTCTCGACCTCCTCCTCGGCGCCTCCCCCTCCCCCTCCCCTCCTTCCCCGAACTCGGTCTCCCCTCCCTCGATCTCGCAGGCGCCTCCCCCCCCTCACTCTTTCGAATGATTCGCAACCGAGGGAGGGGGAGGCACCGGTGAGATCGAGGGAGGGGGACTAAGTCCGCGGGGAAGGGGAGGGGGGTAACCGATTTCACCGGGGAAGGGGAGGGGGATGCGGGCCGGGGTGGTCGGAATGGGGAGGCGCGGCGGGCTAGGGGTGGGGGGGAGGGGGAGGCGCGGCGGCGGGGGAGGGGGCTAGTGGGGTTGGAGTTGTGAGGGGTAGGGGTGGTGGGCTGGGGGTGGGGTGGGAGGGTGGTGGGCTTGGGGGTGGGTTTAGGGTTTTAGGGTTAGTTAGAGTTTTAGGGTTTTTAGGTTTAATTAGGTTTTTTAGGTTAATTAGTTAATTAGTTAACAGAGCACTAACGTCCGTTAGCCAAAAATGACATTTTGGGTATTTTTTTAAAGGTCAGGGGCTTCTGGTGAATTTTTTTAAAGGTCGGGGGTATCTGGTGAATTTTGAAAAAAGTGGGGGTATTTGGTGAATAAATTTATTTGTCAGGGGTATTTGGTGAAATAACCGTTAATTTATTGCTTAAGCAAGGGAAATAGGAAGAGAATGGAAATTAAACCATATTCATTACCTTCTCCTTGACTTTCATCAAGTCTATATGCATTACAATATTTGGCTGTGAATAGGAGACTATCCTCAAATAATATTTCTAAACAATAGCAACAATAGCAAAGGATATCCTAAATATCCTAACATAAAGAAAAAGAAGAGCGAGAAATAAAAAGAAAAAGAAGACAATGACGAGCGAGAAAAAAAAGAAAAAGAAGACAATGAATAGCGAGAAACAAAAAGAAAAAGAAGACAATGAATAGTGAGAAATAAAAAGAAAAAAAAGACAATGAAATAAAACTTCCTCTAAGAAATCGATCCAGCGACCCTGCCTCAGCAGTAGAGTCAAATTGCACGCACAACTTACCACTGGGCCACAACAGTATGTTTGAAATAATACGTGTTTCTTTATATAAAGATTATTTTGCAGTTTCTTCCTGTTTCTTACCCGGATCCGCGTGGGTTCAGTTGAACCCACTGAACCCACGCTGGATCCACCACTGCTTCATCTCGATTATGGTGCATTCGAGTTTTTAGGCTTCTGTTGTACTGGCGATGGTGTTCGTAAAGGTTGGATGAGCATCAAGTGGGTTGCTTTTGAAGAGTTCGATCATCTTTGTGTTTTCTTGTGCTGGGTAATGGGTACTAGTTTGACAATGTTCTTTTTTAATGTCTTCAATTCAATAGATTTAAGTACCGAGAAATTAATTTAGTTGCATGGAAAGTTGAAGAGAGCTAGCTTTTACTCTCAATCTTGGAGAGTTGAGGGGGTTGGGGTTAACAAGGTGTAAGGGAGGAGTGGATTATCCACCTTCTAAATTTTGATAAGCTGTGAGATGGTACATGGTGATGGTGTTTCCCTGAAGGTTTGTAAGGGAAGGGGTAAAGGCAATGAACAAAATATGGTGATGAGGTTTGTCTCCCTGTCATTAAACTTTTCTCTGGGGCATAAATATGCTATGGTGTATGAAAGTGGTAGAATTACACAGCTTTACGCTCTTAAAAAATGTGTTATATTGCCTCCTTTTATCTTCTTTCACCTCTCTCGCTCTTACATGTACTGCAGTGCAAAACTTGTCATTTAACTCTAGGCTCTATACAACTCTAATCATGATGTAGGTCACAGTTATTAAGTAATGACATGCATGGCTAGTGTTACCACTTTTGTTCAGTAGGATGCATTTATATATTTATATGCACTTGATTTATCATGTAGCTATGCATTGTGATGTGGAGAAATGGACTAGATGGAGCAGTTCATTGTTTTGTGTTTTTATCTCTATGTTTGTGTGTTCATACCTTTCTCTCATTTTATCATGCCAGACCACAAAAAGGAAAGGATGGATTAATCATGGGATAAAAGGTCCTGAATCAATTGCTGATCATATGTATCGAATGTCATTGATGGGTTTGATTGCTGGGGACATTCCGGGTGTGAACAGGGAAAGGTTGGATTTTAAGCAATTATGTTTGTTTAGAATATCTCAATATTTCCCTTGCTGATACCGCTCTATCTTATTTTAACAATGCTCCACACAGATGTATCAAAATAGCAATTGTTCATGATATTGCTGAAGGTATACACTTTTCCCTCAAATCCATGTCTCATGTCTGATGGTATCTCTTACTTCTTAGTGTTGAATTTGTTTGTGAAGAGAACAGCTTGCCATTTTTTAAATATCTCCATGGCATTATAATTTCTGACTTTTGTGTCTACCGGAACATTATAATTATTTCAAATTTCTGGAGCAAACCTATTGTCAATTGGGATCTTATCAAAGCTTCTATGGATTTACTTAGTTCTCACTATCTACTCGAAACTTGTGATAATTTCTCAGTATCAACTCCGAACTTGTGGTAATTCCTATGTGCACTAATTAAGGAGCTTATGGAGCATGAGTATAAAAACAAGCAATCCCCCTACCCCTATTAATAAAAATTGAAAAAGAAAAGCGTTGATACTTGAGACATACTTCCTCTGATTTCTTTTCCTTGCAACTTTTGAGATTTTGCACATTCACCTCCTTGCATTTGACTACCTTTGGTGATTTATATGTAAGGCAAAATATAGTCATGTGGGGTCTTGTTACTTGTTAGATTCGTCTCAATGTATTTTTTTTCATAATATCTAATTTTTATGATTTTTAAATATCTATAATGAGAGACATGAAGTGGTTAAAGTTATGCATTGGTAAACATGAAAGTCAAAATGTTGTAAGTAAACGAAAACGGAGGAAGTATATAGACTAGTAAATATGCACATTTAAAGGAAACCTCAGCTGTTTTTGCTTCTGAGCTTTGGGCGTCAAAGTGCTGGATAAATTATTGTAATTTACTATATTTTCTTGTCCTCATGTGTTCCGAAATTAAGTGTATGTTACCTGGGAGAGGAAATATTGCAGTCTAGTGTTAATTTACTAAGAAGTTAAATGCACTGCTTTTGACTGAGTGATGTGGGGGGTAAGGTTGTGCTTGTGCTTAGCATACCTGCCATGTGTTGCTCTTGTCAGGAGTCTTGAGGGGCACTAAGTTGATGATACGACAGATTAAATTGACTTGTTTTGAACCTGTACCATAAGTATCCTGTACTCCAGTCATTTGTATTATGCTAATAGTTCGACTAAACTTGTTGATCTACAAGTGAACAATTTTGGACCTTTGGGTATCACTCTGTCGTAAGTGTTGTTTTCCTATGATTTCTGATTTCTGAGTGCTGTCAACTTGTCGTCATTCTCTCACCTCTTGATAACCTTGGAATTTTATTAGCTATTGTTGGAGATATAACACCCTCTGATGGCATACCAAAAGAAGAAAAGAGCAGAAGAGAGCAGGCTGCATTGAATGAAATGTGTGAAGTTCTTGGTGGTGGGATGAGAGGTTGGCATTAGCTTGTTCTTCTCTAACCTTTAGCATACAATTCTATTGCACGGACTTAAGCTTACATATCTTGTGATTGCAGCTGATGAGATTAAAGAACTGTGGGCTGAGTATGAGAATAATTCTTCTTTGGAAGCTAATCTGGTTAAGGATTTTGATAAAGTAAGTGAAATTCAATTTTCAGTCTTTTACATGTTGTAACTTGTAAAATATTAATTGAAGATCATGGATGTCTTTTGAATAACTTTTGCTAGATAGTCTTTTTTTTTCTCCCAAAATATATAAACCCTTGCGATATATTGTATTTTAGGTGGCCATTCTTGTTGATGTAGCTTTCACAGGGTTTTGATGTTTTTTAACCAACATATCTATGCCTATGATATTCCAAGGAAAAACTGGCATAAATTTATAGCTATAACGAGGGGGCTAATCAAGCGAGTAAACGAGTTGATCGCGAGCTGTGCTACTCTTATTTGCTCGACTCGTGCTCGTTAAGCGATACCCGTTGCTTGAGTCGAACTCGAATTGGCCTAATCTAATGGCTTTTCTTTGTTTCCTTTTTTTTCCTAGTTTAAGTGAGTTGTCAACTTACCAAGGTCTCAAGTTCAAATTTGAATAGAGTCAACTCACGTCGAGTATTAGTTGCTTGCAAGCAGCTGAACTCGATTCGCACTCCTAGTTATAATACTTGAGTACTTGCGTGCACTTTTTACAATGGAACCATAGGAGTATGGGACTCTAATTTTTCTGTTTTTGTACTTCTTGGACTACCAATTTTCTAATAAGTATTCTCATGTATCCAGGTTGAAATGATTCTTCAGGCGTTAGAGTATGAAACTGGTAAGGCTTATTCTTATATTCTAGAAAAATTACGGGCATCAACGGTGTCAAAAATCTGTATTTTCTATTTGTTGTTGAATGTTCACTTTTACTTGGTTTGGTGGTGCTGGTGTTTCTGTTGCTGTGTAGCTTTTGTTGTCTCTAATTCTCAATCTTCTAGTGATCAAATCAGTCGTTTTGCTCACCACCCTTTAGTAGGTTTTGCTGCAGACCTAGGTTTTTGTTATGGATGGGTGGGGGTCTGAATCTATTGTGTCCTAACTCCCATGTTAAGATTTGTTGAATTCTGGTAGAATGGACTCTGCTGTCTTGCAGAGTTGTTGTGTCACTTGCAGTTCTAGTTCTGAAACTAATACTTCAGTTTAGTGGTTGTCGGTCAAAGATACCTACTGCATCAGTATGCTCCTTTTTTTCTCTTCCTGTTTATGCTCTCTGTTTACCCCGATATTGACTTCGTTTTTCATTGTCTCGTGGTGGGTGAATGTTCTTTTAAAATCCGTCGGTGGATTCAAGCTAGCAGACTCAGTAAACTGCTTTCTTTATATGGCACACAAATAATAGTGTTGACAAACTTTCATAGTCCAGTTTATCTGCAGATGCCTTTTTGATAGGGCTGTGAAAAACTGACTCAACCCGTTTACCGAACCCGAACCCGACCTGAAATAAGCGGGTTTGGATTGAGATTTTTGACCCATTTAAGTAAATGGGTTGACACGACTTACCCATTTAATTAAATGGGTTAGGTTAAGGTTGACATTTTCAACCCGAAATTAACCTGCTTTGACCTGTTTAAATCATTAAAATATAAATTTCCTAAAAAGTTGTGTTAAAGTTGGTGAAAATTTTAAAAATACTAATTGTAGAACACAAAAATTGAAAAGAAAATCTAATAATGCATACTTTTATGTGAATTTATTGTTGAAAACTAATAAATTTTAATAAAAATTTAATAGTAATAAATATGTAAATGGGTTAAACGGGTTATATGGGTAACCCGTTTAATAAACAGGTCGGGTCAAGGTTGAGTTTTGCAACCCGTTTAATTAACGGGTTAGGTTTGGGTTGGGACATGTTCAACCCGTTTATTATTAACACGAACCCGAACACGACCCGACCTGATCTGTTAATCAACCCTACTTTTTGATGACTTCCTGTATTGATTATGACAAGAAGAGATGGCAAGTGAAACAGACTGACCTTTAAGGACTCCCACATAAATAGGCGCTTGCATCTGAATTCTGCTCATGTTTTCACACATTGGTTCCTTTTTTCAGAATTAAAGGAGATTGACATTAGTTGGTAGTTTGGTACTGCAACTAGTGTTTAGGTTTTAGTTATGTTGATTTTTCTTTCTAAAGCTTTTCTTTTCTAATACTAAGTTTAGGGGTGGGTGAAGAATATTTTAGCGTCAGACATTGAAAGTTTACCCCTCTTCCGTCATCCCCCCCTCCCCCTCACATAGAACTCACCCCTAGAACCAAAAAAGTCATGAAGCTGATTGTGTAGAACTGAAATGTACATAAATTTGCTGGATGATTATGTTAGCATAAGTTGTTATTATCAACGGTTTTTTCACCAAATACCCCTGACAAATTTTTTTATTCACCAGATACCCCAACTTTTTTCAAAATTCACCATATATCCCCGACTTTCAAGAAAATACATCAGAATGTCCTTAATGACTAATGGCGGTTAACTCAGTTAGTCATTAACCCTAATTTTTTGTTTTAGACCCTAATTAACTCCTAAACCTAACCCCTAACCCTAACCCTAACCCTAACCCTAACTCTAACCCCCTAACAACCAGTCAACCACCACCACATCCCCACCGCAGCCCCCCACCTCAGCAGCTCCCCCCACCCCTCCCCCCACCCTAGCAGCTCCCCCACCCCAGCAGCTCCCCCACCAACCCCGATCCCCCAGCCCACAGCCCCCCACCCCAGCAGCTCCCCCACCAACCCCGATCCCCCAGCCCGCAGCCCCCCACCACCCCCAGCTCGCAGCCCCCCTCCCCCCACCCCTTCATACCTGTGGGAATTTTAGCACAAAGTTGAAGAATATTGATTTGTTTGGAAATTTCGAGGTCTGACATCTTAATTGATAATTTATCTGACAGAGCATGGAATGGTTCTTGATGAGTTTTTCTTGTCAACAGCTGGTGAGCTCGGTTTTCCTAATTATATTATTTTTTAACACACTGACCTTTTTGCCCAGTAGCTAATAAAATATGCACCTCTGTATGCAATATACAGGAAAGTTTCAGACTGAAATAGGAAAAAGCTGGGCTGCTGAAGTTATATCTAGAAGGAAGTCCACCTTGGCTAGTAAAGGAAACTAAGTAGCAATCTAACCAAAGTCTTAATCTTTCTGGAGGGGCTGATGGCTACTCAAATCTGGAGGGGCTGATGGTCATCCAGCAAGTAGATGGATTTCCACCGTTGCTCGTAACTCTGTATACCGCAAAAGCTGATAACGTAACTAGGCAATTGTAGTCTGTATGCAGATTGAGGCAAATAGAATTTTAGCCCCCAGAGGTACACCTGATTTTACCGAAATGTTTTTGGCACACAAGTTTCATGCCTTGCTCCATGATGATCTATGGTGATCAGAGCTTTTGTTTAATTCTTTCTTAATTAAAATCTAAATCTCTCTTCTCAATTTCTTTGGCCACTCGAGGTGTATAATTTCCGTTTCTATTTGCCAGTTTTTGCGGTTCCATCAACCAAGGAAAAGACCTTTCTCAACTTTTTGGCCAAAATGGTCTACTTTCGTATGCCAAACTTTTTTGGCAAAATGGTCTACTTCGTATTCTGAAGAGTAGAATAGCTGCGTTACATTTCCGTGAATCATCACTTCCTCTATCTAGAATTCAAAGGATTCCTCTTCCGAAATAAAAATCTACCTCAAAGGAAAGGTTATTTTTGTAAGGCTATTTTCTTGCTTATTTAGAGGGATCTAAATGAAAATAATAAGTAAGACTGAGAGAACTTCAAATGAATTAAAATATCATTCGGTATATCATGCACACTATATACTTGTATAGTAATTGTGTTGGTGGGGATTATGTTTTATGCAAAGGCCACTCTCTAAATGAAGATGGGGATTAGCATAGTTTTACCCTTTGGGGTATGACTTAAGAGGCCTTTAAGCATATGTTATGTGGTGTCTAAACCTATAGTTGCTGATAAATTCTTAACTAGCTTATCCAAAATTCGGTACTGGTAATAAATGACATCATGTTGACATGAACTAAAGTTCAGAATTGGCTTGCACCAAGCGCTATATTCTTTTTTTGATCAATTCAACCGAACTAAACCGAACCGAACCGAATTTGTCGAACCGAACCGAACCGAACCGAATTTAATTTGTCGAACCGAATCAAGTGAATGAAAACCATGAGAGAAACTAAACCGAATCGAACCAACCGAATTTTCCCGAACCGAATCAATCTGTCCGAACCGAACGGAACCCAAAGCGAACCGAATTTTCATTAATTCGATCCAAAAAAAATGAGCTAATTATCATAATAAAATTTTGTTTGTTTTGGTTATTTACCTCATTGGCACCAAAAGAAAAAATTTATCTTAATAAATTTAATAGATAATAAACTGGAATATGACCCAACCTAAAAATATGTCAAAAATTGAGTTGAACAATTGATTTCCTTATAATTTGAATCAAATTTTCTGGAACCAAATTTCATACGAACTCCTAAGTTCTGGTAAATACTAGTGTGTTGATATGCTACCATTGTGGTAGTAAAATGCAATGAGCACATACGCTTACCAATGACGTGATTCTCCAAATAAGTTGCAATTATTAATTTTATGTAGATAATCTTGACTAGCAACAACGTGATAATTAATGAGAAACACTAATTTTCATTGCATATTTTGAATGGCAAATTGACTCGAGTGTAAGTCAGCCCCATGCAGAGGCAAAGACAAATCAAGTGGTCGACGATATACACATGCATGGAAGAACCCTCTCTCTCCTTTTCCAAGGTCACGTTGACTTGAAAACTCTTCACCGCCACCAACTGTACCAAGTGATATATTAGAAGCACAAAAAAGAAGAGGAAAAAAAAGACTACTACTATAATGTATGAAGTACTTCTTACAAAGTGTATAGGTGTGAACTATTGACTTATTCTTCACAATTCATCCTAAATACAGGTGGAGTACGTACGACTTTATCAGATTTAATGTACCAATAATGCTTCTTTTCCCTGTCTTTTACCGGTCTTGGCTTTACTTGAATACGGTTGGGAGAAAGACTAGATAGTTGATTGTTAGATATCTAAATACTTCCTCCGTTTCAAAATAAGTGAAACACTTCTCTCATTTATGTGAGAGCTTTTTGAGACAAGTGTTTCACTTATTTTGAAACGGAGGAAGTATTAAATATAAAAATTAGTGGACCGCGCTCCATTTTAAGTGAAATTATTAAAATACTCCACAGTCCACACACTCATATTCCAAAATTTATAGATATTAGCCTTTCCATTAAAGAATCGATTGGTTGAAAAATGTATTTATTAATGCCTGAATGGCATACTAATACTTATCAAGGTCATTGTTACAACATTTTTTTTTCCTTTATGGCACATCCTTCGGGTGTACTTAGAGGAAGGCGTATCTAGTGGCGACCAAAACAAATTTTGTCAGTGTATGTACGATATGTGGTCCTACTAACAACCTAAACTTATAGAAGTTTGAGTAGGGCTAATTAAACTTATGTTATAGATAGGATTTAATTTTTTTTACTATGCGATACTATAAATTATAACCGATGATGTATTATAAACATTTAAACGTTTATTTTTGATATATATAAGAAGAAATAAAAGTTATTGTGAGAAGTAGAAGACTATAAATATTATTTGGTAACGAAAAAATTAAAATTTACGACTTAAAATATTATTCCATACCAAGAAATAATCACTGCCCTTAGATTAGATCCTATCAACGGCCAAGATTTAAAAACTAATATTAAATTTAAACTACCTTTTTTCATTCCTTTAAACCTAATTTTCTCTCTCCTCCCTTCTCCTTCTTCCAAAGTACGTTGAAAAATACTATACTTTATGGAGTCAATTACCACATCAAATGAAGGTTGATCTCCACTCTTCTTCCACAAGTGAAAACCAAATTGAATACTATACTTTATTACAGTTTGGTGGCTTTGTGTTTCTTAGTTTAGTTTTATTAGTTATTGGAACTTTTTTCATCTACAATAAAGAAGCAACGTTGATGTGTTGAAAGTATAGTCCATGTGCTACATTAGATTCTTGCTTATGAAAATTATATTATAAAAAATTATTTCGTCAAGCAATTAGATTCGTCGAGCAACATTGAAGTGTTGAAAGACGTTTTGAGGAGTAAAGCAATGTGATTAGAGTTATAGAAGTATTTGATTAGAGTTATATGAATTACTAATTAGAGTTATAGGAGTATTTGACTAGTCATAAAAGTTGTATGTACATTCTAATTAGAGGTATAACATTGCTTGTTCGGAGTTATGCAACTCTTTCTTATAGTTATACGAACTAGTCGTAAGAGTTATATGTTAATATAACTCCAATGAAATTGTAGTCATTGTTAGAATATAATCATTGCATATACCATGATAAAAAGAGTTATAATAGGTAGTCATTATAGTTATGGCATTACTTGTTAAGAGTTGTATTTAGAGTTATAGGAGTATTTGATTAGAGTTATAGGAACTATTAATTGGAGTTATATGAGTATTTGACTAGTCATAAGAGTTGTAATTAGAGTTATAGGAGTATTTGATTAGAGTTATATGAACTAGTCATAAGAGTTATATGTTAATATAACTCCAATGAAATTGTAGTCATTGTTAGAATATAATCATTGCATATACCATGATAAAAAGAGTTATAATAGGTAGTCATTATAGTTATGGCATTACTTGTTAAGAGTTGTATTTAGAGTTATAGGAGTATTATATTAGAGTTATAGGAACTATTAATTGGAGTTATAGGAGTATTTGACTAGTCATAAGAGTTGTAATTAGAGTTATAGGAGTATTTGATTAGAGTTATATGAACTAGTCATAAGAGTTATATGTTAATATAACTCCAATGAAATTGTAGTCATTGTTAGAATATAATCATTGCATATACCATGATAAAAAGAGTTATAATTGGTAGTCATTATAGGTATGGCATTACTTGTTAAGAGTTGTATTTAGAGTTATAGGAGTATTATATTAGAGTTATAGGAACTATTAATTGGAGTTATAGGAGTATTTGACTAGTCATAAGAGTTGTAATTAGAGTTATAGGAGTATTTGATTAGAGTTATATGAACTAGTCATAAGAGTTATATGTTAATATAACTCCAATGAAATTGTAGTCATTGTTAGAATATAATCATTGCATATACCATGATAAAAAGAGTTATAATTGGTAGTCATTATAGGTATGGCATTACTTGTTAAGAGTTGTATTTAGAGTTATAGGAGTATTATATTAGAGTTATAGGAACTATTAATTGGAGTTATAGGAGTATTTGACTAGTCATAAGAGTTGTAATTAGAGTGTTATAGGAGTATTTGATTAGAGTTATATGAATTATAGGAGCATTTGACTAGTCATAAGAGTTATATTGGGATTTGATTAGAGTTGTATGTACATTCTAATTATTATAACCCATCCACCCAACGGAATCTCTAAAGATTGTTCTATAAATTACAGAAGATTTACTCCCTAATATAATTAATCATTCAAAAATCAAAATGGTCGGTCACAAAAAAAAAATATTCAGTGGAACACTTGTTTGTAAGGATGACCAGAACATTTCAAGGTATCACCTTTGAATTAAATCCAAGTCATTTCAAGAGTTCAGTTGACAAATCACAAAAGCAAGCAAAAAATACACTTTAAACAACTAATGTAACCAGTACTATAACTTGATCCGAAACAAGAGAGAGTGGAGGTAGGAGAGAAGAGAGAGGAGAGAGAAAATAGGTTATGAGTTATGACGTAGGAAGTGGTTTCAAATTTTGGGTTTTAGTTTTTTTTTTTAAATCAAGGCCATTAAATGAGACATGATCCAAGGGCTAGAATTACTTCTCATTTCTCATATAAAACTCCCTTCTCATATGAACTCAATTATATATATATATATATATATATATATATATATATATATATATATTCATACATATGTCCAACTTAGTTTTTAGTACAGTTTATGTCTGTCTAATTATACTCATTCTTGTAATGGACGTATGTACAATTATATAAGACCAAACTAAGCTTGGTCTAGTGGTAAGGAAAGAGCCTTCCAACCTCAAGGTTGGGGGTTCGATCCCAACTAGGGGAACTTTGGGAGAGGGTTTCCCCTTACCATCCCCCCACTCTTAAAGTGTCTGCCCGTAAACCCAGGCCGGGTTAACTTGCGAGAGGTTCCCAGATGGCAGGGCCCTTCATCTTACCATGGGGTCCCCATTGGGGGCCAAAAAAAATTACAATTATATAACAAGAGATGTATGAATCTTTGTAAGAAGGGATGTATGTACATAATGGATTGATCAATAAATAATACGAAGCAATTCTTTAAAACAAGATATGACTCTTTGTGAATAACCTAAATATTGAAACACCCCCTCTGTTTTTTTAATTGCTATATTGTGTTATACACAACAATTTAGGCAATATCACTTTCAAACTTTTTGGAGGATACTTTTTGACCCATTTAATGTAAAATAATGGAGAGTGAAAAAGTGGTACTTTTTGGTGGAAAAAGAGAAAAAACAAATATAATAGTATTACTTTATGGTAGGCCAAGTACCAATATGGAAAGTTTAAACAATGTAGCAATCAAAAAGAAACAACCATTTAAGGAAAATGTAGCAATTAAAAAAATAGAGGGAGTATACGTATAAGGAGTATGTAATTTTTTTTTTGGGCCCCCACTGCTGGGAACCCCTTGGTAAGAAGAAAGACCCTACTAGACTAACACATATCGCAGTATCATGTAGGGGTGTGAGTGGATTGGACTTTGTCAAATCCAAATCCAGTCCAAAGTTTTTTGGACTCGAGAAATTGAGTCCAAATCCGATCGAAACTTTTTTTGAGTCCAGTCCAATCCAGTCCGAAACTTTTTTCTTGAGTCCGAATCCAGTCCAGTCCGATTATTTTATAATTTTTTTTTCTGATTTAGGTTCACAATGTTTTCTAATGATTGCACCATTGAAATTTAAAAAATTGGACTCATTACATCAATTTCATAAAGTAAGTTACATATATCTTTACATCTTTAAAGTCTTATCAAAATGCAAATTACAGAATACAAAAGTGGATAAAAGAGTCAAAGTAACTTTCGCCTTTTCAATTCTCACTTTGGACTTTCAGATGGTAAGTGAAAGTTCTTACGCCATGTAAAAGATTTTAGGACGTGAATGTTAAAAGTCCAAAATTTTAGCAAAAATGTTAAAGTTTTTTTATATAAAATATACATTATATGTATATGTATACATATATATATTATATGCTAAACTATTTATTGGACTGGATTGGACTTATTGGACTCCAAAGGGATGAGTCCAAATCCAGTCCGAAAATATTTGGACTCGAAAATTTGAGTCCAAGTCCAGTCCAATCATTTTTTAGTCCAGTCCAGTCCGACAAGTTTGGACTGGACTGGATTGGACTCTGGACTTTTCGCAGTCCACTTACACCCCTAGTATCATGCATGATATACATTTAATGTCTCCTGATCATATTTTTACAAAGTTGAAATAACTTTAATTTTTTGCAAATTGCAATGCCATACTATTTTATAAAATGAAATCTCTTATTGATAAATACATTATTGGGTCTGCACACACATGCCCACACCGGAGGAGAGAGTTGTGTTAGACGAGGTTCCATCCTAAAACTAATTGGTAATAGAAGGAGTAGGCGAGTAGCCCTTTAAGCTTATATGTTAGTCATCGTCTCTCTCTTTCTTCAACGTGGGACAAGCTCACATGACACATGTGAGTTAACCTCTTAACACTTATATTTTAATTTTATAACATTGACGCTCTGGTTTGTAAGCAATATAGAGCACCAAATTAACTTTGGTATATCCCCTAAAAAAAATTAACTTTGGTATATACTTTATAGTTTATTGTATATTTATGATAAATACGTTGAGCACTATTCACCCCTAGATAATAATAAAAAAATAGTAGCACTTGTGATTGTTGAACGTAAACGCAAAGCATTTGGTAGCAGTGAGTTGATGAGTAGGAAGAGCATGCGTTGTTTGAATATTAGTACAGCCAGAGTGATCGAGCCAGTTTACGTGGCCTAGTTGTTTCAAAATTGGTGCCTCAACTTTGGGGCCAAAACTTAAAACAATTCAAAAACGAGGTACCAAATTGCCGAAAATGACATAATTAAGAAGGTGACCAACTGCTGGCTAATACTCATACGGTCAACATATAGCCTTTGAGGTGCGGGGTCATTTGACCCCACTTAAATTTTAATTTGTAGTATTTTTGTATCAAAATTTTAGTTTCATTTATGTGAAATTGGACCATTTACACCTACTAAAATAATGAAAAAATATTTTGCACCACTAACAGGGGTGTTTGGCAATTAGAGTTTTGGAGCAAAAAGACAGTTTTGGACCACTTTTAGAGTTTTGACTAGTCAAAAACTCTAAAAGGGGTGTTTGGTAAAAGAGAGTTTTAGAGAGAGTTTTGGAATAAAAACTCTCAAAATGAAAAAGCTCCTAATAGGAGCTTTTTCTTTAGAGGATTAGGTAAAAATATGTTCAATGACTTTTTTGCCTCTAATAATAATACTACACATATATATTGAAATGTCTATAAATGTCATTTTACACAAACAAATGGCAATAAGCTTTTAACAATCAGTTAATTGTTACCAAACACATTTATAAAAAAAAATTGTCAAATCAACAGTCAAATCTGCTGAATAAAAAGTTAAAACTCTAACAGCAAACTCTAAACTCTAAACTCTAAACTCTATTTGCCAAACAGGGCCATTATGTTATTCTGAATCCGCCACTACAAACACCCCATTATGTAGGTTCGTGGGGTTATATCAAAAGTGGGGCTGAGGCTAGATACTTTTGTTGGTGGTGGAAATTAAATTGGCATTCCTCTATTCGTATTATAGTGATGTGTACTGTGTACATTAAACATGTGTTAGCCTAAGATCTTGTTACTTCAGTGCGTCACAAAGAAATGTGCAGTCATTTTTGGTAATTTATAGTGCTACTATGGTCGTGTCATATTCAAATCTCATGAGAATTTTTAAAATTAGAAGGATAAAAAGAACAAATGTACATATAAAAGATTTTATGTATAATTGTATCTCATAAGTTTTTTGAACGAAATGTGTATATTTTTTAAATTTTATGTGCATTTCTTATGTTTTAACTGACAAATGACGTTTTCTTGTTACATGTTTAGCTTAATAAAAGAATCACATTTTGTCAAAAATGTTACATGATAAAAAAAAAAAGCACACTCTATTAATTAATAGATGCATGTAGATTTTTCTCATTTATATTAAGGAGCTACTCATTTAAATCGTTTATAAATAAGTGCAATAGTTTGACTTTCACGCTTGCCAACTTACAACTTTGACCATTATTATCTCTAATTATATATTTGTAAATGTTATAAAAAGTTGATATTATGAAAATATTCATTAAAGAAAATTCAACAACATTTTATATAATTATTTTTATATATAGTAAAAATATACGGTTAAATTAAAGTATGTGGATAGTGCAAAAGTTAAAGTATTGCACTTATAAAAAGAAGCAGAGGAAGTACTTAGCATAATCAGAATTCAACCAGGTTGCTACTTGCTAGTGTGTGCTCACATGTAAATGGTACTATAAGTGTGAAAGCTACCAATTAAAAGAAAATCCCAAAAGATATGTACTTACTCTGTTCTTTAATTATTTCAATATTTGACTTTTAGATTATTCATATAGTATTAACTTCACCATCTTTGTTGCTAATATATACAAAATTAATATAAATATGTAATATGTTGTTGGATTAGGTTTAATGTATATATTTTTGAATTAATAATCAAATTTCTATAATTTGTACTAATTGTATATGAGAAATATGAGTGGTCAAATTTATGTGTTAGCAAGCATGACAGTCGAAACAATACGATTATAAAAGTATACAATTTTGGGGCACAGTGAACCTTATGAAAAAAGTCAATTTTAAAAAGGTTGATTGATCGATGTTGCTTATCCAAAGATGTCACTAATATGAAATCCAATTGTTATTACTGTATGGCCATGGGAACACATGAGCACTAATTAGAAAATTGCTTTATAATTTATATTATAATATTATCTTTTGTCGCCTTCATTTATTGCTTCAAAAAATGAAAAGGGATAAAGTAAGTCTAGGTTTTTTTTTTGTTATTAATACAAGTAGATACTAAGCTCCCAACCTATCTTAGGCTCAAGATGCCAAGAAGTAACTAACAACTCAATACCCCCTCCTTGAATCCTTTTAGTGAGCTTAGATTTTGCATACCCAGACAAAAAGACTAGAAAGCCAACCACTTAGCCTACTCCTTATGTCTGGGTTTAAACTTTAATTGGAGTTAAAATAAATTAGTCTGAATTTAAAATTTTAGACTAAACAAGAAACCAGTCACAATTTTTTTTTGTTTATACTAGTTTTATAAATTATTTATATTAGCAACAAAGATGGCTCAAAGAATGAATCGTTGTGGGCTCAGAAATCCCGAAATCAATGGCTCAAAGAGGATGATAAAAATACCCGCTTCTTTCATGCCATGGCATCCCTTAGAAAAAGGCGGAATTCAATTGAATCAATTGTTTACCAAGGGGTGGTGAGGAAATCCCCTGATGAGATAAAACAAGCGGCAGTTGATTACTTCCAAAATATTTTCACTGAGGAATGCTCAAAAAGACCCACCTTTGAAAACCTACCCTTCAAAACTCTATCCCAAGATCATGTTTCATTCCTAACGCGCCCCTTCTCCACTGATGAGATAGATAATGCAGTATCCTCCTGTGCTTCAGACAAAGCGCCAGGACCCGATGGTTTCAATTTTCGGTTCATAAAACTCGCATGGGAGATCATAAAAAAAGATGTATATGCAATCATCAAAGAATTCTGGGAATCGGCAAAACTTCCCCGGGGGAGTAATACTGCATTCATAGCCTTGATTCCAAAATCTGATTTTCCCGAAGAATTCAAGGACTTCCGTCCTATCAGCATGGTTGGATGTTGGTACAAAATTATCACAAAGCTGTTGGCTCGTAGGATGCAATCTATTATGGGCTTTGTAATAAGCCCTTTCCAATCATCATTTGTTAGAGGCCGTCAAATACTCGACGGTGCTCTTGTGGCTGCGGAAATAATTGATTCGTGTAAAAGGAGGAAATCACCAACGGCTATCCTTAAGCTTGATTTCAATAAGGCGTTTGACAGTGTTTCATGGAATTTCCTTATATGGGCTCTCTCTCAAATGGGTTTTCCACAAACATGGCTTGAATGGGTCCATTCATGTGTGTCATCTGCCACGGCCTCAATATTGATCAATGGTTCACCATCAATCCCCATCAAACTCCAAAAGGGGCTTCGCCAAGGTGACCCCCTATCCCCCTTCCTTTTCAATGTACTAGTCGAAGTTCTTCACTTGATCATTGAGAAAGCCACCTCTATCCGTTTGTGGGAAGGAATTGAAGAAAATCCCGGGGGGCAAAAAATATCACATCTACAATACGCAGATGACATTATTATGTTTTGCCCCCCAAGGCTCGATTTTTTACAAAACATCAAGAAAGCTTTGATTCTTTTCCACCTCGCATCAGGCTTGAAAGTAAACTTTCATAAAAGTTCTATAATGGGTTTGAATGTTTCTGATGCTTGGATTACTTGTGCAGCGAATGATTTATTTTGTAAAAAGGATTCAATCCCTTTCACTTACCTCGGTTTGCCAATAGGTGGGAATTCATCACGATTGAAAACGTGGGAGCCAATTATTCTGCGCATGGAAAAGAAACTGGCTACATGGCGTGGAAAACTACTTTCAATAGGAGGAAGACTTACTCTCATAAAGTCTTCCCTCTCCAACTTACCACTCTACTTCATGTCGTTGTTCCCGATCCCTCAAAGCATAATTACTCGAATCACAAGTATTCAACGACAGTTTCTTTGGAGCGGAAATTTGGAGAAGCACTCTATGTCACCAATCAACTGGAAATCGGTGCAGCTCCCTCGATGCTTGGGCGGTTTATCAGTAGGTAACCTCTTACACAGGAATCTGGCCCTATTGTTTAAATGGATCTGGAGGCTATTTTCGGAGCCTGAGTCTTTGTGGAGCTCTGTGGTAAGAAGCAAATACAAATACCCTTGGCACATGTCATTCTCAGATCTGGAAATTCCAATTCTTGGTGGCCCATGGAAGTCAATCTGCGCTTCTATTCTCAACAATCCATCTGCCAAGCTGCTGGCCATAAATGGGCCAAGGAAAAAAGTCGGAAATGGGTTGAAAACCCTCTTTTGGTCCGACACATGGCTAACTGAATCCCCTTTGAAGTTTTGCTTTCCAAGACTCTTTTCAATAGCTTGTCACCCCCAATCAACGGTGAATTGTTTAGACTTCTGGGATGGTGCAATCTGGACATGGGCTTTCTCTTGGACCCGTGACCTCAGGGTTCGTGACATCATTGAAAGGAACAACCTTCAATCTCTCCTGGATAACGTCTGCATATCCCTTGATGACGAGGATGCCTTAATATGGTCCCCTGCAAATCAGGTTCGTTCTCTGTAAAATCTTTCGCTGCTGAACTTGCAAAGTCAGATCAATCAACTCCCCATGATCTTGTTGTTGGTAAACTCTGGAAAGGATTAGTCCCTCCTCGAATAGAGATTTTTGCGTGGCTGGCTTGTCAGGGCAAACTGAATACTAGGGCAAAATTGGCAAAACTCCATATAATCACTCCTTCTCAAGACTTGTGTCCTCTATGCAACGAACACTCAGAAAATGTGGATCACCTACTGATTCATTGTGTTTTTTCTTGGCGTATATGGTGCTGGTGGTTCCATCTTTGGGATGTCTCATGGGCCTCCCCCTCATCCTTAAAAAATATTCTTGATCAATGGTTAATCCAAAGCTGGGATCCTTTTTTCAAAAAGGTTTGGTGGGCTGCCTTTTATATCATCATATGGTCGATTTGGAAGGAAAGGAATGCTCGTGTGTTCAAAGAAGTTGCATGCTCCATAGAAAAAACATGCGAAATGATTCTTCTTCGACTAGGATGGTGGATTAAGGGATGGGGAGACCCTTTCCCTTACAATTGTGATGACATCATTAGAAATCCACAATGCCTTCGAAACTGCCGCATGAAATCTCAATCTCATGAGACCGTGATCAAAACTCCTAGTCCATGGGCACCTCCTCCAGTCAACCACTTAAAATGGAACGTTGACACCTCTTTTGATCCTATTCTCTCTCGTGCGGTTGTAGGTGGAGTTCTAAGAGACAATAATGGCTAATTTGTGTGTCTCTTCTCTAGCCCAATTCCATGTATGGAGATCAACTCAGCCGAGGTGTTTGCGATTCTAAGAGCCTTAAAGATCACAATGTCTTGTGAACGTTTCAAAAACTCAAATCTCATCATTGAGTCCGATTCAAAGAATGTTGTCCAATGGTGTACCGAAAATTCAGGAGGGCCATGGAATCTTGGTTTCCCTCTAAATTTCATCAGAAATGCGAGGAATTCATGGTTAAACATGTCGATCATTCACAAAGGAAGAGAGTCAAATATGGTGGCCGATACCTTAGCTAAACAAGGTCTAAGCAGAGCAGACGAATTCTTGGCATGGTGCTAAGTCCACTTCTCACCTTATGGCTGGATGATCAACATGTAGTTGGTGACTAAATGTTATAGTCTCAAGGATTAGAAAGCATCGAAGTACTGTTGTAATAGAACTCTGCTACCTTTGTACAGCTTAATCTAATCAATAAAATCAAAAACAAATTATCAAAAAAAAAAAATTAAAAAAATTTGGATTAGATTTGGACACAGTTGTTCAAGTTCAAATTATGTTGTATTAGCCTTGAACTTGGTAAAGGTCGAATCCAATCATATCTCATCCATAATGCAACTTAATGAACGATGAAACTCTCTTTTTTTACCAATTAAGGGAGAATATTAGGCAACTAACTTTTTGAATAGGAGTGACGTAATTCATCTTTTTAGATGATTTTTTTCTATTAATCTTTATATTATCATGCAATACAATTGGTCAATTGGACATTGAAAAATAAAGATATACTAAATGTCTGCCTTTTTTTTTAATCCCATCAAAAATAATTTTTAACCAATGATCTTTGCATCTCTCTCAATATTTAAAACACTAAAATATGATTTGACTTGGCGTCTCAAGAAACTCAAAGCAAGCTTATAGACAAAACCTTGATTTGTTTATGATATCAAAATTATTGAAATAGTACCTTAGCTCACATTAATTTGAAAAAGTACTAATTACTACTTTACTAGTAATAAAAGGTACTTTTGATTTTTTTTTTTTCCGGGATGTTTTTTCTTATAATGTCGTTGTCAGCTGAATTTTTTGTTTTGAGGGTCCCACATACCGTGTACACACCTAGTAGCCGCGCTTTGTAGAGAAGAAGATCTAGGGAATGTTAACGGCAAAGTGACCGATTCTGTTTTCTTTTAATTTTTGAGAGGACAGAATATTTGTTATTGAATGCAAACTCTAGAAAATCACTGTTAATTTGCTCACTTCACTCTGAAAGAGACTTGAGAAAGGTAAGCCCTTTGAAAAATTCTCATTTTTCTCTCCTTTATTACATTCTAAATTAGTTAATTGTGATGCACACTTGGGGTTTGAATTCAAATACTCTTGGAAGAATTTGAATTTTATAAGTACTTGTCCAAATCATTTTTACAATACGAGATTCTGAATAAGTCTTGTTTCTGAGAATTATTAACTGGGTTTTTGTTGATAAGATTGTTTTTGATCTGGGTTTTATCTCAAGAACATTCATTTGTCATCTAAATTTGAGAGTTGATGATCTGGGTTTTCCGCAAGAATATTCATATTCATCAGAATTTCACATTTGGTGATCTGGGTTTTGTGAAATTCATCTGGGTTTTATCACTTTAGGTAATTGGTGATTTGGGTTTTATCAGAAACTTATTGGGTGTGTCGATTTTTCTCTGATTATCTTGTTAAATCTGAGTTTTTTGATTGAGAGGGAATTGGTGATCTTGGTTAGTGTTTAAGTTGATTTGCAGTAGTGAAACTTGTACCAGTTGTGTAAGTTTGGTGGTTGAGAATTTTGTGTTGGGACTGTATAAAGGTTTGGTTCAGACTTGATATTGCTGAATTAAGGTCTGAATTCTTGTTGGTAGAAAGATTGATTAATTTTTGGGGTTTTGTTTCAAGTTTAGGTATGAGAATATGATGTTTTGGTACATTTTGGTTACTTGTTAGATGGCGACAGTATCGCCATCTCCAGATTCTGCACCTTCTAATATCCCACCAACTTCCTCTCCCACACCTCCACTGCCTTCTTCTCCACCACAATCTTCAACCCCACCACAGCCGTCCACACTGCCACAGCCGTCCACACCGCCACAGCCGTCCACACCACCGCAGCCTTCAACACCACCTCCCGCCGATACTAGCCAACCTAATGCCAATCCACCGGAATCTTCCACCCCGTCCCCTCCATCTCTACCGCCAAATGCTCCACCACCAAGCAATGTGGGAACTCCACCTGTCACCCCACCACCAGTAGACTCATCCCCCCACCTAGTACAAGTGTACCACCCCCTTCCACACCTGAATCCGCTCCTCCGCCCTCTTCTGATACTCCACCACCAGCACCCGATATTTCAACACCACCGCCAACAACAACCAGTCCGCCAAGTAGTTCACCTCCACCTGAAGTTGTCTCACCACCTTCATCACCAGCCAACCCACCTACAAGTTTGCCTTCACCACCTGCAGTATCTAACCCACCTACAAGTCCGCCAGCACCAACTACGCCTCCCCCAAGTTCACCGCCATCAACAACTACTCCCCCAACAAGTTCTCCTCCACCACCATCAGTGAACCCACCTGATAATCCACCTCCTTCCCAGCCATCGTCAAATCCTCCTGCAGATTCTCCACCTTCACCAGCATCTCGACCACCAGAAAATTCACCTCCTCCCCAAGCACCCACTCCACCTGAAAGTTCGCCACCACCTTCACCACCATCATCACAGCCGCCTCAAAGCTCACCTTCTCCACCTGTCGTATCGCCTCCTAGGAGTTCACCTCCACCCTCTAGAGGTAGCCCACCTCCATCTTCTAGAGGTAGCCCACCTCCACTTGATCCTGATCCAGCTTCTCCACCATCCGAGTTACAAATTCCTCCACCGTCCCCAGGTTCTGTCCCAGCTGCTCCTGGTTTACCAGCTAATAGATCAAGTCCTGATGCACCTGAAACTGCAAATAATGCCACCAGCAATGGGGGAATTGGTACGGGTGCAACTGTTGCTATTGGTGTAGTAGTTGGGCTTCTAATGCTTGGACTCATTGGTTTGATTGGTGTGTGGGTCTGTAAGCGCAAGAAAAAGTCTTCTGGATCATATGATGGCCATGTCATTCCTGCTTCAATAGGCTCTTCTCCACGATCAGGTAAGAATTTTTGGGTACTCTGCTGATTACCAGTTTTGGCTATATTGATGTCACAGTTGTGCTAATTTTCCTTTTGACCAGTATAATGTTATAAAAACTTTTGAAGTGAAACTTTATTGGTATCTTTCTAATACATTTACATATTACCTGTCATTTTCTTTTCTCTGGATGAAAACTTTTCAGTTGTGAAAATCACCAAGTTAATGTTAAGAGAACAAAACTTATTGAATCAGTTTTGTAAAGAAGCAACGTATCATGAATACTTTTTGTTCTGCGATGTCAGAGTTTTAATATCAATCTTCTAGTCCTCTGAAATTAGTCATATATAGTCGACTGAAAATTTTTCATCTCCTTCAGGAGAGCACTAATGAATTGACACTCCTAGCAACAACATCGAATGTCTTTCCCGATAATTTTTTATGTAGTATTGTGCAACAAATCTGATACTTTAGGAAGGCTCATTGTATGAAATGGTGATAGATTTTGCTATTTTGGCTGAAGTAAGTGTAGTATATAGGATGATTATCTATGTAGTAAGGGGTCGTTTGGTTCAAGGTATGGAATGGAAAGGGAATGGAAACAAATAGACGAGAGGAATGGTAACAAAAATGGTTAGCTTTATTAGGTGTTTGGTTCAAGCCATGGAATGGAAATGGAATGGTAACCATTACCACCAAATAATGTATTTTGTTACTTGAAGGGGAGGGAAGGGTAACAAATTGGGGGAGTCCATTACCACCAAGTAATGGTAATGGATTGATGAGGGGTTGAACCAAACAAAAAGAAAGGGAATCGGTAATTGATTCCGTTTCTTGGAGCCCAAAAATTACGAACCAAACGTGCTCTAAATGAGAATTAATGTGCTTGTAAATGTGTCGTTGTAGTACATGACAGTTAACTAGCTTGTGCTTGTTGTGAATTGGTTGCAATTACTCTGAAATTTGACTGAGATGACTATTGTATTGGTTCCAGATGGAAAACTGTTGGTGAAGACTGAGTATCCAGGTTCAACTTTTGGGGGAGGCTCTGGTAGTGATACACCCACTGATCATGGTGGATATGGCCATTCAAGGTCCTGGTTTACTTATCCAGAATTATATGAGGCTACCAGTGGATTTTCTGATGAGAAGCTTCTAGGGGAAGGTGGATTTGGTCGTGTATATAAGGGACTTCTAGCAGATGGCAGAGTAGTAGCTGTGAAGCAGCTGAATATTGGTGGTGGACAGGGGGAGCGTGAATTTAAAGCAGAAGTGGAGATAATTAGTCGCATACACCACAGGCATTTGGTTTCTCTTGTTGGCTACTGCATCTCGGAGAGCAAAAGGCTACTTGTTTATGACTATGTTTCTAACAACACACTTCATTTCCATCTTCATGGTAAAGGCTTGATCCTTACTGCCTTCCTTGTTTTTGCACCTTGTTATAAATCTGATAATTAATGTCCTTATATTTGTAGGAAAAGATAGGCCAGTCATGGACTGGGAAACACGTGTTAAGATTGCTGTAGGTGCTGCTCGTGGTATGACGTATCTTCATGAAGATTGTGAGTGTTACTTTTTATTACCTGATTCTATTACAAATGTGACTTGAGTTGCTATCTTTCTCAAAATGTTCCATCATCCATAAAAACATTATTCAATGAGCTGAGTTTTATTTAAGTGCTGCACTTTCGGCAAAGGAGAAGGCAGTCAATGTCATAACCCTGGCTTTGTGATGTGCATAATATTAATGGAGTTTCATGTTTCTCTTTCTGATTCGAATGAGATTGTAGATCGCATGTCAAAAAAAAAATTTTTTTTTTTTTGGGGGGGGGTTTAGCCGTATAGGGGTGAGGGTTGGGATGATATTTGGGATTAATTTGTGAAAGCACATGTTTAGAACTCAGAAGACCTTATTAGTAGCCGTTCGAGTGTTATGCTTTTTAACCTCGGGATTTGGAATTGCTATTACTTCTTTAATCCAGGAGGAACTTGAGGGATGAATTTAAGTAAAGGTAACCTATCCATATCAAAGAGTTCGATGTTTAAATGTGATTTATTTACAAATTTTGGCTTTAAATTATATCATGAAAGTTTGCTTTCTTAGTCCTGGAACTCTGTTGTTGTTGCAGTCGTGGAATTTCGAGAGATGGTTGCAGAGTTATTGCCTTATTGGACCCTTTCCCTTTCCCTCTTTTTTGTTAACTCCTTTGTGAGTGTCTCGTGTGACATTCACTTGCGGCCTCAGCCGGATAAAGGAGGAGAGTTGCGGTAGGTTTGGGGCGGCCAAAGATAAAACATAGTCCCATATCATGACATGAATCGACAAATGAAAAACGTGGGGCGTCCCCTACTCGCCGACGCGCCGCACTTCATAGACCGGGTGTAGTGATAAGTATGCGAGGTTCTAGGTCGTCGCCGGCGGCGCGCCATCCGGCGCCGGGGTGGTGTCAAATATGCGGGTTCCGCATCGGGGACGGGTGCGGGTAAAGAAGTTAGTCCCGGGGTAGTGGTAGTGGTAGGGGTAGTAGGTTGCGCTTTGGAACATGGAACATTGGCTCTTTGACGGGAAGATCGGCGGAGGTGGTGGAGGTTATGAGGAGGCGAAAGATTCACATAATGTGCCTTCAAGAGACTAAGTGGGTTGGTGGAAAAGCAAGAGAACTAGCCCCGTGGGGTTATAAGCTTTGGTACTCCTGGAAAGGATAAGTGTAGGAATGGAGTAGGCATCATTATTGATAAGGAATATATTGATGATGTGGTGGAAGTTTCGAGGAAGAGTGACCGCATTATGAGTATCGTGCTAGTATTAGGGAGTAATGCGGTGACTATCATAAGCGCATATGCCGCCGCAAGTAGGATTGGAAGCATTTATTAAACAACAATTTTGGGAGGATTTGGAGGAGGTTGTGCAACGAGTGCCTATTAATGAAAAATTGATCATTGGTGGGGATCTTAACGGACATGTGGGCACTAGTCGAGTTGGCTTTGAGAGCATTCATGGAGGTTTTGGGTATGGGGAGAGAAATGAAGGTTTGGAAGTGATATCTTGGATTTCGCATTAGCCTATGGTCTTAGTATTATGAACACTTGGTTTGAGAAAAGAGAATCTCACCTTGCGACGTATAGGAGTGGAAGTAACGCGAGTCGAATTGACCTCTTTTTAGTAAGGAATGGTTGGCGGAAGAGTTATACAAACCGCAAGGTGATACCGGGTGAGCGCGACCACCCAACATAGACTAGTCGTGCTTGATTTCGGGGTAGGGAGTCTTTAAGAAAGCGAAAACCCAATGTGGAGCCGCGAATCAAGTGGTGGAAGCTCCCAGGGGAGCACAAAGAGAACTTCTTAGCTAAGATGGCTAATAAAGATATTTGGGCTTGTAACACGGAAATGGATGTAGATTCGATTTGGACAAAGATAGAACTTGGTATAAAGGAAGTGGCGAAAGAGGCCCTTGGAGAATCTAAAGGAACCGTACCATCAAGTAAGGACACATCTTGGTGGAACGAGGAGGTGAGACAAGCGATAAAAAACAAACGAGAAAGTTATAAACTTTTGGGAAAAGATAAGACGGCGATGTGAACTATGAGAAGTACAAAGAGGCGAGAAAAGAAGCCAAGAAGGCAAGACGGGAAGCTAAAGCACGGGTAAACAAAGAGCTTTATGCAAGATTGGATACGACGAAGGTGAAAAAGACATTTTTAGAATTGCGCGTATGAGGGACAAGAAGACAAGAGACATAAGAAAGGTAAAATGTGTCAAGGGTGTGGACCAAAGAGTGCTTGTGGAGGATGAAGAGATAAAGGATAGGTGGAGGTCGTACTTTGATACCTTGTTCAACGGTGATAAAGCACAAGACATCGGGGATGTACACATTCCGCCAAGTATGTTAAATCGAGAGTTTATGAGGAGGATTCAAAAGGGAGAAGTCGTTGCGGCATTAAAAAAGATGGGATTGAAGAAAGCTACGGGGCCGGATGGCATACCTATCGAAGTTTGGAGGTGTTTAGGGGGAGAGGAATCGAATGGGCGACAACATTCTTCAACATGATTTGGAGACACAACAAAATGCCATTAGAATGGAGGAAGAGTACTTTGATTCCTTTGTATAAGAACAAAGGCGATGTACAAGATTGTACCAACTACCGAGGAATCAAACTAATGAGTACATACGATGAAACTCGGGGAAAGGGTGATTGAGCAAAGACTTAGGAAACATGTGAAGATATCGGAGAACCAATTTGGATTTATGCCCGGAAGATCGACTATAGAGGCCATCCACCTCTTAAGACAAACAATGGAACATTACCGTGATAGGAAGAAGGATCTACATATGGTTTTCATTGATTTGGAGAAGGCATATGATAGAGTACCAAGAGAAATACTTTGGTGGGCGTTAGCGAGGAAGGTGTTCCACAAAAATATATAGATATCATCAAGGATATGTATGAGGGGCAACTACGAGTGTGCGGACTACGGTGGGGAGGACGAAGAGTTTCCTATTACGATCGGAGTGCATCAAGGTTCGCACTTAGTCCCTTTCTCTTTGCCTCTAGTCATGGACCGAACTAACGAGGTCAATTCAAGATGATATACCATGGTGTATGATGTTTGCGGATGATATTGTGTTGATTGATGAAACAAAGGAAGGTATTGAGAGAAAGTTGGAATTATGGAGACATACATTAGAAGCCGGGGTTTTAGATTGAGCGAAGTAAGACGGAGTATATGGAGTGCAAGTTCGGTGGGGTTACAAGCGGCGGAGCGGGCGGTCACTTTGGATAGCAAAGTGGTTCAAGGATCGAACGTCTTCCGTTACCTAGGATCCATTCTCCAAAAGGATGGAGAACTGGATGGAGACGTGGCTCATGTAATTAACGCGGGTTGGTTAAAGTGGAAAAGCGCCACTCGGATTCCTTTGTGATTCGGCATTCCCAAAGCTTGAAGGGAAAGTTCTACCGTACGGCAATTAGGCCTGCTTTGTTATATGGCACCGAATGTTGGGCGGTGAAACAATGCCACGTCCATAAGATGAACGTGGCGGAGATGCGTATGTTGCGGTGGATGTGTGGCCACACAAGGAAAGACCGATTAAGAAATGAAGTGATCCTGGAAAAAGTTGGAGTTGCATCCATTGAAGAAAAGATTGAGGGAGAATCGGTTAAGATGGTTTGGTCATGTGAAAAGGAGATCAGGTGATGCACCGGTGAGAAGAATTGAAGAGTGGAGGAGTAACCAAGTTGTAAGGGGTAGGGGAAGACCTAAGATGACTTGGATGAAGGTAATTGAAAGTGATATGAGGTTACTTGGGATTGAGGAGAGCATGACGTTGGATAGAAGTGAGTGGAGGGCGTATCCATGTGGAGGAAGGGGTGTGATTTCTGCATTTATTTGTTTTTCTCAATTGTGTTGGTATTAAAACCTTTTTGTTGAAAACCTCTTTTAAAACTTGTTGGTGTAAACCTTGCTTTAAAAAAAAAAAAAAAAAAAAAAAACCTTTTTATCACTCTTGGCGATGCCATCTCCTTTGGTGACGGTTTCAATTGACGATTCATGTTAGCCGACCCCAAATCACTTTGGGAATAAGGCTTAGTTGTTGTTGTTGTTGTAACCATCTAAATATAGAATCTTGACCTAGTTCCATACTCTGGTACTTATTTTTTTATTTCATTTTAAGGAAGAAACTTTCACTAAAGGCGAGAAGGCTTTACATATGATATGAACAAATTTCTTCACACAGTAAATAAAAGAGGATCCCAGACAAGTTTGTGGATCTGTAGTCACATTATTTGTGTTTCGAGCTGTAAAGCACGTAGACAGGTCAAGTGTGCCACTTTGTTTTATGGCAAGTAAAAAGAGAGGAGAATGTATATTTGGAGGATCTTAGATTTTTTTGAGCTAAATGCATGAAACAGTAGTAAATAGCCACTAAGTATTCCGGCCATGCAAGATAGTTTACATAAAAGTGCTCGTTATCTTGTCTTTGATATTTCATAATTCATATCACTTTCGCTCTCAACCCTGGAAGCCAAAAGCCTTTACCTTGTGCTTATCTTCAAGGTCTGCTATTGCTAACTACTAAAACCCTTAGCTTTCCAGATTATTGGGAGCTGGATTGCTGGACTCAGAGTTTGAGGGGTGCGCTCTGTGCAGTGCATGCAAATTTGTAAAACTGGGCATGTCCAGTGGTTTGGGTACTAGGCCTGTCTAGTATCCTTTTTTTGGTGTATTGGTGCTTGTGTTAATTTTACTCACTTACCAAAAAAAAAAAAAATTTGCATTCGAACAATATCTATGTTAGACCATTAGGATGTGTCTTTCTTCATTGTTATCACAAATGCTAATCACATGCTCTTGTTTCTTCCCTGAAACCAGTTCTTTTCGCTGTTAGTATAATGTTACATTAGCTCCTTGAGCCAAAAATTAGAACCTTTTGTTTCTGTTCCATATTTAGGGTTCCTTAATTTTAACATTGCCATAGACCCCATAGTACTTACATATGAAGCAAAGTGCACTTAGGCATCAGTTGACCATTATGTATCCATTTGCCACTGTAACTTATTTTGGGCTTGCCCTTTCTCTTTGAGAAAATTTTCTGTCGAATATTTTAACCATTTGATTTTGATGTTGACATAGCGCATGCTGTCTTAAATTGCTGCCTTCATGTGTAGCTTCTTCTCATTAGTTCTTAAAATTCATATATAGATTCATACATCACTGATGGGTTCTTGCAATGCTTTTCTCATAAATTTGTTTTCTTAAACTCTTACAAATTTTCTTTTCTGTGTTGTTTATCTTCAATTATGCCAGGCCATCCACGAATAATTCACAGAGATATTAAATCGTCAAATATTCTGTTAGATAACAACTTTGAGGCTCAGGTATGCAGCTTGCTCTCAAGTCTCAAGTCTTATATACACCATCCTTTATATATTTCTGGATTCAGTGGTCTATTTTCTTTGCAGGTTGCAGACTTTGGACTTGCAAAATTGGCAATGGACGCAGAGACACATGTTAGTACTCGTGTTATGGGAACGTTTGGGTAAGTATTATTTAAAGACGGTTGCCTTTAGAGGCGCATCTACCTAATTAGGTGTAACGCTGCTCTTTGTTTAAAGATATCATAACTGGATTTGCTATTTTTAATGAAACGAACATTCTTATCTGTCTGATTTCAGATATATGGCGCCTGAGTATGCTACAACTGGTAAATTGACTGAGAAATCAGATGTGTTCTCTTTTGGGGTTGTCCTTTTAGAGCTTATAACTGGACGTAAGCCTGTGGATGAATCTCAACCTTTGGGAGATGAAAGTCTTGTTGAATGGGTATGTTACAATTTTATCTATTGTCAAAACTCGAAACATTTGAGTTTGAAATTGTACTTAATCTTGTCGGTGTTTGTAGGAGACTCCATGGACTTCAATTTAGCAATTTTTGACAAGGGGCTCTTAAGTTAGTTATTTGTTCTATCCTTTGATGATTTTTATCAGCAATGGACCCTTCCTTTTCTAGTCCCCATGCTTCTGCAGGCAATAAATAGGTTGATAATTGCTGAACAACCTAATGATGGTGCTCTTTGATTTTCTTTTCTTTAGTAACGTTAACTAATAGCTTAATCAGAATGAAATGATTCAATAGGATACACTTGGTAGAGAGATATATACTTTGCTTTTCAATACCACGTCTCACTTTAAGAAATGAGGCATTTTTCCCCAAGTACAACCTTTATAGTTGGTCACCATGATTTTTTGTGTGGCCTACCTAGTGCCGCTAGGCTGATATTGCTGTCAATAAGATAACATGAGGTGAAGGTCCAGCTAGTGACAATTAGAAGGTTAGGACTCTTACTGTCAAACAGCATATACCAAACATATAGTGAAAGTATGTGTTTTCCCTGTTTTACGTAAAGAGAGTCTAATTTAATTTCAAATCGACTATTCCGGAGGGGAAAATCGCTCCTGCTTAGTGAAGACAGAAAAGAGAGTTTCAATTAGCTGCATGTTAAGCAAAAGAAGAACCACCTTCGAGGCATGAGATGAATGAAAGGCAAAGAAGATGAAGTAAATAAAACTTATAACAGAAAGCCGTCAAGCCATGAGAGGAAAAAGAGAGAAATATGATAAGCCTGTCATTTTTACCATTCGTATCTCCAACTTGTGTGAGCTTTCTCTCTCTTCCTTGCTCATAATCACACGGGCATGTGGTCCCATCACCACTCCTCATTCCTTAATTTGTATGCTAACCCATATGAAGCAAAATGAATTGGAGGAAGTATAGAATCTAGTAGGAGTGTGTTACTTACTCTGTCCCTTATATGAAAGAATGTAAGCCTGTAAGGAATGAATGAAATTGAAGAGTAGAAGTAATAGGGAAAGTTTTGGATAATGTTCTGGATGCATGTATTTTAACTGGAATGGATACTGTTTTGGGACAACCTAAAGTAAGAAGATGGACAAAGACATTGCAATGGTGGGATTATATATCTTTGTTGTCTTAAATAAGTGTGTTTAAAATGCAATACTATTAGAGTAAGTATAGAGTCTTCAGGCTAAAATGTTTCTGTGACATTTCCAATTCAGGCAGTGTGGTGCTTTTGCTCTATATTTGACAAACCTTTACAGTAAAAATTGTCTTTTATACTCATCATAAGTCAAATACTTTCTCAATTTTAGGCACGACCTTTGCTTTCACATGCGCTTGAGACGGGAGAATTGGAATGTCTGGTAGATGCTCGTCTTGAAAAGAACTATATTGAGAGTGAGATGTTGCGAATGATTGAGGCAGCTGCAGCTTGCGTGAGACATTCAGCTGTGAAGAGACCAAGAATGGGACTGGTAACAACTGACTTTTGATTGCATCTTATACTACCTCTGTTAATTTGTAGATGCAACATTTGATTATTTTAATCCACCCACCTAAAAGGCAAATGTTGCATCTAAAAAAACAGAGGTAGTATATTATGGAAGGGATTAGATACATCTGTTTACCCTCTTGTTACCTTTGCAGGTTGTCAGAGCTCTTAGCATGTCTGATTCTGGAGATTTGTCTAATGGATTGAGGGTGGGTGAAAGTCAGGTCTATGATTCTGCGCAGCAATCTGCTGAAATTAGATGGTTTCGGAGGATGGCATTTGGTAGTCAAGATATTAGTACTGATTTTTTCAGTAATCCCAGCCAGAATCACGGGTTTTCTGGCCAGAGCAGACGGAATGTAGATTCTTCTACTCAGCATCAGCATAACCGAAATTCTCAGAATGCAGGGTTCCTTAACCAAAATGGGAATAATGTGAACTCGACCGAGCATCATTCAACCCAACATAAACAGAGTAATAGGAGTCCAAGTTTATATAGGGAAGATAGAGTGAACCGATGATTGAAGTTAATAAGGAAGGAGTAAATTCATCTCAGGGCAATTGGAGTCCAATATGATTGTTAAAGGGTGGAGGTGACAGAAGGTATCAGCTCCTTCATTGTTGAATTTGGCCCTAAATCTAAATGCTCTGCTACGTTTTATGTAGCTAATAGCTCTGCTCTTTGCTGCATTTTTTGCACAGAAGTTTTACTTTTTTTTTCCTATCATTCTTTATTATTGTAAGTATAGTAGGTGCACGTTTTGTTTAGCAAATCATTATAAAGTGAATGAAGCAACTCTTTTCCCGTTTGATCTCCACCTATGTTGTTTATAATGTGAATGAAGCAACTCATTATGTTCAGCAAATCTAGTTGATAGCTGTTAGCATATTGTTCTAGCTAGTTTGACTAGTTATTGTATAGAAGTATCAGGTAAAAAGATGATAGTTGATTATATTTTAGCATATTTGTTATTTTACCTCAACATGCTAAATTCTCTAACCAAAAAGCAACTGACTAGTTTTTTTAAAATTAATTTTCTGGATCCAAACTGCTTTTCGGATCCTTTGTTTACAACTTTACATACACCACCAATAGATGAATTGACCGGTCGATCCTATAAAAAGAAACAAAACCTCTATTTCTTTTAAGGTAAGGAGGAAAAACATCAGGAGATCCTCCTCACCAAGGGAACCCCTAATGTAAACAAAATCTCTTAACATAAGCCCAATCCTTTGTTTACCAAATGGAACTGCTATGTTTGAGTTGCAAAAGCAAGCAACTTAGCTCATGTATCATGTTAAGTGGTTTCGTTCATGATCAAGAAGATCTGTTCCCTTGTAGACGTTTTTTGTGGTCAGTGGTGCTACAAGGTCTTCTCATGTGCTTACAGATTTGAGATACTATTTATGGCTAACGATCCTGTATACGCCAAGCAAAAGATTCTATACTGTAGGTTGAACTTTGCAGCTTATGATAGTTTCTTCAAGAGCAAACAAATATCATCAAGCTTAACTTTACTATCAAAGTTAAAACCAATACTGCAATATACAAATTATGTGATGTTAATCGAATTGACGTTTGGCACTAAGTTGAGCTCAATGTCTGGGTTCGATTTGAGCCTCTTTGACTAATCATAACCTTTAGTTTGGTCCTTGGTTGTGGACCAAAAAAAATAAAACGACACTAAAATTGTCCTCATACTTAAATTTGAATGTCTAGAAAATTTTTCACGATTCATATAGATTGACTGGTTTGTTATTGGATTTTTTCATACATGCTTAATAACATGGTCTTTTGTAAATACTTATCATATCCTGATTATGGTCAATTAGGGAAATATAATAACTAATTATGTATGGTATTTTTTTTGGAGGGGGGGGGGAGATCATTTGAGTAGTTAAGTTCATTATCAGACAAGCCTTATGTTACCTGTAGGCAACGGATGGCGAAAGTTACCTGGAAGTGGACCTTCTTTGAGTAGACATAAAGGAACAACAAAGTGACAGCCTCTTTGGTTTTTCCTTTGTAATTTAGTGGTTTTGGATTGCAAAGTTTACGTCAAATTAATTTCTCCAAAGGCAATTGATTGATCTTCCAAATTATTCTTCATAACTTTATTGTTACCTTATTTACCTTTTAAGAAGAGAACATGCTGATCTTCTTTTGCTTCACCCTTTACAATGCTCTCCCAACAGAGGAAAGGAACATATACCTTATTCACAAGCAACAACTTAATCTCTTCTTTTATTATATCGCCTCACTTTCTTTCTTTCTCCTCTCTTTTGCATTCTTCCTTCCCTATAGCTAGCTACCGCGATCCATGGAAGATTGCAACGCGCTTATATCTGATTGTATCATCATATCCTGCTGTTGTCAATGCTTGTTTTTACAACTCGTGGTGTTCGTGTTCCTCCAACTCCCTCGTAGATTGGCTCAGAAGACGAAAGAGTTTGCGAAAAAGAAGTTGCGCAACAGGAAGAAGAAGCAACAAGGTGAGGAAATAGTAGAGAAACAAGTAGTAGATGATGATGATGATGATGGTGGTGAGTTTATAGAGTTAGATAGTGGTAAGTCTATGTCTATGAAAATCCTTGAATTGGAAGGGATGGCTGTAAAAGAGTTACATAATTGGGGGAGTTGCACAGATGAAGTTGATAAGGTGTTAGGGGAGTTGTCTTTGAAGGGAGAGTTTGCATTTGGAAGCTTTTGGGGAAAGAATTCTGAGATTGAAAGAAGAAAATCTTATTGTAAATGTAAATGTAGTAGGAGTTTGACTAAGGAAGATGATTTAGAATTTGGAAGTCACGTTGTAAAGTTTCATTTTATTGAAGTTATTGCCCCTTTTAGCTCCTCATAATGTTATTCTCATAATAATAATTATTATTATCTCAAAAGGTACATGTAGTGACTCAATCCTCTCACCATTACATTTTCAACCTTAGGTTTTGGACCTTTAATTATCGAAAATCTGTGAATTATGACAATGATTTTCTTCTATAAACATACATAGTAAAACTTTACACAAGCGTAGACTTTCATGTCTAAGTGATTTAATTAGGTAGAAGCAATTTATCTATCAAAAAATTTAAAATTATTACAACAATAAATTATCACCCCGTTTGATTAGGGGCATGCCGGATTGAAATCCTATACAGACTGTAGACACATAATCGTGTCTCAAGGTTAGCACTATGATGATCAATACCTTGCTCCAATTGGTCCGGATCGAGGAAAGAATAAAGAACGAGTCTAAAATAAAATATTTTAAGCCCAAATTTATTTCCTAACCCATTTTATTAACTCATTTCTGAAAACCTTTTTTGTAACCAGTTTTAATAAGCCCATTTCCTAAAACGTTTTTAAATAATACTACAAGAAAATGCTGAAACAACGACTGCTTCACAGCGACGGTTGGTGAAACGGTCGTTATTTTTTATTTCAGCGACAGCTTTCAGCCGTCGGTAATCACCGACAGCTTTTAAAGTATTTAACGACGGGTAAACGGTCGCTAAGTAGCAACGACGGTTTAAAGCCGTCGTTGTTTTTATTATTTTAAATTTTTGATTTTTTGTAACTTTAGGCGACGGTGTTTAACGGTCGCTGAGTAGTTAAAATAAACTCGAGCATCTTTGTTGTTTTGCAGTCGTTCATTTTCAAAACTCTTTTCTCAAAACACAAAAGGGAGAGGAGGGCGCGCGAATTGAAGGCCAAGGTCAGACCTCCTGCCTTGCCGTTCCGACTACGGCGACGGCCCCATTTTCGCTCTCCTTGCCGCCGGTAATTTGTGAAGGTTCGTGTTTTTTTTTTTTTTTTTTTTGGTTACTCATCAAACCCTAAAAATGGGGTTTTTGGGATATAGGTTATAAACACCAAGTTCGCCGGTCGTCCTCGCCGCCGGTAATACCTCAATTCGAAAATTCACTTGGAATTTGTAAGTTCGACTATTATTCCAGGTACTTAATTGAATTTGTTGTTTGAATTTTCAGTTTTTATATTTGAGTTAGAACTTTGTTTGATTTTGGTTTTATCGTTATTCATTGGTGAATTTGAAGAAATTCGGATTTTGGGGGTTCGATTGAAGTTACTCAAACCCTAGATGTGCCAATGATTGTAGTATGTTATTGAATTTTGCACTGCCGATGTGTATATACATATATTTTTCCTTTGATGTTTCTAGTGCGAAATTGAGGTTTTATGTGAAGTATGAAGGATTCATTTTGTAATTGTGAGTGTTTTGGATGCAAAGTATGTTTATCGGGGATGCGAACTTGAGCTTGATTTGTTGCTCATATTGTTGAAAGGTTTGATCAACTAAGGTTCTAAAAAGAATGTGTTCTGTTTGTGGGTGATCTTGGAGATTGAGTCTTGAAGTCACATGCTTTAGATTATGGTTTAATCAAACTTTTCATCACTGAAAATTACCTTTTCCTCTTTCTGTCTTTCTATTGTTTTTCTTAGTCAGAATAATTGAAGTATGAAGGATTCACATAATGATTTCAGTTCTTGTGAGTATTTTGGATGTGAATTTTGCGAGTTTAGAATTCAATTTGAGATCGATTTGCTTAGCAAGAATATGAAATTGTTTAGTTGTTTGAACTTTGCGATGGCTATCCCGTGGTAGTTTTGATAAATTGAGTTGTATTTGAAGTATGATCCTTCTTTTTAATTGCAAGTTTCTCTACAAAATGTAATTCACTCTTAAATGCAAGCTAAGTGAAATTCAAAACACCCATATATAAACCGGGAACAAGGGCATGGGGGGAGGAGTGCGGGGAGGTCGGTGAGGGGGGGAGGGCGGGGGGCGTGCGGGGGGGTCGGTGAGGGGGGGGGGCTGCAGGGGGTCGGGGAGAGGGGGGCGTGCAGGGGAGGTCGGGGAGGGGGGGTCGTGCGGGGGGTCGGTGAGGGGGGGAGGAGTGCGGGAGGTCGGTGAGTGGGGGGGAGGGCGGGGGGGTCGGTGGGAGGGGGAGGGGCCGCAGGGAGTCGGGAGGGGGAGGAGTGCGGGAGGTCGGTGAGTGGGGGGGAGAGAAATTGGTCGGTGAGGGGGGAGGGGCTGCGGGGGTCGGGGGGCGTGCGGGGAGGTCGGGGAGGGGGGGTTGTGCGGGGAGGTCGGGGAGGGGGGGCGTGCAGGGAGGTTCGAACCGTGCACCAAGAAATGTTTTAAGCCCTACTGGATTATGGTAAGTTCGTAAGCTACTATATGCTTCATGATATTTTTATGCAATGGTATTCACAATTCACGTGTTTGTTTGGTTTTCAATTCGGGTTCGATGATAACATATATCTAAACATATATTTATAGGCAAATATGATTGAAAAGTTTGATGCAAGTTTAGTTAGAATCAAATATAGGCCATTTTTGGCCATTTCACTTGAAATTGAATGAATACGCTTAGTTTAATGCTAGTTTAAGTTATAAACACCTCAAACATCATATATATAGTTAGTTTAATGTGATTATAAGTTGTTTTGATTGAAAATACACAAAATAGGAAAGATAGAACCAAATATAGGCCATTTTGGTCATTTTAGGCCATTTCACTTGAAATTGAATGAATACGAGTAGTTTGATGCTAGTTCAAGTTATAAACACCTCAAACATCATATATATAGTTAGTTTAATGTGATTATAAGTTGTTTTGATTGAAAATACACAAAATAGGAAAGTTAGAACCAAATATAGGCCATTTTGGCCGTTTTAGGCCATTTCACTTGAAATTGAATGAATACGAGTAGTTTGATGCTAGTTCAAGTTATAAACACCTCAAACATCATATATATAGTTAGTTTAATGTGATTATAAGTTGTTTTGATTGAAAATACACAAAATAGGAAAGTTAGAACCAAATATAGGCTAATATAGGCCATTTTAGGCCATTTCACTTGAAATTGAATGAATACGAGTAGTTTGATGCTAGTTCAAGTTATAAACACCTCAAACATCATATATATAGTTAGTTTAATGTGATTATAAGTTGTTTTGATTGAAAATACACAAAATAGGAAAGTTAGAACCAAATATAGGCTAATATAGGCCATTTTAGGCCATTTCACTTGAAATTGAATGAATACGAGTAGTTTGATGCTAGTTCAAGTTATAAACACCTCAAACATCATATATATAGTTAGTTTAATGTGATTATAAGTTGTTTTGATTGAAAATACACAAAATAGGAAAGTTAGAACCAAATATAGGCCAATATAGGCCATTTTAGGCCATTTCACTTGAAATTGAATGAATACGAGTAGTTTGATGCTAGTTCAAGTTATAAACACCTCAAACATCATATATATAGTTAGTTTAATGTGATTATAAGTTGTTTTGATTGAAAATACACAAAATAGGAAAGTTAGAACCAAATATAGGCCAATATAGGCCATTTTAGGCCATTTCACTTGAAATTGAATGAATACGAGTAGTTTGATGCTAGTTCAAGTTATAAACACCTCAAACATCATATATATAGTTAGTTTAATGTGATTATAAGTTGTTTTGATTGAAAATACACAAAATAGGAAAGTTAGAACCAAATATAGGCTAATATAGGCCATTTTAGGCCATTTCACTTGAAATTGAATGAATACGAGTAGTTTGATGCTAGTTCAAGTTATAAACACCTCAAACATCATATATATAGTTAGTTTAATGTGATTATAAGTTGTTTTGATTGAAAATACACAAAATAGGAAAGTTAGAACCAAATATAGGCCAATATAGGCCATTTTAGGCCATTTCACTTGAAATTGAATGAATACGAGTAGTTTGATGCTAGTTCAAGTTATAAACACCTCAAACATCATATATATAGTTAGTTTAATGTGATTATAAGTTGTTTTGATTGAAAATACACAAAATAGGAAAGTTAGAACCAAATATAGGCTAATATAGGCCATTTTAGGCCATTTCACTTGAAATTGAATGAATACGAGTAGTTTGATGCTAGTTCAAGTTATAAACACCTCAAACATCATATATATAGTTAGTTTAATGTGATTATAAGTTGTTTTGATTGAAAATACACAAAATAGGAAAGTTAGAACCAAATATAGGCCATTTTGGCCGTTTTAGGCCATTTCACTTGAAATTGAATGAATACGAGTAGTTTAATGCTAGTTTAAGTTATAAACACCTCAAACATCATATATATAGTTAGTTTAATGTGATTATAAGTTGTTTTGATTGAAAATACATAAAATAGGAAAGATAGAACCAAATATACGCCATTTTGGCACTTTATATTATTTGAATATGAGTATATTTAACCAAATGCAGGAGACATACAATAAGAAGCTGGATCATTGTACCACTCAGGGGTCACAGCCAAACCCTGATCTGTTATATTGGGAGACAGTTGGGGGGAGGAACAGAGGAAAAGTTCAGGGGTTGGGTCAGGGAGATCATTTGTACTACAACTCTGCATCAGGGCGAGGAGATGGCGGCTCTTCACAACCATATGAGCCGTCCATTTTTTCTCAGATTGAGGCGCAAGTGGAGGCAAAGGTTGCTGCACGGATGGGAGAGGTGGAGGCAATGGTCGCAAGCACGGGTGGAAGAGTCACGTCGGGCCCTCATAGAGGAAATGATGAGGAACATGTCTAGTTTCGGCCACATGTTCTCGGAGTTGCAACCCGAGCCCCACTCCACAACGCGGACCGTAAGATGACCCAGGGGTTTGGTGGTGGCGGTAGTGCTACTGAGCCACCCTTGACAAGTGTAGTTTTTTTTGGCCGTGGACAACTAGGTAACTAACTTATAGTTGGATATAGTTAGTCTAACTATTTTCTTGTAGTGTAAATACTTATCGGCATCTCTCTTCGTTTCTTGATGTGTCGGGTTATTTTTTTTCAACCCGACTTCTACTTTATTTCCCCACACCGGGATCTATTTTGCGTACATATATTTAATCTAGGTAGTTTGTCTAACTATAGACATTTAGTGTCTATATTTATCGGCATCTAGCGTATTAGTTTCTAGCTTTGTCGATATATATTTTTTGTAAACACCGATATCTACTTTATTTCCCGACATCGGGATCTATTTTGTGTACATAAATGTAATCTATTTCATGTAATTATACAAGTATCTATGTAAATTTTAATATATATCAAAATTGCATATTTTTGTAATTGAAAAAATTGAATGCGATGGAGAAACAAACTTTTAGCGTGGTATATTTAGGGTGCATTGTGTGCAGTACAGGTTTAATTATTATTAAGAACAATAGAATTTTAAATAATATTATTTTGTAACAACAACGACGGTTAAACATTAAATCAACGACGGCTAGGCAGTCGCTGTAAGGTTCTCTATGTACCCATGGACACGAAATCAACGACTGCTTAAATACATTAGCGACGGTTTTAAACAGACGTTGATTTATCGAAATCAACGACCGTTTAAAGCAGACGGTGAATCAGCGACGGTTTTAAACCGTCGCTGATTCACCGTCTGCTTTAAACGGTCGGTGACCGGGGATCAACGTCGGCTTTTATAAACCGTCGGCTGATTGTCACAAAACCGTCGTTAAAAGTATCACCGACGGCTGACTGGTCGTTGATTCTAGTATCGGCGACCATCTGTATACCGACTGTCAATTAACGACGGTTGGCCGTCGTTGATTAGTTACCGACGGCTTTTGGGGCCATCACCGACGGCTTTTAGCCGTCGTTAATTTCCTCTTTTCTTGTAACCTTTCAAAGGCCCATCTTTGAAAACCTTTTAAAAATAGTTTTGTGAAGCCCAATTTTGTAAAACGCATTTTCTAAGCCTAATTTAATTAATAGAATTAATTAATTAATATTGATTAGTTTTATTAATAAAAATATCTTTTATTAAAATAATCTTTTCCCAAAGTGTTTTTATCTAACTCTCTTCTAAAATCTTTTTTTAATAAAAATCTTTTAAGAAACCCAATTGTTTTCAGTAACCTATTACATCTCAACTACCTAATCCTAAACCTAAACCTATATATATATATATATATATATATATATATATATATATATATATATATATATATATATATATATATATATATCCTCCCTAATCACCTCACCGTATAATCTCCCACGGCTTCACTTTCAATTCTCACGGCTCACTAAAATCTCACACGACAACCTTCCTCAAAAACACTCGACACATACAATCTCAAAAGTTACAAAACTCCACCGCCTAATACAACTCACACCACATCACCTAACTGCTTCGCCCAACTCTTCATCCTCCTGCTTCCTATATATATATATCCTCCCTAATCACCTCACCGTATAATCTCCCACGGCTTCACTTTCAATTCTCACGGCTCACTAAAATCTCACACGACAACCTTCCTCAAAAACACTCGACATATACAATCTCAAAAGTTCTACAAAACTCCACCGCCTAATACAACTCACACCACATCACCTAACTGCTTCGCCCAACTCTTCATCCTCCTGCTTCCTGATTCCACGCACAACAACATTCAACTCTCTAATGCGCCACATCATCACACAACATAATAATCATCATCACATAATTTATCTACACCAAGTCAGGAAAACAAGTTCGTGATACTTATCCTAATACACTCAAACACATGCAAACCTATTTTCAAGACTCGTTCGACTTTTAATTTTCCAAGATCCGTACAAATCAACGACCTCGGACGGTGGTATAATTTCTGAGGGTCAACTAAATTAACTATCTCTATTTTATTTCTTTCTTTATTTTTATTATTTTCTTGAAGTTACTAACCTTCTATTCATGATGTAGGTTATTAATATATTCCTGATACTGTAAGTATTGTACATATTATACTAACTCCCTGCAATATTTTATTTTCTTATTTTTATTTCTGTTGATTAACATATTATTTTTTGTGCCTGATTGCAATATTTACCCACATGTTATTATTACTAAACGAGACCTAAAGAATTGTTCTAATTAATTCAGATAATTTGGACAACCTGCTAGGAACCTTGTAATTTGATTGCATAATAACTTGTCTCTAAAAATATAGTATTTTTATGTGTTTCCTGAACCAACCGGGACTAAATATTTTTAGGGTGTATTAAAACGTTATATGATTATTCTTTTGCATAAAATCTGTAATGAATCGATATTTAGTAGAGGTCAGCAATGGGCAAACATGGTTCATTATGACCATATTTGTACCCTCACCCCCGAACTCAATCTTTGGTTCATTTTGACCATCTATGGAGTCAGGACGGGGAAATCTACATTATATAAGTCCCAAAGATGTCCCTATAGTTCAATATCCAATTAGGTTTATAAATTTTCCTCTAACAATTTGTTGGCGACTTCAAAAACATGTTTTTAATAAAACCTTAATAATGGGGTAGTCAAATAAACGTGCTCACACCGCGTGTAGGCATTAAAGGAATGAAAAATCCACATCTACAATTTGGCGACTCCACTAGGGAGGATTTTAAAAAATTATTTTTTTAAATGAGTGGGTGAAACTTGAAAAATACGATTCATTCTCCTTTTATGCCTTAGAATAATACACTGTTTTGCATGTGCATGGCTATTGTTCAGCCACCATAAGGACAATCTACCTTGCCTCATTAACACATGTTCTGTGTGTGAGGTCGCCCCTGGGGGGTTTGCGCTTTGTCCTTCCAAAAAGCTTCCTGAGCGATAGTGTTGGATCTTAGTCATAAGCAAACCTACCTAACCATGGCATTGTTCTATTGTTCTTGACTTGAGAACTGGAGTGCGTCTTACGCGTGGCCACCACTTTAAGTAGGGGTACGAAGCGTGGGATCAATCTCTTAGTCATGGACCCTTTTCATCCTTAACCTAAACCTGGCCATAGTTGAAATGTAGAACTGGACTTTAGGTTGAGAACTTTGTATATTATTATCTTACTTGTACATCTCTACATGTGCATGGTTCCAATTGCTTGTATTATGCAATATTTCGAGTCAAAACGTCAAGCAAATTTTACGCGATCAAAAGATAAAAAAAGAAACTTCAGCATTTCTGCGCGCTGTGCATCAACCCATTTACGTCCCACGCAGCTGATTGCGTTCCGCGCATTGCATAGCGTTGTGTGCAGTGTCCCTTGCGTCGCTCGCACAGTATTCGCGTATCGCGCAGCCTGCCTTGCGTCGTGCATCACTTCATTTTCCTTCACTGCGTCTAGCATTTGATATATGTGTGTATTGCATTGATCTAATTTGTTGTGTTGCCAATTTCTATCATTGCTCCACATTCTTTGTCCCAATCTCCATCATTTTTTTAACATCATATATATTTCAAAAACTTTATCTCATATTATTTTGAAAAACGATCTTTATTTTTTTTTAAAAATATCTCCATCTTTTTTATAAAAAAAAAATTTCAATCTCTAATCTCCTATCTATTTTGAAAATTCTATCCCCATCTTTTACCAAACTATATCTCCCATTGTTTTTTTTTAAAAAATGATCTCCTATCTTTTTTTAAAATTCATCCCTATCTTTTTCTCAAAAATCATTCTCCTATCTTTTTCAAAATTTCATCCCATCTTTAATCTCCTATCTACTTCAACAATTCTATCTCCACCTTTTTTCAAAAAAAAAATCTCCATCTTTTTTCCTATCACATATCTTTCAAAATCATCCTATATCCTATCTTTTCATGTTATTTTATCCATCATTTGAGCACATCATTTAGGATTCCTTGTAGTACTGTCCATTTTGTTGTAAAAGTCTCATCCGCTTAGGAATTCTAACTGCACTAGAAGTCCGTCTGACCCAAATGTCTAGGTTCATCCAATTTCACTCCATTTAGGGTTCTTAACCCCATCCATGTTAGGAGTCTTAACCCTGTCTAGGTTCACCCATCTAAAAAGTCTAGGGTCGTTAGAATTCTTGCCATCTTAGAAGTCCATAGTCCATAAAAAGTCCATGCATAGTAGGAGTCTAAAACCATTAGAATTTTGTCCATCTTAGGAGTCTAAAGCCATTAGAATTCGTTCATCTTAGGAGTTTCGAATCCATTAGAGTTCCACTCATATAAGGGTCTAAATCCATCAGAATTCCGTCTATTTTAGGAGTCTAGGTCCACTAGAGTTTCATACATATTAGGAGTTTAGCATCGTCGAAAGTTCGTCGAATCTAGAATTCTAACGTTATTAGAAGTCTATCAAGTCTAGGATTCTGAAGTCATTAAAATTGCATATCAATTAGGACAGTATTCATAACTAGAGTCCCTCTGCATTGCATAGTCCATCATTTATGCACTTCATGCATAACTAGAGTTATTAGGCATTTAGGAGTCTCATTGCATCCATACTCTTCATTTCATGCATTCCGCATTTAGTAGTCCTGAACTACAAGCGATCTGATTCCCTCTTTTGGGATATGTAGGCAGCCTTTACAGGTTCGAACGCATAGATTGAGTCGCTCATACATGCATTAGGTCTAGGTGCATCCACAAAAAAAAAAAATAATAAAAAAATATATCATTCATTTAGGAGATGCTATTTTGTTCCTAGAAGCTCAACTTTTTAAAACAAACATACATTCTCCCATTTCATCCCTTTCTCTCCATCATCACTCCATTTTTAATCTCCCGTTGGATGGTCCATTACAGGAAATATACAACATGTCAAGAACACTTCAAGAACAGGTTGATGAATTGAAAGGTATATTAGTAAATCTTGTAGCACGGGTTGGCAGAATAGAGGCAAACTACACTGTTCTTCAGGATAATGGTAGTGCAAATTACAAGGCACTAGATAGCTTCGATACAATGGTAGCTGACCCACGAAGGATCAGTGAACTTAACAACATCATACCACATAGCTTAATTCTAAGGCCTTCGGTCAAGTCCGACTTCATTGTTACTTCGATCGGAATACCTTCTAAGCACCTTCGTGACACTGTCTCACATGTACCTACACTTAATGCCACCAGGCCTCGAAGAAAACACAAGAGAGAATATACCTCACTGGGTATATGGAACAGCTTTTGACCGTCTTCGCGCAAAAGGCGCACTTTCCCCTCTTGGGCCTACTCCAGATCTAGACGAAGATAAAAGGGGGCCAAATTGGGACAAAGATGCTCATTGCAAGTACCATAGAGGCCATGGTGTAGACACCAAATTTTGAACCCCTTTTTTTGATAAATAAATTTTTTGAAAAATAAAAACAACCAAATCGTCATGCATCGTGGAGCGCGCGCCCTGGAGCGCGAGTTTCATTCCATCGCACGATTTTTCGTTGTTTGCGTATTAGTCATACAGTGTCGGCTTAGAAGTATAATTTTCGTGAGTCGTAGTCAATAACTACAACCACCGTTTTAATAAAATGATTCATATTATAATCATGCTCGTCTTTATTAATTTAACGAGTTTTTGTTAATTGTCTTAAGTTAGTCTTTCGGAAAAATGAAAATGAGTCACGATTAGGCATCGGGATTTTAGTCGTATCCCAAAACCGGCATTAATCAGTTTACTTGATGGTCAAGTCATTGTTCATTGGATAAAGAATAAGAATATATTCTTTATTCACTAAACACATCATTTATCCATTAGTTAGAGAATAAGAATCATGAAAAGATGTGAGAATAAGAATCAAATCCCATGTGTAAGAGTGTGCGCCAAGCACACTATCATGCGCTAGACGTATGATTGTGAGCCTAGCGCACAAGTGTGGCCTGCGCCAGACGCAGGGCCTTGCGCCTAGCGCAAGGTGCTGTGCCTAGCGCAGCTTCCTGTGCTAGGCGCAACACCCTAATCAGTTGGTTTTGCACGTTTTTCGATGTATTTTTTTTACGTATTAGGATGTTTAGGGAAGAATAATTTTTCCGGAAAATCTGATTTTGCTTCATTTATGAGAAAATCCAAAAAGAATAAGAATATTTGTGTTTCCAAAGAGATTTGATGATGTCATTAGGGTGAGGTCATTAGAGTGATGTCATTAGGGTGATTAAGGATGAAGAAAATAAGATTTTTTTGGGTGAAAAATCTGATTTTCTACCTCTTTGAAACCATAGTACACCTCTTTCATTTCTCTATAAATACCTTCCTTTTTTCCACTTCAAAACCAAGTTGAAAAAAACACAATTCAACTTCACTCTCATCTTGTCTACTACTCTTTTTCTCCTTAATCTTTTCATCTAAGCAAAAGTCTTAATTAGTAAGTAAAAGAAGTTCATCAAAAGAAGGCAAAAAAACAAAAAAAAAAAGTTTAAGTTAGTAATTAAGAGGATTAAGAAACTCACTTAGAAATTAAGAAAATCACAAAAAAAAGGTAGAAAAATTTACAAAAAGGAAGTGCATCATTGAGCTAGCAAGGTAAAGTTGAAAGTTCTTGTTTATTTTAATTATCTTCTTAATCATCTACTAACTTTCTTCTTGTTTTCTTCTTATCATTTTTTTAATTTTTGGAGTGATTTGGGTATGTGGAAGTCCTAATAGGTTCCCAACCTTAAATCACCCCACCTAGAATAGTCGCCTCTAATGGGGTGACTCTTAGGAAACAATGTGATTATGTGATTTTCCTTAATCAAGTTGTTGTTCATCACAAAAAAAGTTGTTGTTCATCACAAAAAATGTTTTCATAAAAAAATTCAAGAAAAGTTGTGTATAAACATCTCCATAAAAAAAGAATGATGCTGTAATTATATTCAGTTTTACTTTCCTATCTTATTTCATTTTTAGTCTGCATTAACTAATTAGTTCGTAGGATTTAATATTTTTCCTATGAAGTGCAAGATGTTTCCGCAATTGGGCTTTGGAATTTCTAAAAAAACGAACTTTGTGTAAATAATTAAAAATCATACAACTTTGTTGTGAAAAACTGATTTTATCCAGCACCACCTAGGTTTGTTCTGTCAATAAAGTTAAAAAAAGAAAATCATTTAGACAAAACTAAAAACATCAGTTAGGAAAATAAATACTGATTTTCTCTTCAGTTAGGAAAATAAATACAAAATGGTCTTAAAAATATCCAATTAAAGTGAAAATTTTCAGTCTAGTGTTTCCAAGTGTCTAGAATGTTCATACCAAATTTCACTTCGAACTAAGATCAATAAGTTAGGTTTTAAAGAACAAATTAAATAAAGGTCATGTTTTGACCAGTTTTGACATAAAATTCACCATAATTCAAGTGGTCACTAACAACTTGTAAAATTTTGATACAACATAAAGAACTCACTGATATATCCATAGATGTATCATATACTCAGTTTAACACTTTGTACAGAAAGTTATGATTTTTTTAATTCAGTATAAGAACAAAAAGACAATCTGGAAAATGAAATAAAGTGATTGACTCAACTTTCATAAAAATGTTTTCTTTTCATACGAAAATGTGAATAAAAAAATCATGAATTCCTTAAGTTTCTCTTAAAATGATTCATTTTATCATGTAAATAAAAATCAATAAAAATTGTCATAAAAAAATCAAAATCAAAGAAGTTAACTAATCTTTAACTTTCACAAATTCACAAATAAACATGAATTCCAAAACCCATTCAAGGAAATGAAGATCAAGGATCATCATGGTGAAGATCAAGATTGAAGATTTGTATAGATCATAGATTTTGTACATTTTGTTGTAATAATGATTCTTTGTAAATAGTTATTGCATCACTTAATTAATATAAAACATGGATATGTTTATGCATAATTTTCATAAATAATTCCACAACTCTTTTTAATAAAATGAGCAACCAATGTTACAAATATTGCATATTGGGCCAATATATCATAGTATATGAATCAAATGACCCAATCTCAATTAAGAGGAAAAATTGCAAATCTAACTAAGTTAAATTGTATGATGATCCATCTTACATTTTAAAAATGTGTTCTCCATATTCAAATGGATTAATCATATAATTTGACATAAGTAGATTGGTAATTATGATCTCCGAATTGATTTTAGGCCGTTTCACGTGTCTTACTTTAAATGGTCAAATTCCAATTAGCCAAACACAAATCTCCAAATTCAATCTCAAATTGATCATTTCTCTCCAAATGACTTAATAATCTTCAATTAAGATTATTTCTCAAAAGCCTTCAATTAGGAAGCAAACCTTCTAAGACCTCTCGAAAATCATAAACGTGATCAATATTAAGGTGGTTATTTCAATCCCCGATTAATCGCTAATTAGAGCGGTTGACACAAACTTCTTTTAATCACTAATTGGAGTGATTACCTTAAAACCCTAATAATCATTAATTAAGACGATTATTCTTCTCATTTTTAATCACTAATTAGAGTGATTATTTCAAACCCTAATAATCGTTAATTAGGACGATTATTTTCCTCATTTAATCACTAATTAGAGTGATTATCTTAAACTGGGTTAACTACCAACTAGGGTGATTTGCTTAACCTTTCATCATATTTAATCACTAATTACAGTGATTATCTTCAATTTTAATAATCATCAATTAGGGTGATTATTTTCTAATCTTCATTGTTAATCATTAATCAAGGTGATTATCTTTTTTTGAATAATCACTAATTAGGGTGATTACTTATTTCCTTCCTTATTAATCACTAATTAAGGTGGTTATCTTAATCCTTCATATTTAATCACTAATTAAAGTAATTATCATAACCCCATTTTAATCACTAATTGGAGTGATTACCTCATTTCAAATAGATTTGTTTAATTCTAAAAGTGAGTTATTCATAATCTATTCCCCTCTCTTCTTCCCCCAAAGTGGAATTGGCCATTTAGGGTGAAACATATGCTCGAACTACGACGGTTTTGATCCATGATTGGATTCCAATCCCGCAATGATTGGTACGTAGTGCAACTTCAGTCCTCAAACCTACCATGTACAAATGATATATTGGTCCTAAATAAAAATGGTTAATGTGTATATTTGCAAATTATGTGATTTTCTTTCTTTTTAATAGCCATGATTACTTTAAAATGGAAAATAACGCATTTAGTAAGAGCCCGTTCTTTAGAACGGAAGAGGAGACGAGTTCCAGACGTTCGCACCTCTTAACCTAAACCCCGAACCCTATCTCATGGTATGAAAGACCAATTTTCAAAAAAAAGCCTTATCCATATGAAGTCATCATCGTTTTAAATGATTTTTCTTGAAATTGATTTTAAAACGATTTATTAAATAAACTCGTCCCTATTCGGATATTAATAGGATAGCGACTTTCAAGTTTTCTAAAACTCATAGTCCAATGAGAGACTTTCGTGGGATTCGGACCGTTAATTAAGACAAGAAAAAAATCGGATACCATAGGCTGGCGACTTCACTGGGGAACTAATACTTCCACTAGAAGTATATGAAGTTTAAACCTGAACAATGCATTATTTTCCATATGTATATATAATAAAGAAAGTTAATCATGGCTATTCATAATTTAATTTTTGTATATAGCATGCTTTTGTGAAAATTACGTGTACTTGGTAGTTTAATCGATCCATACACGTGCACTCTTTTTAACCATTTTCTTATTAGGTCTGATACCTCTGTCTATTGGCAAGGGTCAGAATTTTAGAATGACAAATTAATGAATTAAGGACGTAAAACCTGCATCCGCGAGCTATTGCGACCGGCTCTGTCAGGAGCGTCCGCCCTCGATGGACACAATGGAAGTGACTCGACGCCACTTTAACATAATCTGTCCTTAAATGAATCACCTTTTAGTTGACTTCTAGGACACAAGGATCAATGCACAAATGTCCTTTATTAACTTCAGTTATTGAATAATGTGAAAAAAAACTTTCAAAAAATTCCTCAGTCCGTTTTCAATCGGTCAATATTTCAGTAATCATTAAGTGTAGCTGAATTGCTGCCGAAATGATTATTGAAATATTAAGAGTATTTTTGTTTATTTATCACAAGAGTCATGTAAAAAAAAAATGTGTGTGTGCTCACCCATTTTCAAAAAAAAAAACTCACATTTACTTCATAATTCTTTTCCATTCAAATTGGTAATTGTTTTAAAAAATAACAGAAAAAAACTCAATTAATTCAAAATGGTTTTTTTTTTTAAAAAAACAAAATTTATTTCTAAAATTTTTTTTTTGAAAATGAAATCCCAAAAAAAAAAATGAAAATTGAAAAATGAAAAATGACAAGTCATAATCACGAGTTCAAAACGTTTCATGTTTAGGAATTACAATGTAATTAAAACTGTATAGTTTAGAACAAGAAAAGTCTAGTCTTTTAGAATTGACTACAAAAAAAACCGTGTCAAAAAGATAAAATCAAAAGGGATAATCATTTTCGAAAAAAAAAGGAAAATTCTTTCATTTCCCCGCTAAAAACACATATAAAGAAAAATTCATCGAGCCATTGACTAACATTGTTAGTGTGTACATTTCAGGTACTTTAAATTAGTCTAATCCTAAGAGGTGGAAAAGACGTATTCAAACAGGAGAATATATGGCCTGACACCTAGCAAACTGAACTCGAAAAAGGTTGAGAAGAACCCGAGTACTTCACATTAGTCTAATCCTAAGAGGTGGAGCAGACGTTTTCAGACAGGAGAACATATGGCTTGGCGCCCGGCAAACTGAAGTCTGAAAAGTTTGAGAAGTACCTGAATCACTTAATTGCTTTTATATTGTACTTTGTAGGTAGAGCTACGTGCGGCTTGATCCCCTAAAAAAAAAAACAAAAAATTCAATGTTGTAATGCATCTATCTTAGCTTTCTCTACTATGTAATGTACTAAAAGGGGTACGTAGGCAACTCATTTTTGAGTGCAGCTGCAAAAAAAAAAAAAAAAGAGAAAAATTATGTGAAATTTCATATATCGTAACTACGTTGGGCCCGATTCTCCATTAAAAAAAAATCAATCATCACCGAAAAAACTTCCCCAAATCCAAATACACTTATGGAGATACGTAGGCAACCTTCGGGTGCGGCCCCTTTGCATTTAATATTTTCTTTTGTGGTTTCAAAGACTTAGATGCAATCAATAGATGCAAATCACTACAAAGAAGAACGATATATGGGGCATTATAATTTGCCAAAATGAGGACACATGCCTCGTTATACCTCTTTTCTCTTATTTCTATAGTAGCAGGAAATGGAAGGATATCATCAAATTGATTTTGAAAATGTTTGTGTATTATCCCAAAAAAAAAACAAAAAAAAAAAATGAGTCCAAGAGTGGCAGTCTAAAATGTAAATAAAAGTTCAACTCTAAAAAATAATAACAAGTCAAAGAAACCTAATGAAAAATCCAAAACAAATGATAAAGTTAAGATTTCACACCTTTTGATAAATGATAACTGAAATAGGGGTTAAAAAAAAAAGAGAGAATTTTCAAAGATATCATTTCTTTCATTCCCTGCAAAAAAAAAAAAAAAAACGAAAAAAAACAAAGTATGGACAAACTTCCGTGTGAACTTTTTATCTCATTTCACAGGAACTCTGCCTGGGCCCGCTCATGATCTAGGCTGATTCGCCGAAGTTCTGACCATAGTGAACGTTCTCTCGTCGCATACCGTCGTCCTTGTCTACACCAGCTGTATTCTCGGCTACACGTCTCAACAACATGTCTGAAATTCCGAACAACGAGCACCAACAGAACTCTACCCCTCCACTTGATCCAAATGACTGAGCTCCGAGGACTTGTCCAGGCCAAGCTTGACCGACAGGATAATATTGAGCAAACTGTGTTAGGCATAATGCGCCAAAGCGCCCAGATGCCTCCTCCTCCTCCTCCTCCGGAATCGGAAGTAGCTTCGCCTTTTCATCTTGAGCCTCCGAACAACGAGAGAGAAATTCCCACTAAACTCGAGGAAGAAGTAGTCAAGCTTAAAGAAGTCTTAAAAGGCATGACTAAGGCTGAACCATGGATGGATATTCATGGATTAACCCTGTTCCCGAAGGCACGATTACCCCATGGTTTCAAAATGCCTAATCTGACAAGGTTTGATGGGACCGGTAGCCCCACTAATTTCTTGAAAATGTATGTAGGGGCAATGAGTCCCTGGGGAGTGGAAGAATCTTTGATGGCTCAACTGTTTCAACAATATTTAGATGGTGCTGCAGCACATTGGTTCCACAACCTTGAAAATGCAAAGAAATCCACTTGGGCTGACATAGTCAGAGAGTTCTCAAACCAATACAAGTATAATGAAGAAAGTGATGTTACTAGAAGGGATCTGGAGACCACTTCTCAAAACCTCAATGAGACATTTTCTTCATTCATCACTCGATGGAGAAACAAGGCTTCCAAAATGATGAGTAGGCCTAATGAAGAGGAACAGTTGCAAATGGTTGTGAAAAACCTTCTTCCCCGTCTATCGAAGCATATGGCATACCAGTATTTCCCGACTTTCAAAGCTTTGATTGCTACGGGAACTTTAGTTGAGGATGCTGTGAAAAGGGGAGACATCAAGAAAGATGAACCTATTGGCGGCACTACTTATAATGCAAAATTCGGAAATAACAAAAGAGCCCCAAACAATGATTCAGTAGCTCCTAAGACAACTAATGCAATCCATGCCATCGGCGCATCGGTCCCGCATTCCGAATTGCGACCACAAAGGAACTTTACTCCTTTGAACATGACTTATTCCCAAGCTCTCTCCAAGTTAAAAAAGGCCAATCTCATTCAACCCTTGAATCCACGCCCACGTCCTAAAAAATCCTTACCCTGGTTATGACCCAAATCAAAACCGTGAATACCATCAAAGCCCTGGGCATAATATCGAAAATCGCACCGCTCTAAAGCATCAAATTCGGAACCTTGTGGATGATGGAAAACTTTCTCGGGATCCATCTCCAATAAACCAAATGACTCTCACCTAACATCACAAAAAACCCCTTCCCAATCATAAACCCTCATTCGCCATTAATGCCATCTCTCGCCGCTTTGGACCGGATGCGATCCAGCCTCAGCTTAATCCGCAAGACAGCTCCTCAAATGTATGAAATGCCGATAGCCGTAGGTTACAAGTGTATAGTCTATGACTATTCCACTCAAGAAAAAGTCAAAATGATGCCTCAGAAAGACCCCACTCTTCACTCTCAACAAAGATCCATTCTCTCCGACATGTGTGGAACTTTGGATTATGATGGTGCCTTCTTCATTTTGGACTCGAAGCCGATGAAGATGCCTCTTCGGCCTTGACAATTGTGGAGAAAAATACCGGAGGACATTCCACCACTCTAAATACATACCGGCGCCCCATCCGTCTCGATGATCTTAATGATGAGGAGTATGTGGATATCTCTCATTTGACTAGAGCAGCCGCCACTTTAAACCATCCCATTTGGAGGATGAAAATCCTTTGGAGGTATTGAGAAGGAAGGAAAAGGGCAAAGAGCCAATGACAGAGGAAAGTAACAAGGAAGATGATGCTATCAAGCGCATAAAAGAAGTAAATGCTAATGTTTCCATCTCGGAAATTGTTAATGCATTCCCAAACTTCATAGGGCAAACTGCTCTAAAGCATCTTAATGAAGCCTCCGTAAGCTCTTCTATAACACTTGACCGGATGGTGGGGCTCATTCATGGGGTAGATCGAACTCTCATGTTCACGTACAATGATCTCCCCGACAATATCAACCACAACAATTCATTACACATCACTATACGCCGTAATGGATGGGAGATACCTAGGGTGTTGATCGACAATGGCTCCGCAATCAATGTTTTCCCTCGCGCGTGCCGACAAGGCTTGGGTATTCAAAAGAGGATCTCGGTACCATCCAACCAGTGGTCGAGCATACGATAATGCTAAGAGAGAGTAGTATTGGGTTTGATCCACCTCCTCATTGAATGTGGTCCCGTGGCAAGGAAGGTGGAATTCATGGTCATCGACATACAAGCCTCGTTTCAACTTCTTATTAGGAAGACCATGGCCGCATGAAAATAGAGCAAAGAGCCTCTACTCTACATCGAAGGTAAAGCTTCTCACCGATCGTGGTGCCGTGACTATTTCGGTGATCTAGAAATTATGACCATCTCCAACGCCTAGGAAAATCCAGATTGTATCTAAACTAAGTAGAGGGCACTAGGTTGGATGGTTACACTATCCACTCGTATTCTAGCAAAGACCCGAAAATTCATGGATGAATGAGGTTCCAAAGAGCCCACACCGGATGAAAGTGATGAAGAAATAGAACCGGAGTATAGTGAGGATGACGAGGAAGAAGTGGAAGCTCCAACCATTTACACTCATGATACCTCTATCAAGCACCAGAGGAATCCAGATCGGCAATCCTCAAGACAATGATGATCATGACTCAAAGAAGAGATCTAGGAGCGACGATTTTGACTGGACTTTAATGTAGTATGCCCCGTTCGAGAGGTTCACACCGAGTCACCGATTCTCTTTCTAGGATATCAACATGAAGATCACTATCGTGAATTACCCCAATCTCGAAAATTTGATGGGAACAAAGGATCCTTTTGTCCACTTAGTGGGATTTGTGAATGCCTTACATCCATGGGGCATACCGGAGGAAGATTACCCCACGCCGTTTGACAAGCGTTTAGAAGGACCACCTGACTCGTTACTATTCTTCGATTGTGTAGATAGGGCTAGTTGGGAAAATGCTAGCCAAGCCTTTGTTAATTGGGCTCTCGAGCATAAAACAAACCGATGTCAAGAAGTTCAAGCTAGTCACTTTGCGTCAAGGCGGCTTGGAAACTTTTTGGCACTTTTGCTCAAGATGTGCCTACATTCGCACCCAGCCTTCGTGTTCCCGTTACGATCGGGAATTCATGCTCATATTCACGCGGAACCCGAACGATTTTACTATCGTCATATGGTTACTATCAAATACACCTCCCTCAACCACATGGAACAACATGGTTTCGACATCGATACTCCGAACTTAAAAGAAAAACGACCTCGGAAGATCTTCAAGCCCCCAACACAAATCTAAGGGTATAATCCTATCAACAACCCGTTGCACAAACCTGCTAATTTGAGTAATGATGTTGTTACCATAACTATGGATGATGTTCAATCATAATAAGAATACCGGAAATCATTGTTGTGCTATATTTGGGGGGTTAAACCTCCTTTCCGTATTATTAATGGGTTTATTAGAAGAATTTGGAGAAATTTTGGGATTGTGAAAGTTGCAATGTTGGAGAATGGTTTGTTTATGGTGAAATTTAGAATTGTGGATTCTAAGAATCTTGCAATGTCCGCTGGGTCTATTTTGTATGATGGTAAACCCGTGACGCTTAAGGAATGGTCCCCCGATCTCGACTTAACTAAGGGTGATGTTAAGCTTCTTCCTACTGGATTAAACTTCCTAGCTTACCTCTACATTATTGGGGGCAAGCCGCTTTGTTCAAGATAGCAGGGATTGGTTGGTAAACCAATTAGAACGCATCGTGCTACGACTCGAAGGATATCCTTGAATTTACTCCTGTATTGGTGGAGGTCTCAGAGATCAAACTTTTCCTTCCGAGATTGCTTTCTATAATGAAAAGGGTGAAATGTATACTCGTCAGCCGTGATATATGAGTGCAAACCCGTTGTATGTACTAATTGTGGAGGTGTTGGACATGATCCGGATCGCTGCGTAAAGAAGAGATTTGATTTAGCAAAGGCTAAAATCAAGCCTCACAAGGTGTGGGTTCCTAAAGAAGTCCAGGTTCGAAGCAAGGTCCAGCTCAATGCATTCCTAATCAAGTTATGACTCGAGAGGATAAGGGTCATCGAGCCGTTCAAGATAAGACTCGTAATGGGATGCTAGCTACTATTCAGAACTTGCTCAAGAAGAAGGAGGGAGGAGGAGTCCCCCGGATCCACCGGTGGTGCAGCCACTGGGTGAGCCCGCCAATACTTCGTTGTGGATACAGGAGAACGTAGCAAAGATGTGAGTGAAAAGAATCTAGAGCAGTGATTTTGTGGTGCAAGGGGGAGGTGACTTTACTCCCTCATGGATAAAGTAGGATTCTCGGAATATTGGAGGGTCAATAGTCTTTAGAAACATGGGGATGTGAGGAATTTGCTCCATACTCATAATCGTGGATTATTTCGGCCTCTCGGAAACCGAGGTTAAATCTTGTAATTTTTATAAGGTTTACCCTAGAGTGTGTGTGCTAACCGGAGTTTAGCCGCAAACTATAACAATCACAAGGGGGGCAGAATTTGGCTGATTTGGATCCCTAGCAAGTTTAAAGTGGATATTTTATCGAGCAATGCTCGCTTTATTCATAGTAAAGTGAAACATATATCTTCCGGTATGATATTTTACTTTACTTTGATCTATCGCTCTAATGATGTTGAAGATAGAAAGCTAGTGTGGAATGAATTGGTGAAAATGAAGAGTCAGATTGATGATGCTTGGGTTATATGTGGCGATTTTAATAATGTGGTTAATCCGAATGACAGTAATTGGTTTTGCTATCACTCTATCTCGAGGTGGAAGGAATAAGAGCTTGTCTTAGAGATTGTGCCCCGCTTGAGTTAGAGTCTATTGGACCATTTTATACATGGTCTAATAAGCGGGGAGGGTGTCGATAGAGTTTTTTCCAAGATAGATAGGGTGTTTGTAAATGAGATGTGGAGTGAGAAGTTTCCCGAGTCTCTTGCTAATTTCTTGCCAGAGAGTGTCTTTGATCATAGTCCATGTATAATTCAACTTAATTGCCTAGGAACTCTAAACCTAAGCCATTTAAGGTTTTTTAACATGTGGACTCATGCTTCTATATATAATGGGATCATTGCGAGGGTGGCGATAAAGTCGTGCATGGGCCGTGAGATGTTTAAGGTGGTTAAGAAGTTCAAGATGTTCAAGCAAGATTTAAGAGTTCTTAATCGATCAAAATTTTCTCCGACATTGAAAATGAAGCCGAAATTGCCTACAAGAGAATGATTGAAGCTCGAAGAATGTTCATTTGAATCCCCGAGATAGTGTCCTCCACCAAAGCTGAATCTAATGTTAGAAACCCGTTCAATGATCCGAATAAGGCTAGAATGAGCTACTTGCAAACGAAAAGTTAAAGATGAGTGGCTAAAAGGTGGTGATAGATGCCTCGCTAAAAAAAGAGAAGAGCTCGTAACCATGTGTATAAGATTAAAGATATGAGGGGTGCTTGGTCCGAGTCTCGGGATGGAATAGAGCAAGCTTTTACCGAGTATTATGAGATGTTGCTTGGCATAGCCTAGGAAAATAAAAAGCATATAAGTAGAAGTGTGATTAGTGAAGGCAAAGCAGAGTGAATGATGTGCAACATCACCCGTTAACTAGGAATTTCAATGCGTAAGATGTAAGAGAGGCTTTGTATGATATCGATGATGGGAAGGCTCCTGGTCCGGATGGATTTTCAAGTAGATTTTTCAAGCATTCTTGGGATACCATTGAAATGACATGTGTGCAAAGCAGTTGCTTGATTTCTTCAATTCTGGCAAAATTCTAAGGCAGATTAATGCTACTACTCTTAGTTTGATTCCAAAATCTGATCAACCTGAGGAAGTCACTCAATATAGACCCATTGCTTGTTGCAATGTGTTGTATAAAATCATCTCTAAAATGCTTTGCAAGAGATTGAAGGAGGTTCTCCCTGACTTAGTTGATCCTGTTCAGAGTGCTTTTGTGGAAAATAGAGTGATTTTCCATAATATTCTTATATGTCAGGATATGTTAAGACATTATAAGAGAAAAAGTAAGGCAGCTAGATGTACAATGAAAGTAGATCTTAGGAAAGCTTATGACTCACTTAGTTGGGCTTTTTTGATGGACTTATTGAAGGGTCTTGGGTTTCCTGACAAATTTGTTAACCTGGATGATGATTTCGTGTGACTTCTCCTACTTACTCCATGAGTATTAATGACAGTTTATGTGGCTTTTTTGCTGGTAAGAGAAGGTTAAGACAGGGAGATCCTATTTCTCCCCTTTTATTTGTCTTAGCCATGGACAACTGTTCTAGGTTGATGTCTAAGATGAGTAAGATGCAGGAGTTTGCGTTTCACTATAGATGTGCTCCATTGAAGCTTACACATTTAATCTTTGCAGATGACTTAATGTTATTATGTAAAGGTGAAGTTCAATATGCCAATTTGATGAAAAGAGTTTTGAAGACTTTTTCAGATACTTCTGGATTGTTTGCATAGCCAAGGGAAATCTTTGTCTATTTTGGCAATGTTAAGGAGGAGGTGCAAGAAAGAATTTTGCATGTTACAGGGTTTTGAAAGAGGAACATTCCCTTTCAGATATCTGGGAGTTCCTATTACTTCCAAAAGACTTGCAAAATCTGACTGTGATGCTTTGGTTGATAAAATTGTGAAAAGAATTGTTTGTTGGAGTTCTAGACACTTATCATATGCTGGTAGATGTGTCTTGATCAATGCTGTTCTCATAAGTTTGCATACCTACTGGGCTCAAGTGTTCTTGCTGTCCAAGGGTGTTTTGGACAAGATTGTTCAGATTTGCAGAGCATTTCTATGGGAAGGCAGAACAGTCTTAACTAAGCCCCCTCCTGTTGCATGGGGTGATCTTTGCTGGCCTAAAAATAGGGGTGGCCTTGGTATAAGAGACTGTCATCTATGGAATCAGGCTGCTTTGGGCAAGTATGTGTGGCAGATTTCTAAGAAGACTGACCTATTATGGATTAAATGGGTCCATTCAACCTACATTAAACTCTCAAAATTGGTGGGAGTACTGTGCGCCCGTCCATGCAAGTTGGGGGTGGAAAAACATATGCAAGGTGAGAGAAATAATGGGGCCGGGTACAACAATGATACTCAGTGGAATAACTCTGCCAAGCCTGACAGTATTAGAGATGGTTACAATTGGTTAAAAGGAGACAAAGATAAGCCTAAATGGAGTCATTGGGTATGGAATACTTGTAATTTACCCAAGCATTCTTTTATAGCTTGGCTGGTGGCTACTGGGAAGCTTAAAACGAGAGAAAAATTGGCCACGACTGGTATTTGTAATGAGCAAGAGTGCACCATATGTAGTCAAGCAACTGAATCCTGTCATCATCTTTTCTTCAGATGCATGTTTGGTAAACAGGTATGTTATGGTATCATGGAGTGGCTTGGAATTTCTGTTGCAGCAAATGAATGTATCTACACTTGCTTTGGAGGAAATGGGGTAGAAAATACGTAAAGAAAAGACAAAGCAGCCAGACCGTTATGCCTCCCTGCAGCCTACGCCTACCATATTTGGAAGGCTAGAAACAAAGCACTTTGGGACTTTACTGTTCCTTGTCCTTTGAAAGTCATTAAATGTATTAGAAAGGAGGTTTGTAGTAGAATTAGTGGTCTGATTAATGAGAGATGGGGTGCAGTAGATAGAGATTGGTTAGAGCAGCTTAAACCGAATTGTAATCGAAATGTTGGTCAAGCTTCTTTTGTTTTGTAGGCTATTGTTTAGTGTTCTTGTTCTCCGGTGGTTGTAGTTGGGTGTTGTTTTTGTGTTAGATGTGTGATTGTTTAGGTTGTATTTCAAAGATGGTTTTTCATGCATTTTTGGTATAATACTTGACGCTTTACCAAAAAAAATAATCCAAGGGTATATGCTAAGATGGATGAACCATTGAGTATAGTGTATGATCGTCTTCGGAGGCAAGGTATACCTCAAGTTCCAGACAGCATGTGCACCGTTTACCCCTTCCCTGGAACATACATGAGCAAATTCCCGCTATTATTGTCGTCAATTTGGGCATGAAACCGATCGATGCCATGACCTTTACTACAAAGTGCAAAGCCCGATTGATCGAGGCATCATTAGTCCAACCCACAAAGAAATACCCGCAAAGATGGTGTCATCACGTCCGCGATCGCAATCCCAAGTCGATATCTTTCGCAAACTAGTTGAGCAAGGTAAGATTCATCCGCTTCCCGGACGCCCGTGGGCAAGTCCAAAGAGGGTCGATTTTCACAAGTACCGCCAATATCATCGCTGCATGGTCACGACACAAACCAATGTCATGCTCTCACCAATCGCATCAAGCAAATCACCAACATAGCTCTTGTCTACCGCAAAGCTACTTGATCATCTTCCGTAAAGAGAAAAGTTTTCGGTAAAAGTCCTATAGGGGGTTAGCCCATCAAAAAAAAAAAAAAAACGTAAAAGAAATCTTCTTTCATCTTGTTAGTATCGTGAGAACTACGTGCACTTGAATCCCCATTATCACTTACACTTGCACCGTGAGATCACTCCACCTATGTAACACATGGGGTACGTAGGTAGCTCAATATGAGTGCAGCTGCTTTATTAAATAAAAAACTTTAGTTCTTTCTAAAATAACGAACTACACTGAGTCCGATTCCCCATAAAATACACTTGGAGCAATGGGGATATGTAGGCAACCTTCAGGTTCGACTCAAATATATTAACCATTGTATTTCGTGCAATATGATCGAATTCAAGATGTCGGTCATCACAGAGCAATTTCGAATCGTCGAATTGATGCATCAATGGGGATACAGCCCTAATTTCTATATTTTCTCGTCTTCGTTCAAATATTAAGCAAGGAATGGAAGAATAAAAAATCTCGTTTTCAACCCCAATGACAAGTGAAATCATTTAAAAAGGTTAAAATAAAGTCAAAAAAAAAATATATAAAAAAAAAAACAAAATTGCGAAGGTGGACCATTCCAATCCAAAATATGGCAAAGTTGTTTTCAAAAATTTTCTTTACTCTACAATGCATTATGCAATATGTAGCCTTCTTTTCTTTTCTTTTAATACTTTTTCTCTACCTTTAGGTCCAAAAAGAAGAAATTTGTCCCTTCTCTAAGGATGACCAATTACCGTCGTAAAACAAACACCTCACCCCTACCCACGAATGCGGTCAAAAGACCTCGTGGGGATTGCCATGCAACCTCCGTCCAAAGGATTTCAAATTATGATGAAGATGGGTTATACTCAAGGAGCCTGATTAGGGCATGATGGTAGGGGAATGAAGCAACCAATCCCCGTAGTAGTAGACAAGCGTAACCGACATGGATTAGGATATGATCCGAGCAAGACTTCTCAAAACACCAAAAAACCTTCTTCTACCCTCAATGGTGGGCTCATCCCGCAAGGAGATACCGAGCCATACCACGAATTTTCGTAACCTTGTCTTAGTAGGAAAGAACGTAAGATTTTACCGGGATTGGAGATATTCTTCAATGAGGCTAGGAATTTAGACTTAATCAAAAGTTGGCTTATCCAAAAATAAAACATGAAAAAAAGAAAATGACCGGGTGGATAATCCGGAACATGGAGTCCTTAAGAAGCTTTTCGCTTCCGAGTCTTCTAGTGGAAGGGGATTTTGACCCAATGTCTTTGATGATACCTTTTGGCGAAAGCATTGAACATAAGTGGAGTATTGAATGTCGTGCAAAAGACGGGCCTATAGAATTTAAAATGTTTTTAGGAAACCATCCTCCACATCCATCTCATGAAAATACCTTTTCACCTCCTTCGCATGGATATCATACCGATAGCTCATCTTTCCCCAATCTACCTTACATACCCAGTCATAAGACTCGATAGTGAGGAAATTGATTGTAAACCTTTATCTAAATACATTTGCATGCAAGATGTTATTTCGAAAGTGAATTTAATAATGATGAATCACTTGATACAACCGAAACATACATAAAACACATGGAAGAATCCATTGTAATTATAATGCGGTAAAAGAAATCAAAATAGGATCATCCCTCTCCCCAACCGAGCAAGCCTATGTTTATTGCATTATTAAAAGAGTATGTAGATGTGTTCGCATGGTCTTATACCGATATGCCCGGTGTTAATAGAGAAATTGCTGAACATCGCATTCCGTTACATTCAAAACAAGCCTAAAAAAGAAAAAGCTCCGCCGAATGAAGCCAGAGGTTAGTCTTAAAGTGAAAGAAGAAATCCGAAAATGACTTGATGCCAAATTCATCCAAGCCGTAAAACATCCAAGTTGGCTTGCCAATATAGTGGTCGTACCCAAAAAGGATGGGAGAGTTCGGGTATGCATTGATTTTCGAGATCTAAATGTTGCGCCACCAAAAGATTGCTTTCCTCTACCCCACATCGATGTTCTTGTTGATAGTACTACCGGTCATGTAATGTTTTCCTTCATGGATGGATTCTCGTGGTATAATCAAATACTCATGGCTCAAGAAGACATGACAAAGACATCTTTCATCACTCCATGGGGCACTTTTTGCTACCGAGTTATGCCTTTTGGTCTCAAGAATGCCTGAGCCACATATCAAAGGGTCGCAACCACTATCCTTCATGACCTCATCCATGCCATTGTGGAGGTTTATGTAGATGACATGATTGTGAAAAGTGAAGATCGTGAGGGGCATATTCCCGCATTAAGGTCCTTCTTTGAAAGAATCGGAAATATAATTTAAGGCCGAACCCTCAAAAATGTGTGTTTGACGTCACTTCGGGGAAGTTGTTGGGATTCATTGTCAATCAGATGGCATCAAAGTGGATTCTCGAAAAGGTAAAAGCTATTCAAGGGCTACCTCCTCCAAAAAACAAAAAAGAAGTAAGAGGATTTTTCAGCAGAATTCAATATATCGCAAGGTTCATCTCTCGACTCACTATGAGATGTGAACCTATATTTAAGCCGCTCGTAAAAGGGGCGTCCCATGAGTGGAATGAAGAATGTCGTGAAGCTTTTGATTCTATGAAAAATACCTTTCAAATCCACCTCGTTCTAATGCCACCTAGCACCAGAGAACATCTCCGATTTTGTACCTTACCATCACGTAAACGGCTATGGGAGCTCTCTTAGCCCAATGTCAAGAGGGAACAAAGAAAGAGGTTGCCATATACTATCTCAAAGAAGAAATTCCTTGAGTAAGAGACAAGATATACCCCACTAGAAAAAGCATGTATCTCCTCGGGTCTATGCCACGAAGAAGTCGAGGCATCACCTTCAAGCTCATACTACCTATTCGATCTCAAGACTTGATCCAATCAAGTATCTATTTGAAAAACCCATTCTTAGTGAAAGATTGGCAAGATGGCATGCTATGCTTTCGAGTTTGATATTCAATGTGTCGCCCGTAAATCATAAAGGACGAGCCATATCTCGAAGCCCCAGCGTAAGGACCAAAGTGTCGAGACGAGTATGATGATGCATTCCCCGATGAGTACATATGCTTTATTGACAATCCACAATGGTGCATGTACTTTGATGAAGCTTCTCATAGGAGAGGTAATGGAGCAGTGTTTTGTTAGTAGATCCCGATGGAGTCCATATTGCATTTGCTTGTCATGCCGGATTTCCCAACAACAAACAATACAAACGAGTATGAAGCCTGTATATATGGAGTAAAGGCCGCCTTGGTAGCAGGGGCAAGACATTTCACTGTGTATGGAGATTCTAATCTCATCATATCTCAAACAATAGGAATCTGGAGGGTTAGAGATGAGAGACTTCAGCTCTACACTGAGTATCTTCAAGAGTTGATCCCTTAATTTGATGATATCAGTTTCAAACATCTTCCTCGAGAACAAAATAGTTTCACTGATGCTTTAGCCAATCTCGCTGTTAACTTATCATGGAAGAATTTCATGGAGGGGAATGTGGACCCCATATGAATGGAAGAATGCCGGCTCGTAAAATTTTGCGAGCGTGTTTCTATCAAGCACTCTAGAAGGTGATTGCATCGGCTTTGTCCGCGCAAGCAAAGCGTGTCAAATATTTGCTAACCTCAATCATATGCCACCTATGTCATTACATAATATGACTTCTCCTTGGCCGTTTTCAAGTTGGGGCATAGACATAATCGGACAAATTCATCCAAAGGCTTCAAATGGGCATCAGTATATTCTTGTAGCAATTGATTACTTTTCGAAGTGGGTTGAAGCTGCATCATTTTCAAAGCTAGGGGCAAAGCAAGTCTCGAAATTTGTGATTAACAACATCATCTGTCGGTATGACATACCTTTTGAAATCATCTCTGATAATGGATCACAATTTGAGGGTCATCTGAAGACCACTCTTGCAAAATATGCAATCAAGCATCATCACCCTCACCTTATCGTCCCCAAACAAATGGAGCGGTGGAAGCGAACCAACAAGACAATCAAGACTATTGTTGCCAAAATGACTTAAAAAACTAGGGAATGTCATGACAAACTACCATATGCCCTTTGGGGGATACAGATATCAATTAGGATTCCAACAGAACAACCCCGTATTCTTTGGTTTACGGGATGGAGCCAATCCTACCGAATGAGGTGGAGATACAATCTCTCGTGGTCATAGCAGAAAGTGAAATCTCTAAGACCAAAGGGCACAAAACTCGATATGATGAGCTTCGCATTCGCGAGATGAGCGCCGACTACAAGCAAGTGCATAAAATACAACTCTATCAACGGAGAATTGCTCGTGCGTTTAACAAAAGGGTTCGAGATAGAGACATTCAAAAAGGTGATCTGGTTTTAAAAGAAAATAGAGCTCCGTTGCATGATCCTCGAGGGAAATTCAAGCCTAACCGGGTCCGGACCGCTCCCGGTCAAGCATGTCACCACCGCCGGAGCAAGTGAAGCTAATTGATTTTGATGGAAATGAGTTCACCCATTTGACTAATCTTGATCGCTTGAAGAAATACTACGCTTAGGTATCAAAGTAATTGTAATTGTCATGATCAAGTAACTAAGCAAGCCAGGGGTTTTATATCCTATCTCGGTTATTCTTAATAAATATGCCACGAATTTCTAGATGTTCATATGATGTATGCAAAAAAAAAAAAAAGAGAGAAAAAAAAACAACGAAAAAAGGAAAAAAACGGAAAAAGGAAAGACGGAAAAGAGGAAAAAAGAAAAAGGAAAAATGATGAAACATATCTTTGATTGTTAAGGTTTATATGTTATGCTTTTATGTATCATATGATTAGTTAATTATGATTTGCATGTCATATTTTAATGTTAAAGTGTGCACGTGTTTAGAATTGTGTTCACATTGAATTTCTCACAAGCAGATAATTCTCACAAATAAACTTTTTATTCATCCCAACTGGGGTACTTCATTTCATACATAAAAAGACATAAAGCCTTCATTTCCTACAAGCTCAAAAAAAAAAAACAAACAAACACAACAACATGACAATTTTCTCAAACCCTTATCCTCTTCATGGTAGGCCCGTCTGAATCTTTGTTTTGACCAATATCCGCCGAAGCCATCGAAGGTAATCTTCATCAATCGATGGAAAGTGGAGGTTCCGGCATCCGCCGATATAGTTTTAGCCCCCCGCCATATAGTAGGCATTCTCCCGAATACCACTCATATCAGCCTCATAAGTGGTACAAAAATGGAAGAACCTGGAGGGCAGGAATGTGCTCTTGTCTCCAACCAATTTACCTTAGACACCTCCATGGAAGGTAGTAAGTGACTTGTAAAAAGTCCTGGTAATTGTACACCTCTCGTGACCGTAATTACAATATACAATTGCACTAATGCCAAGGTGGCTTGTGACCCACTTTATGTCTTGATGTAGGAAAAAATCCTCCCACCCACCATTTTTGCTTAGTTGATAGAAGAAAGGAAGAAGGCCTCTCTCCCGAACATGACAAGTTTTGTAAGTAAGACTCTTGTGGGGTTTCATGAGAGAAATTTTTTCTAATAGCCATAAATAAAGGGCTAATGGACATCCCTTCACAAAGCTTTGAGGGTTTCTTTTGAGTTCATCTAAGCCAAGGAACATTTCCCCCAAAATAAGTGGTCCAAGACGACCCCCGCTAATAATTTGATGAACAAGTGAAAGACACCGAACATGGCATGTATTTAAAGGCCATTTAGTGAGGGTACTTCCCAAAATCATAAGAATGCAAGCATTTTCTCTAGCAATCCTATAGTTGGCATTGTTAGAAAATTGCCAAGTGCCAAATTGGAAAGTCAATAATAAGTTGACAAGAAATACCTCACCATATTGTAGGTAGTTTCCATGAAGATTCTCGGGAAGATGTAAAATCGTTGATAAATCTCCCGAGATCCTGGTAGGAGATCTAGGCGTGATAACAGGACCATTGGATGGTAAGCCTAGTAAGCCTTCAACCTGTTTAACAAGGGGCACAATCTCCCGGTCTCCAAAGCGGAAGACATGGCGAGTTTCATCCCAAAATTTGAAAGCAGCATGAATCATGTCGTAACAAAGAGAAAGTGAAAGAAAAGGCATAAGCACCTTAGTGAAGCGGGAAGAGGAAAGGATTTCCTTGGTTGCTCCAAGTTTCTTGTAATCCCCGAGAGTTGTTTTTTCTCCCGACTCTGTATTTCATTAACTTCTTCATAAGTAAGAACCATTTTTGTGAAAGAAAATTTTTAGAGAGAAGATTGGAGTAGTGGAAGTGGTGCATTTGGAAATGAAGAACCATTCCCCTTTTATAGATGGAAAGGATGATCATCCATGATTCATGCCATGGATAATAAGTTTGAGTATTGTCCATAGGATAATAAGGAGCACCCTTCACAATGGTTAATGACCAAGCATTTGTGATATGGCAATTTTTGTTAAGCCGAACATAAAAAAAAACAGTGTCGATGATGAATCAAGAACGTTGATACAATCCTTTCTTAATAATCAAAAGAAAAAATGACCATCATCAATCTATTTTACATAGTGATCATCATTTTCTAATAGAACAAATAAGCATCATGCATGAAAAATTTTCTGAAAGATTTCGGAAAAAACAGATAAAATTTTGCCATATGAAGTTTGATCCACCATAGAAGATAATAACCTTTGGTCAGCCCTTTTAAGTGACATGACCTGACAATGCGTCACTCTAAGGTGACATGACGTGACAATGTCCTAATTTAAGGTGACATGATAACACATGGAGTCATAAAAAGTAAGTAATGATGACTTGGCAATTTGCTTGTCATCAAGGCCATGGAAAACTGTTAAAACTGGAGTCAATCTGTTAATTGTCGGAATTTCTCACGTTAACAAAAGACAAATTCAGAAGACAAAAAAAAAAGACGATGATGAAATCGCATTTTAGAAAGTTAATTGGGATTTTCTATCTAAAGACGACATTAAAGTCGCATTTAAAACTTTTAGAAAATTAATTGGGATTTTCTACTTAAGACGATGATGAAATCGCATTTTAGAAAGTTAATTGGGATTTTCTATTTAAAGACGACATTAAAGTTGCATTTAAAACTTTTAGAAAATTAATTGGGATTTTCTACTTAAGACGATGATGAAATCGCATTTTAGAAAGTTAATTGGGATTTTCTATTTAAAGACGACATTAAAGTCGCATATAAAACTTTTAGAAAATTAATTGGGATTTTCTTCTTAAGACGATGATGAAATCGCATTTTCAAATTTTAGAAAATTAATTGGGATTTTCTACCTAATACGACATTAAAGTCGCATTTAAAACTTTTAGAAAATTAATTGGGATTTTCTACTTAAGACGACAATAAAGTCGCATTTTCAATTTTAGGAAATTAATTGGAATTTTCTATTTAAAGACAACGTCAAAGTCGCATCTCCTATTTTAGAAAATTAACCGGGATTTTCTATTTAAAGCGTCAACAGAAATCGCAAGTCATGATAACTATTTTCTACGGAGAATATGTTATCTCAAAAGAAATTTTCTGCCAAAATTTTGTGTCTTTTCAAACATTGGCCATCATTTTCTCCGAAATTCGACCAATGTGGGGCATTCTGTAGACACCAAATTTTGAACCCCTTTTTTTGATAAATAAAATTTTTGTAAAATAAAAATAACAAAATCGTCATGCATCGTGGAGCGCGCGCCCCAGAGCGCGAGTTTCATTCCATCGCACGATTTTTCGTTGTTTGCGTATTAGTCATACAATGTCGGCTTAAAAGTATAATTTTCGTGAGTCGTAGTCAATAATTACAACCACCACTTTAATAAAATGATTCATATTATAATCATGCTCGTCTTTATTAATTTAACGAGTTTTTGTTAATTGTCTTAAGTTAGTCTTTCGGAAAAATGAAATTGAGTCGCGATTAGGCATCGGGATTTTAGTCGTATCCCAAAACCGACATTAATCAGTTTACTTGATGGTCAAGTCATTGTTCATTGGATAAAGAATAAGAATATATTCTTTATTCACTAAACACATCATTTATCCATTAGTTAGAGAATAAGAATCATGAAAAGATGTGAGAATAAGAATCAAATCCCATGTGTAAGAGGGGGAAAATCCGGATTTTTTCCGGAAGATTCGAGTGTGCGCCAAGCACACTATCATGCGCTAGACGCATGATTGTGCGCCTAGCGCACAAGTGTGGCCTGCGCCAGACGCAGGGCCTTGCGCCTAGCGCAAGGTGCTGTGCCTAGCGCAACTTCCTGTGCTAGGCGCAACACCCTAATCAGTTGGTTTTGCACGTTTTTTGATGCATTTTTTTCACGTATTAGGATGTTTAGGGAAGAATATTTTCTGAAAATCTGATTTTGCTTCATTTATGAGAAAATCCAAAAAGAATAAGAATATTTGTGTTTCCAAAGAGATTTGATGATGTCATTAGGGTGAGGTCATTAGAGTGATGTCATTAGGGTGATTAAGAATGAAGAAAATCAGATTTTTTTGGGTGAAAAATCTAATTTTCTACCTCTTTGAAACCCTAGTTCACCTCTTTCATTTCTCTATAAATACCTTCCTTTTTTCCACTTCAAAACCAAGTTGAAAAAAACACAATTCAACTTCACTCTCATCTTCTCTACTACTCTTTTTCTCCTTAATCTTTTCATCTAAGCAAAAGTCTTAATGAGTAAGAAAAGAAGTTCATCAAAAGAAGGCAAAAAAACAAAAAAAAGAGAGTTTAAGTTAGTAATTAAGAGGATTTAGAAACTCACTTAGAAATTAAGAAAATCACAAAAAAAAGGAAGAAAAATTTGCAAAAAGGAAGTGCATCATTGAGCTAGCAAGGTAAAGTTGAAAGTTCTTGTTTATTTTAATTATGTTCTTAATCATCTACTAACTTTCTCCTTGTTTTCTTCTTATCATTTTTTTAATTTTTGGAGTGATTTGGGTATGTGGAAATCCTAATAGGTTCCCAACCTTAAATCACCACACCTAGAATAGTCGCCTCTAATAGGGTGACTCTTAGGAAACAATGTGATTATGTGATTTTCCTTAATCAAGTTGTTGTTCATCACAAAAAATGTTTTCATAAAAAAATTCAAGAAAAGTTGTGTATAAACATCTCCATAAAAAAAGAATGATGCTGTAATTATATTCAGTTTTACTTTCCTATCTTATTTTATTTTTAGTCTACATTAAATAATTAGTTCGTAGGATTTAATATTTTTCCTATGAATTACAAGATGTTTCCAGCAATTGGGATTTGGAATTTATAAAAAAAGAACTTTGTGTAAATAATTAAAAATCATACAACTTTATTGTGAAAAACTAATTTTATCCAAGCACCACCTAGGTTTGTTCTCGTCAATAAAGATAAAAAAAGATAATCATTTAGACAAAACTAAAAACATCAAGTTTAAAGAAAACATCAGTGGCTTTTCCAAAATAGAAAAATCATGTTCATATGAATTTTATACAATTTTACATCATTTTTACAAAATCATTCATGTAAAACACTAAATTTCGAATACCGATTTTCTCTTCCGTTAGAAAAATAAATACAAAATGGTCTTAAAAATATCCAATTAAAGTGAAAATTTTTAGTCTAGTGTTTTCAAGTGTCTAGAATGTTCATACCAAATTTCACTTTGAACTAAGATCAATAAGTTAGGTTTTAAAGAACAAATTTAATAAAGGTCCTGTTTTAACCAGTTTTGACATAAAATTCACCATAATTCAAGTGGTCACTAACAACTTGTGAAATTTTGATACAACATAAAGAACTCACTGATATATCCATAGATGTATCATATACTCAGTTTAACACTTTGTACTGAAAGTTATGATTTTTGTAATTCAGTACAAGAACAAAAAGGCAATCTGGAAAATGAAATAAAGTGATTGACTCAACTTTCATAAAAATATTTTCTTTTCATACGAAAATGTGAATAAAAAAAATCATGAACTCCTTAAGTTTCTCTTAAAATATCTCATTTTATCATGTAAATAAAAATCAATAAAAATTGTCATAAAAAAATCAAAATCAAAAAAGTTAATTAATCTTTAACTTTCACAAATTCACAAATAAACATGAATTCCAAAGCCCATTCAAGGAAATGAAGATCAAGGAGCATCATGGTGAAGATCAAGATTGAAGATTTGTATAGATCATAGATTTTTTACATTTTGTTGTAATAATGATTCTTTTTAAATAGTTATTGCATCACTCAATTAATAAAACATGGAGATGTTTATGCATAATTTTCATAAATAATTCCACAACTCTTTTTAATAAAATGAGCAACCAATGTTACAAATATTGCATGTTGGGCCAATATATCATAATATATGAATCAAATGACCTAATCTCAATTAAGAGGAAAAATTGCAAATCTAACTAAGTTAAATTGTATGATGATCCATGTTACATTTTAAAAATGTGTTCTCCATATTCAAATGGATTAATCATATAATTTGACATAAGTAGATTGGTAACTATGATCTCCGAATTGATTTTAGGCCGTTTCACGTGTCTCACTTTAAATGGCCAAATTTCAATTAGCCAAACACAAATCTCCAAATTCAATCTCAAATTGATCATTTCTCTCCAAATGACTTAATAATCTTCAATTAAGATTATTATTTCTCAAAAGCCTTCCATTAGGAAGCAAACCTTCTAAGACCTCTCGAAAATCATAAACGTGATCACTATTAAGGTGGTTATTTCAATCCCCGATTAATCGCTAATTAGAGTGGTTGACACAAACTTCTTTTACTCACTAATTGGAGTGATAACCTTAAAACCCTAGTAATCGTTAATTAAGACGATTATTCTTCTCATTTTTAATCACTAATTAGAGTGATTATTTCAAACCCTAATAATCGTTAATTAGGATGATTATTTTCCTCATTTAATCACTAATTAGAGTGATTATCTTAAACTGGATTAACTACCAACTAGGGTGATTAGCTTAACCTTTTATCATATTTAATCACCAATTACAGTGATTATCTTCAACTTTAATAATCATCAATTAGGGTGATTATTTTCTAATCTTCATTGTTAATCACTAATCAAGGTGATTATCTTTCTTTGAATACTCACTAATTAGGGTGATTACTTATTTCCTTCCTTATTAATTACTAATTAAGGTGGTTATCTTAATCCTTCATATTTAATCACTAATTAAAGTGATTATCATAACCCCATTTTAATCACTAATTGGAGTGATTACCTCATTTCAAATAGATTTGTTTAATTCTAAAAGTGAGTTATTCATAATCTATTCCCCCTCTTCTTCCCCCAGTGGAATTGGCCATTTAGGGTGAGACATATGCTCGAACTACGACGGTTTTGATCCATGAGTGGATTCCAATCCCGCAATGATTGGTACGTAGTACAACTTCAGTGCTCAAACCTACCATGTACAAATGATATATTGGTCCTAAATAAAAATGGTTAATGTGTATATTTGCAAATTATGTGATTATCTTTCTTTTTAATAGCCATGATTACTTTATAATGGAAAATAACACATTTAGTAAGAGCCCGTTCTTTAGAACGGAAAAGGAGACGAGTTCCAGACGTTCGCACCTCTTAACCTAAACCCCGAACCCTATCTCATTGTATGCAAGACCAATTTTCAAAAAAAGCCTTATCCATATGAAGTCATCATCGCTTTAAATGATTTTTCTTGAAATTGATTTTAAAACGATTTATTAAATAAATCCGTCCCTATTCGGATATTAATAGGGTGGCGACTTCCAAGTTTTCTAAAACTCATAGTCCAATGAGAGACTTTCGTGGGATTCAGACCGTTAATTAAGACAGTCCAAAATCGGATACCACACATGGACATAAGACTGACAATTGCTACCCATTGCGAGGCCTTATTCGAGACATGATCGATGATGGGAGACTTCCAATTTCTCCTATTACAAAAAGGCCTCGCATTTTGGATCACTTGTCACGTGACGTAGGAGTCTAGATTTATGATTTCATTTTCTCGTTTCATCTCTCTCATTTTGCCCAAGCCTAATATAGGATTTTCCCTCTTATTGCATGTACTCATAATTTTCAAGTAATAAATGAGTATTTATTTGTTTTCTAACCTTGCACTAATGAGCATCAATGGAAATCACGATTGTCGCCTTAAAGGAAATGAATTTCTAATTCTCATGACAATTCTAATAAAGGCAATGAACAACCGGTATACATTAAAGAGGCATCCCTTCCCTTCACTACAACCATTCCTCCATTTCAACTCAAATGCATAACACCCCTTTCCCTCTAACCTCCCTTAGTGGAGGTACACTTGACATCAATTCAATGTAAAGGGCAAGTAATAAAAAGAGCAACAAAACGAAAATCAAAGCAAAAGCAAAAAAAAAATCATGCAAAAAGTGCAAAATGTAAAAAAAAAAGTGCTGCAAGTAAGCCCATCAATAGCTTTGTCAAAGGTATTTCCTTCGAAACCTTTAACCTTCAACCCAAAACTTTAACCAATAGACCTTGACCTCAACAACCAAAAATCTTTACAAGCCAAATCATACCCCTGATAAACCTTCTCAAACAACCCACAACCATGCATATCGCACCCCAATAAGCCATAAAAGACAAACCCAAGCCCGTTAGGTCGAAAACCCATAAGGGCGACTTAGGCAAAAGTCAGGGAATCTTCTCATTCACTAGCCCGAACTACGAATGGTCTGATTCTGTTAAAGATACGTAGGGAAACCCTCACCCCGAGGTCCGACCGCTTAAACCAAACCAAACCCGCATCATTATCCACCCTTGCTAAAGACCTCTTACAATTCAATGCCTAATTCATTGCAAACGGCTCCGAAGCAAAACGCCCGCCACCATCAAAATGCTAAGAGCTACGACCCGACCCGATTCCATCATGGATACGTAGGCAACCTCTTTTGAGGCCCGACCATTTTAATTCAAAACATATTTTTCGAGCTCACCTAGGCCCATGAGAAATGTGCGATCGCCCAAAAAATCATGAATTTTAAATGCTCATCCCTCCCTTTAGAACTAGACCGGGATTTGAACCCGCATCGCAGCCTACCTCATTGCGTGAGTCGATTCATTATGACTCGCCTTTTCTTATTCTAATCACTTCCTTTTTCTAAGCTACATTCTCGCTTCTAAGCCAACCTTAGCATAACCTTTCAACACTCAACGCTATTACCGTACCTCATCTTTCTAGTGTTCCTTTCTTTAGCCTTTCTTGTTTTCTCACCTTAGGAACCCTATATGGAATCTTCGATCAAAACTTCCGCTAAGCGTGACGAGATATCTTCAAAACCAAGCAATCAAGCTGAATACTTCATCAACTCTATCTTACTGGGGGCTTCATCACTGGTCCACATAGAAAATCATAGGCTCCAAGTCTAGGCCTATCGTAATAAGGACTTCATTACGATTCCATACATGAAATCTTGGGTTTTAAAACCTAAACTGATACAAGATCGAACCTACTTTATTGGCTCATTTAGGCCTCGACATACAAAAATCGAAGCATATACAACTCAAGCGCCGCAAAAGCTCGTTCTATAACGTATTTCAAACCCAACACAATCTATAAACCGAATAGATCATCATTGGGCTCCATGTGTACCTTGATAAGGACTTCATTACGAGTCCATACGTAAGATTGTGGGCTCCTGCACCAATACGAGATTATAACTGTTTTATGGGCTCACTTAGGCTCGTAACAACTACAACGCATTTTGAATCAAACATAACCTACGTTAATCATCCTTGGGGGCTTCTCCTTTCTTCTCTTTCGAAAACAATTTTCTAAAGCGAAAATTTGAGCTTCTAATGGAACGATCAAATCATCAAATCATATCATCTGCATTAGTGTCATATCTCTGCATTAGTGTCACATCTCTGCATTTGCATTACATATCTGCATCATCCAACATTGTGTCAAGCATTGCATCCTTCGTCCTTAGTCATAGGATTCTAGCGTCAATCACTGAGTCGCACACACACATACACACGTATGCACACACGATAGCACCTTTAAGTCTAGAGTGTTAGAGGCCACTCTTTATAGGTCAAGTCTTTTCCTATCCATACACTAGCACCCACATAACAGACACATGCATGTCCCACTAGTGGAAAAAGACTCAAATGCTCCGGCTAAAAAGCCCACAAATGCTCCGTTTTTCACGCGTAGCAAACGTCATACGAGCATTTGAACATTTTACAAATGCTCGGTAAGAACCGGAGCATTTGTTTCATCAAATGCTCTGGTTGTGCTCAAAACCGAGCATTTGAGCTTCTTAACATGAATAAAAAACCACAAATGCTCCGGCTTTTTGGGTAAAACCGGAGCACTTGTTCAAAACAAATGCTCCGGCTTTATAAACAACTGGAGCATTTGTGAATTTTATATAGGAAAAAAAAATTGCTATCGCCAAAGATGCACGCTAGCAAAGCAGCCTCACTAGCATATTACACTAATAACTTCAAGAGCCACTTTACCTTCATGGCATTGCATAAACAATTAAATACACTGGAATAAACACCATTATGGCCAAATTTTGGTTATAAATACTGTAAAGTTGAAGGGTGCCATTTTCTTAAAAGCCACTAATAATTGAATGAGGTATATACAAGTAAGGACAGGGAGGGTTGTTCACCAAAAAAAAAAGGACAGGGAGGGTTTATGTTTCCTATTTTATATATGAAAATTGAACAAAAATATGCCCCAAAACTACTAGCAGATAATACAAATCATTCAAAGAAAAACCTCATAGCATCGAACATTTCTGAGCATTTGACCGCATAACATTTTTCTCTCCTTTTCCAATTCCTCAAGCTCCTCTATCTCAACTTTCAAATCCCTAATTTAGCGAGTGATACAAAATCAATCAAAGAAGATAACGAACTCAAGATAGACAAAAAAAAGAAATTGAATTTGATTGAAAGCATGTCATAATTGTTTGTGAGTCGAACCTTAATTGTGCATAAACAGAATGAACAAGATTGCAGACCTACCTACAGAGTATATATATAGATAGTATGTTTAAGATGACAGCACCTTAACCAACCTAGCAATAAAGAAAAACAACACTCTTATTAAGAGATTAAGTAACACTTAGCTTCGTAAGCCAAAATTTTTCCAAAAAAAAAGAAACATAACGGGAACAAATAGGAGATTGGTAAGTTTCTTTAGAGCACATGTAGTTAAAGTAGGTTCACTATAAAAAAATGTAGTTAAGTAGGTTATCGGTGCACTACATTTATTAAAAAATGCTAATTTGATGCAAAATTTTCAAATCATGCTAGATAACCATCAAGCAAGAATCTTGACATATTTACCAAAAGAAAAAGTACAAAGATAATCCACAATACACATTGATCATACCTTAGATTCAATGGCTTCTCCATAGCTTGTATGCTCCTTAGCAACATATACAAGCTACGCGCCGATCAGCGCTTTTAAGTTAGGAAGAACCGCTTTGATGTGTTGTATCGGGATCTTCAAAATGATGAAAGCACACCAATTAGAACTGGAAAAATATATAAGTGATACAAACATAGTATAGGAACAAAGCATTGGTTTCACTTGAGTTAACTTTTTAGCCGCCTACGCAACGACACATCGATATGCAATATCACCGTATTTGTACACGAACAAAGCTCAAGTGAAATCCAAAAGGAGTAGTCAATAATAAACATCTATCTATATTTAAAACCTACAACTCAATTAGAAAAAGAGAAAGAAATACGAGGCTAGAGAATATATAGGGATTAGAAATATAATCAACTTTATAACATAAATACTTTTATATACGGATTGTTGAATGACATCCCCGGTTTATCGTACAAAGATCCTATGTGACTTTTTATATCATAGATAAAACCTAAGGTACAATTTTAAAAAAATCTCACACTATAATTCAATGAAGTACCTTCAACAGCCTTTATCTCGCTCCTTCATCGCTTGCCGGTTCTTTAGCAACTCCTTCCGCCTTCAAAGAACACCATTAACAATTTCAAATCTCTCGCAAAGTGCACCAATGTTTATAAATGAATCATACAACCGCACTTAAAATGCTAAACTCAAATAGAGCCGATTTATAAAGATTGTTAAATATCTTGTAGAAGAGCCCGCCATAGTACTAATGGCCAAGTTTTTGCGGATATATATGCAAATTAAAGAAAAAAGCGAAGACTTGAGATGAGGTCATGAGGAATCCCGTCAAAGATCAAGATTCATAACCACTTGGAAAGTAGGATTGTATATCCTCAAAGAATATATTTCAATAAAAACAACAAATTAAAACGATACACGTAGTCGTAAAAATAGTACTAGCACTACTAATACAATATAAGCGACTGGAGAGCGCAACATGTCATAAGTTAGCATACCTTGGTGTAGAATGGTTAATATAGTTTCGGTATTTATCCTCAAGTGCTCTTCTCTCCTCAAAGAACTTCGCCTCAAGCTCATCATGCTCACTCTATATATCAAAAATAAAACCAGCTTCTAGCAATGCGAGTTGAATGACGATAATAAGGGAAGAACCGTCGCCGCACTAGAACAGAAGAACTTCTAAGAATCGCATCAAAGGAGCAAAGAAGAATCACCGCACTCGGGCGACGGCGGCACCGCTTCGCAGAAGAAGACTAAAAACCACCACATCACGGAGAGAGAAGACCAAAGGGCAAAGAACAAATGAGTGAGGCGAATTCTAAACCGGAGAAGAGGGAAACTAGAGCATGCAAAAGCAAAGGCAAACGACAACACCGCCAAGGATAGTGGTTGGCAAAGCGGAGACTTGCGACGATCGAAAAGAATCAACAAACACCAACCGGGTATTAACGAAGAGGGGAAGATTTGTGGGTTTGAAGAAACAAAAATAAGGTTTTAGTTCGATCATTTGTGAACATAAATCGTAGAAGTAAATAAAGAATTGAGCTTTAACATTCATCAAAGTCTAGCTAGTCAATGAAAGCAACAATTAGACTACTATAACACAATTACAAACCAAAACATCATACAAGTGAGTATCAAGAGCACACAAACATGTCAAGCAAGATGAGGAGCTACAATATGAATTTTTCATACTCATCAAATATATTGCATCAAGCAAGTAGATAATCCTAGTCATTTGCTAGTATTAGGAAAATATAATATATGAGCATATTGCACTTAAAAATTTGCGATACAAATAAAATGCCAAGCGGTTTTCAAATCCAAGAAAATGGATGAATTTGTTTCTTAGTAAGAGAGGAACGATATATAGATACAAAAACATACAAGCATAGATGCACACACATACTAAGCCGTAACTAAGGAAACAAAGCATGCAAGGTGTCATCAAGAACAAAGCAAGAACTACCATCATAATCTCATCAACATCAATTGGCCACTAAGAGAGATCAAGTTACATTCAAATAAAACAAGACCCAATTCATAAGACCAACTAATCAACCACAAGCACCTAAACATTGAGTAGATTTTAAGTCGAACTCAAATAGGCTCCCCGTAAAAGCACAATTAGCTAAAAATACAAGGTTCAAAATAGGCAAGAATACCTTGAGAGCGAGAGGTCTTGAATTAGGGCTCATCAAAGCAAAATCGGCTGCGATGGAAAGTCTCAAAGGCCGATTTGACATTCTCATATCGATATTCACAACACTATTTGAGGAGAAGTCGTTCTCACACAAATATACTTGTCTCGATTCCATCGTTACATGAGTGAAAGTTTGAATGAGAGGATCGATCCCTATGCTTAGCAAATACAGGAACAAATAAATTAAAAAAAAAAAACTAGCCTCAATGCAACCTTAAAAGAAACTGGTAATTATGTTGATTTTACAAAATTACATATCAAACATCAAAACAAGTAAATCCACCCACCTCAAAGCAAAGAAATTCCAATTACATAATAAAAAAAGAGGTTAAAACCTCCTAATTTGATTTACGTATCAAAATCGTCAACCAAGGAATCAAGCTACTTCGAAATTGCAAATTCGAATACATTACATTGACTCAACTTTAATTTAGCCGAGCCTTAAAAAAAAAGCCGCAATTCCTCATAATCTTCCAAAATTACTCCAACGAATCACCCAAACTCAACTTCGAGCCAAAAACGCTAAAATGCATCTAAATTTCCCGAATTACTGATTAATTCTACGACTAACTAAATCAAGCTAACTAAAGTAAGATAATAACCGAGTAAAAAAAACTAGTTGAAATCAAAGCAAAACCTCAATCTCGACTAAGATTTGAGCACATCCGACACCAAATCAAAGCATAATAAAAACGACGAAATTCCTAGGGTTTAAACTCGATACCTCCAGTTTCAAACAAAAACAAGACTACAAATGATATAATCCGAGGGAATATGAAATGAAAATTTTGAAAAATGAGGAGGAACTTACCGTTAAAGCTTCTTTCATAACAATAGGAGCATTAGCAAATGGCCATGGCCGAGTAAATCAATGAAGAAGACGATTCAAAAGAAATTGGATTTTGAGCAACGAGATCCAGTGATCGGTGGTCGAGTGAGATGACGAGAGAAAGACAACGGTGGTCGAGTGAGAGGAAGAAAAGAGAGAGAGGCGTACCGCGTATGAAAACCCTAAATGTACGCTTTCGGTGAAGAAAATGAAAATAGGGGAAAGTGAGGGAGGCGAGAGAGGAAAAGAGGAGAGAGAGAGAGGGGGAAATCAAGTATGGGGGTTCAAATTTCAATAAGCGGCTAGGGGATAAGAGAATAGAAATTTTTTTTTATTAAAATAGTCAAATGCTTTGGTTGTTTTAAAAACCCAAGCATTTGTGAAATTTTTTATTCAGCTTTTTTAGAAACGCTATCAAATGCTTTGGTTATTTAAACAACCCAAGCATTTGTAATGTAGCAAAAGAAGTTTTTTCCACTAGTGTCCCCTAGTTGTTTGTCTGTATATCTGTGTGTTATTTGTATTATCAAGTACCCAACATTAAACGGCTCTATACGAGTTATACTCTACCAAGGTCTGCGGACCATTACAATTTAACAATAGAAGACAAGTGCTATATACATGGTACGTCCAAAGCGCACCGACAACGACATCGCACGCAAAGAAATCAAGGCCCCGAGGTAAAGATACCATGCCAAGCGCAGCTCGTGCGTCGGCGCACGCCCCGCACATCGCGCTGGGGGCTTCTAGCTAAGTGGGGCCCACATGCTCAACTCCTTATGAATCCAAATGTTCATTACGACATCGCATGCAAGAAATCAAGCGCCCATCACAAGATCCCACGCCAAGCGCGTGCGGTGCGTTTGGCGCACAGTCCTTTACAAGCACGCTTGGGGCTTCTTAGCCGAGTGGAACCCACACGCTTAATTTCAAATGATTTCAAATGTTTGTCACGACATTACACGCGACAACTCCACGAATTTTCAAAAGCTTACATACAATCTTGTCACTCTACAAATTTTCAAAGATACATTACTCGGGCGACAACCAATACTCAGAAAATCAATGACCGGACGCAAATCGACATAACCGCACACAAACCGTTGCAGTCCCGAGGACCACTTCAAATCAACTACACCAATTGCCTTGGAACAGCCAAACACTACACACCAACCGCCCCTGAACAGCCAAACACTCCGCACTAATTGCCTTGGAACAGCCAAACACTCCGCACCATTTGCCTTGGAACAAGCCAAACACTCCGCACCGATTGCCTTGGAACAAAGCCAAACACTCCGCACCAATTGCCTTGGAACATGCCAAACACTCCGCACCACCGCCTTGGAACACGCCAAACACTCCGCACCGATTGCCTTGGAACATGCCAAACACTCCGCATCAATTGCCTTGGAATAAGCTAAATACTCCGCACCATTTACCTTAGAACAAAGCCAAACACTCCGCACCGATTGCCTTGGAACAAAGCCAAACAATCCGCATCAATTGCCTTAGAACTAGGGCAAACACTCCGCACCATTTGCCTTGGAATGGGCCAAATACACATATTGCCTTGGAGCGGGACAAAGGCTCTACACATATTGCCTTGGACACTAGTGGAAAAAAGCCCATCCGATGCGGCCAAAACCGGCTTACCGATTCGTTTTGGTCCGCATCGGATGGGCACACAAGCAGTTTGTAAGATTAACCGATCCGGCCCTAAACCGGATCAAGCATCATTTACTAATCCGGTTTTGAAGGAAAACCGATCGCAAAACCCCCAAAACCAAATTTTTTTTTTTTTTTTTTTTTTGCATTTTTTCATTATTAATCGATACAAAATCAATTGTATATATCAAAACTCATTTTATTAAGCATATTATGCTTAATGAAGCATAAGCATAAATAATTAGATACATAAAAATATTAACTACAATTTTAACATCATACTCAACGAGCTCGCCGCATCCTTCAATAGCATAAAGATAGCGTAGGCATATGCATCCTCATCATTGAAGTAAATCCAAGGCTTCTCAAGTCTTGAACCACCTTTCCAATGTTCTTGATTAATAAACGGTTCTATGAGAGTTTCTTCCAATTATAGTGTTCATCAATATCCATCTTGTTCATTGCCATGGTCACCTGATACCAAGTCTCGACAGTGGAAATAAAAATCACCAAGGTTAAGTGGTTAACACTATCTTGTAAACATGCCACCCTCCAATGGTGAAACCTTTGCTTAATGCAAAAACCTTTAAATATTATTTACCAAATCTCGCTTTTTCATATGGTTTAAGCACCGAATTGAATTTGGTATCTCGAAGAACAATTAAGCCATAAACTGCTTGAGGCTTCGTCTCCCCCGTAATAACAGCATCCTATCTCGTACATCAAAATGAAGTATATAACAAGTCAATAAACATACCTTTCATAGCCATTTATCTCAACAACGACCAACATAGGCAATAAGGTTGCAAGAATAAGATATAGAAATCACAAACAAGAAATGATCTCCATCTTTATACAGGATTATTGGAGATAAAATGAGGCAATATATTTTCCAACATGTAAAATAGTTAATGTTAAATAACAATAAACTTTAGGGTATTTCACCATTATAAGAGGCGAGAGCCTATTTTCCATTAACAGAAGTTCCCCGTTGTCATGAATAATAAAAAGGCAATTGTCCCACACTAAAGCTCACACCGCATCATTGAGAAAAGAAGAAAGAAACAGAGAACACAACTAAAAGAATCGATAATCAAGTCCCGTTACATTGTATATTACTCAATATGTCGCCATCGCTGCACGACAACCGTCACCCTACGGACATCGATTAAAATAGCAAGAGTAAGGTAGAAAGTGACCTTTATCAAGACTCTCATTCTATCTAGCAAAATTATTGATTTGACAATGTGCTTCAAAGTCACCGAATACTACCAACATGTAACCCACCACGATGTTCTCCTTTTCACCTCTTCAACCCCAACCCCTCTCTCCCCCTCCCCCTTCCTTCCCCCGCCTCCCCTTTCCGATCCCTCCACCTAACATTGAATCAAACAAAAAGAAAACCATCTCTAGTAAGCAAGATCGAGGGAAATTGATTACCATGTAGCCACTTAAGATTTGATGATGAATCCGGTAGTTACGATGGTAAATGTGTAGATAATTTCTCCCCGCAAGATACATTAAAAAAAAAAGATGTAAGAGACTATAGGGGGCAAGGACATCTTTTCAATACATGCTGCAAAGTAATATAAAGATAAACATGTAGAATAGTTCAAGAATAACATGAACCCATATCTTTCAAGAATAATATGGTCGGCTTCTTAGGACCTTTCTTCCATTCATAAAAGAATCTCAACCAATCTAATTAATCTATAAACAGAAATAGAAAGAAGTATAGAATTTATAAGAATACAAGAGAGTAGAGGGCCCGATCTTCAAAATGAGGACCATGGGCTTCCTCGAACCAGGTTGTACATCATGCATCTACAAGTAAGATTCATGTTGTAAAGACACAAACACAACTCAAACAATATCAAATTCAACAACCCAATTTGGATCCTTATAGGCTTAACAAGAAAGTTAGCAATTAAATTGCAAACTACCATAAACCCCCCCCAAATGAGAGAAAGAAGGGCAATTGTGCCCGGCTTCTCTCACCTAAAGTTTACCCAACAAAATCAGTATTTCATAAACATATAGGATAGTCATTTGTTCATTCAACAAAAAACCCAAAAGATACTTCATGTGTTCACAAACAAAATGGTCTAATCCCACTATCTAATGTAGCAAACGGAATAGGTTTTACCTCAAAAGGCATAAAATAGCAAGAACTTCAAACATCAGGTTGGAAATGCATCGAAACAATTCCAAGTCTTAAACTACAAGAATATGTTCTCGCTAATTAAAGTGAGTGTCCTTGCGAATAATCAACATTATTATTATAAGCTAAACAGAAAACCAAATCAACATTCTCCTAATCACATGCTTCAAGATATACAATTCTTCGAAGCATACTTGCTTGAGACTCTTTACCACACGTGCACATGAAATTGTAAACCTAAATTGAGCATCAATAACTAACAAGGAACGAAAGTGAACATGATAAACTTCCAACTCGATACTTGATAATTAAACCTAAATTAAGTAACAAATTCAACTATATAGTTCTTCTTTCCTCCTTATATAATTAAACTCGAAAACGAATTAGGGATTGGAGCTTCTTTTTAGCATAAAAAAGCGAAAGAAGAATCCATAAACTAGGGTTGAAACATGAATTTAGCAAATGAAATTAAATATCGAAATATTCAAAATTATCATGAATTTCAAGCATATAGAAAAATTTGTACCTCAAAAGAGTGGCTAAGCATATGTTGCTTTAAATGAGCAAAGGTTTCTTAAAAGTAGCTCCACATTCTTCGCATGTGTTATTACACTCTCTTCTCTTCACCTTCTTCTTCCTCCTCAATCTCTCTCCCTCTTTTCCATCTCCTCCTATAATTTGAACAATAAAAGTATCGGAGAAATAATCGAAGAATAACGAAGGAAAACATGGAGAAAAAGAGATTCGAGGAATTACCTCGGTGATGAGAGAGAATGTGTGAGGTGTAGGAGAGTTTTTTTAGATCCGTAAATACCGTGGCATTTGCAGTAATAACGACGAATATCTCCGAAAAATTGGACCGATTTTGCTCTCTTCGTGTTCTTCTCCCATGGCTGCCGCACACACTCGCAGTCTTGAGCTCGCTGAGTAGTAGACGTGGAGTTCCTCGATTTCTAGGGTTTGAAATTTCGTTGAGCAGTAATAATGATGATGAGAAAAAACTCGTGAATTCGACGATTATTGATGTCGATAGAAAGACAGAGCTTCCGGTGAAGAATTAGGGATTCGGCTGAGGAAGAATCGGACTTGGAACCTTCATTTTTCGGCGGTTTCGAGGTTTCGCCATTTTTATTCGTCTTCAATTTCTCTCGTCTTCCGTGTTAGCCGAGCGCGGGATCTCACAAGCCATTAGGTGATTCGGTGGTCGACGCTGTCGAGGAGAGGAATGAGTGAGGATGCAGAGGGGAAAAAGGGATTAGGTCTCGTGGGATATGAAAGCGAGATAGCCGGGAGCTCCTGGGCCTGGGCTCGATAAAACACGAAATGAAATGCAAGTGGGCTTGGGTTGGGTGAAGGAGGGAGAAAACGCGGGTAGAAAAATAACGGAAAATCCGATCCGCTTTTGTGAACCGGGTGAGGTTTTAAAAGCCGGAGCGGTTTATAAAATCTCGATCCGGTTCACTAAAGGACTGGATCGATTTTCCGCCCGATTTCCCCTCCCATTTTTTTAATGATTTTCGGATGCGATTTTGTAAAAACCGACCTGTTATTAAGTGACATATAAGGTTTTTTCCACTAAGTGGGAGCAGGCCAAGAAAACTCTACCCCGGCATGGTAGGACAATAAGTATCATGATTTCTTTTCCCACTTATCATCTCGTTTTTGCAAATTTACAATTACTTTGCAAATATACTTCACACATGTCTCTGCTCCCTCATAAAGCTTTTGCTTATTTTTAGGTGTACTGGCGCAAAAGCATAGAGATTTTGGATCGTTGGAGCATCATAGAATCATTCTCAGTCGCGAACACATATACTTCCTCGACTTTTCTGGGCTTACAAACCTTAGTCAAAGTGGGGGCTTCTTTGTAGACACATATGCGTGTCTCTCCCATTTAGTACCCTATGATGACCAATACCCTGCTCCAATTGAGTTCGAATCGAGGAAAGAATAAAGAACTGAGTCTAAAATAAAATATTTTAAGCCTAAATTCATTTCCTAGCCCATTTTATTAACTTCATTTGTGAACACCTTTTTTTATAACCGGTTTAATAAGCCCATTTCCTAAACGTTTTTAAATAACCTTTCAAAGGCCCATCTTTGAAAACCTTTTAAAAAATAGTTTTGTGAAGCCCCAATCTTGTAAAAACCCACTTTATAAGCCTAATTTAATTAATAGAGATTAATTAATATTGATTAGTTTTATTAATAAAAATATCTTTTATAAAAAATAATCTTTTCCCGAAAGTGTTTTATCTAACTCTCTTCTAAAAGTTTCTTTTTTAATAAAAAATCTTTTAAGAAACCCAATTGTTTTCGGTAACCTATTACATCTCAACTACCTAATCCTAATCCTAAACCTAAACCTAAACCTATATATATATATATATATATATATATATATATATATATATATATATATATATATATATATATATATATATATATATATATATATATATATATATATATATATACAAAATATATATATATATATATATATATATATATATATATATATATATATCTCTACATATATATATATATATATATATTTATTTATATCCTCCCTAATCACCTCATCGTATGTCTCCCACGGCTTCACTTTCAATTGTCACGGCTCACTAAAATCTCACACGACAACCTTCCTCAAAAACACTTTACACATACAATCTCAAAAGTTCTACAAACTCCACCGCCTAATACAACTGATCACACCACATCACCTAACTGCTTCGCCCAACTCTTCACCCTCCTGCTTCCTGATTCCACGCACAACAATATTCAACTCTCTAATGCGCCACATCATCGCACAACATAATAATCATCATCACATAATTTATCTCCACCAAGTCGGAAAACAAGTTGGTGATACTTATCCTAATACACTTTCAAACACACGCAAACCTATTTTCAAGACTCGTTCGACTTTCAATTTTCCAAGATCCGTACAAATCAACGACCCTCCAGACGGTGGTATAATTTCCGAGGGTCAACTAAATTAACTATCTCTATTTTATTTCTTTCTTTATTTTTATTATTTTCTTGAAGTTACTAACCTTCTATTCATGATGTAGGTTATTAATATATTCCTGATACTGTAAGTATTGTACATATTATACTAACTCCCAATAATATTTTATTTTCTTATTTTTATTTCGTTTATTAACATATTATTTTTTGTGCCTCGATTGCAATATTTACCCACATGTTATTATTGCTAAACAAGACCTAAAGAATTGTTCTAATTAATCTCGTATAATTTGGACAACCCGCCTAGGAACCTTGTAATTTGATTGCATAATAATCATCACTAAAAATATAGTATTTTTATGTGTTTCCCCGAACCAACCTCGGACTAAATATTTTTAGGGTGTATTAAAACGTTATATGATTATTCTTTTTGCATAAAATCCCGTAATTAATCGATATTTAAGAGAGGCCAAGAATGGACAAACATGGTTCATTATGACCATATTTGTACCCTCACCCCCGAACTCAATCTTTGGTTCATTTTGACCATCTATGGAGTCGGGACGGTAAATCTACATTGGATAAGTCCCAAAGATGTCCTCTAATGCTCAATATCCAAATAGGTTTATAAATTTTCCTCTAAAAATTTGTTAGCGACTTCAAAACATGTTTTTAATAAAAACCTTTTAATAATGGGGTAGTCAAATAAACGCGCTTTCACACCGCGCAGAAACGTTAAAGCGAATGAAGAATCCACGCCTACACGACCAATTAAGTCCAATTTAGTAAAGGTCCTTTGCTGCAGGGTAATTTTTAGAATCTCAATATTGTATAACTTTCCCTCAAACTTTAAATATTGTGAGATACTAACCTTATTACTAGACTATTAGAATAGACACATTATAAGAAAAAACAATATATATTTAAATACGATGTATATTTGTGGGATAAATAGTGGATCGCAGCCTACAAATTTGATGATCCTAATTGTTAGGGTGATGTTTATCTTACACTACTCATATATCAATTACATCCTTGTACAAGAAAACTATATTTTTAAAATGCAATTCACTCTATCACGTACATTTAGTTTTTAGGTAATTGTTCATCAAAGTAAAAAAGAATTCCTCTCGTGCAGTCGTGCTAGATGAGAAATTCTCAATCATCGACTGTAGTGTCCAAAGACATGAACATGCAATAAAATGTCAGTAAATCTTATATTGGCACAAGTAAGTGTTTATTTGGTATTAGAGAGTAGTTAAAATTTTTAAGAAAGACGAGAAAATATTTAGTTGGTATTAAAAAGAATTTCAAACATTACTTCTAATAGTATTAAAAGTATGTGTTCTATTTTTTAGATTGATAAGATGAATAACCCCCCGAGATCTTCTTACAGGGATCCGTCCGCGGGCCCTAGCACTTTGGGCGGTGGGGGCAATGGCTAAGGGAATCCTTCCCCAAGTGCCTCGACTTGGTGGGATTCCGAACCCCCGACCTTGAGGGTCATGAGGTGGAATTCTGCACCTAGTGAGCCGAAGCCCAACCCCGGTATAGCATGTTCTAATTATAGTATCAATTTTATTAAAATCGTATTGGTATTTGTTGGATTATGTCGTACGATCAAGTGCATAACTTCCCGATGTTATAAATAATTATACGATCCAAGTATGGTTTGGGTAGTCATGATGCTTTGCTAGAAGCCAATTTTGACTTGTAATATTAATAAATGATTAATATTTACTCTTTCAACTATATTGGACCTACAGAGTCACACATGATAAACTACAACGTGATTAGTTAGGGCCTTGCCTTCGCATAAAACAACCGGGACGAACCGACTGAATTGAACTGAAGCAACCGAAGCGACTGAAGCGAAGCGAACGAACTCAAATTATAACTACTTAATAGTAATGATTATCATTTAGAACCGAATCGAACCGAACTCCGAACCGAAAATAAGGCGGGGAGAACAAAGTTAGTCTTTTAGATTAATACTATATGACATACCACAGTTCTTTTGACTATAACAAATAAGCTATGGGTAATATCTTACTATTTTGGATCAAAATAAATTATAGGATAATTGATTGATATCAATAATTAATTGATTAAGAAAGTCAATCAATTAATGGATTGATATCCTCTTAATTGAAAGCAAATCAAGTCCTTCCTTTTATAAGTATCCAAAGCAAATAAATAAGGATCGAAGAAGAGTTTCGACTTACTTCATCACATTTTGCAACGACCGTTGTCGTGAGATTGCAAAAGGTGAGAAAAGAGTTTCTAACAAAGTATAACAAAAGTTCATACAAGATACAAAGGGTTTGTTTTAGGTTCTAGTAAACCAAGGTATAATCAACATTGTGGTGGTGGGACCTTTGTGAAGAACTTCAATTGACGTTTTTAAACATCAATCGGAGCACGCTTCAAAAGTATAATTACTTTACCTCTTTTGTAGATTCACTATAGTTTTTTTAGGGTGTTCTTGGGAATAGGATTTAGATAAATTGTTTATATTTCATGATAAGAAATTCTATTGGTGGTATAAGAGCCGCCCCCATTACGCTATTTTGATCTTTGTTGATGCATATAATTTAATATTGTTAGTATTAAAACTTGGACTTATGAAATTGCAACATAATAATTTTTATTTATTTATTAGAATTCGAATAATATTGATATAATGCTATTTAATTTTCTTGTTTCAATTCTATTTTTATGCATAGTTCGATAATAATATTTTTCTTATATTCAATTTTTTTGATGAGATCAATACAATTTTTTTTTTCTGACTATAAGCCTTTCTTTATTAAGTTTTTGTTAGAATAATATGATTATTAAACAAAAATATTCAAAGTTGAATTTATTTTTTGAAAACGGGTTTCTACTATATAGTATTATTAAAAAGAAAGGTGAAAAGATTGCTAGCAAGAACTGATGCGCTCAAGTTATACTTTGCTTATATGGTATTTTCGATGCACTTTGCTAAGGAGTTCGTTTCATAATTGCTGACGCTTGCATACATATCAACCTTAGTCGTGGTTCG
>CANSZD010003251.1:0-219821 GCA_947648045.1 Beta corolliflora
TTTTTTTTTGTTAACCATCTAAATATAGAATCTTGACCTAGTTCCATACTCTGGTACTTATTTTTTTATTTCATTTTAAGGAAGAAACTTTCACTAAAGGCGAGAAGGCTTTACATATGATATGAACAAATTTCTTCACACAGTAAATAAAAAGAGGATCCCAGACAAGTTTGTGGATCTGTAGTCACATTATTTGTGTTTCGAGCTGTAAAGCACGTAGACAGGTCAAGTGTGCCACTTTGTTTTATGGCAAGTAAAGAGAGGAGAATGTATATTTGAGGATCTTAGATTTTTTGAGCTAAATGCATGAAACAGTAGTAAATAGCCACTAAGTATTCCGGCCATGCAAGATAGTTTACATAAAAGTGCTCGTTATCTTGTCTTTGATATTTCATAATTCATATCACTTTCGCTCTCAACCCTGAAGCCAAAAGCCTTTACCTTGTGCTTATCTTCAAGGTCTGCTATTGCTAACTACTAAAACCCTTAGCTTTCCAGATTATTGGGAGCTGGATTGCTGGACTCAGAGTTTGAGGGGTGCGCTCTGTGCAGTGCATGCAAATTTGTAAAACTGGGCATGTCCAGTGGTTTGGGTACTAGGCCTGTCTAGTATCCCCTTTTTTTGGTGTATTGGATTGCTTGTGTTAATTTTACTCACTTACCAAAAAAAAAAAATTTGCATTCGAACAATATCTATGTTAGACCATTAGGATGTGTCTTTCTTCATTGTTATCACAAATGCTAATCACATGCTCTTGTTTCTTCCCTGAAACCAGTTCTTTTCGCTGTTAGTATAATGTTACATTAGCTCCTTGAGCCAAAAATTAGAACCTTTTGTTTCTGTTCCATATTTAGGGTTCCTTAATTTTAACATTGCCATAGACCCCATAGTACTTACATATGAAGCAAAGTGCACTTAGGCATCAGTTGACCATTATGTATCCATTTGCCACTGTAACTTATTTTGGGCTTGCCCTTTTCTCTTTGAGAAAATTTTCTGTCGAATATTTTAACCATTTGATTTTGATGTTGACATAGCGCATGCTGTCTTAAATTGCTGCCTTCATGTGTAGCTTCTTCTCATTAGTTCTTAAAATTCATATATAGATTCATACATCACTGATGGGTTCTTGCAATGCTTTTCTCATAAATTTGTTTTCTTAAACTCTTACAAATTTTCTTTTCTGTGTTGTTTATCTTCAATTATGCCAGGCCATCCACGAATAATTCACAGAGATATTAAATCGTCAAATATTCTGTTAGATAACAACTTTGAGGCTCAGGTATGCAGCTTGCTCTCAAGTCTCAAGTCTTATATACACCATCCTTTATATATTTCTGGATTCAGTGGTCTATTTTCTTTGCAGGTTGCAGACTTTGGACTTGCAAAATTGGCAATGGACGCAGAGACACATGTTAGTACTCGTGTTATGGGAACGTTTGGGTAAGTATTATTTAAAGACGGTTGCCTTTAGAGGCGCATCTACCTAATTAGGTGTAACGCTCGCTCTTTGTTTAAAGATATCATAACTGGATTTGCTATTTTTAATGAAACGAACATTCTTATCTGTCTGATTTCAGATATATGGCGCCTGAGTATGCTACAACTGGTAAATTGACTGAGAAATCAGATGTGTTCTCTTTTGGGGTTGTCCTTTTAGAGCTTATAACTGGACGTAAGCCTGTGGATGAATCTCAACCTTTGGGAGATGAAAGTCTTGTTGAATGGGTATGTTACAATTTTATCTATTGTCAAAACTCGAAACATTTGAGTTTGAAATTGTACTTAATCTTGTCGGTGTTTGTAGGAGACTCCATGGACTTCAATTTAGCAATTTTTGACAAGGGGCTCTTAAGTTAGTTATTTGTTCTATCCTTTGATGATTTTTATCAGCAATGGACCCTTCCTTTTCTAGTCCCCATGCTTCTGCAGGCAATAAATAGGTTGATAATTGCTGAACAACCTAATGATGGTGCTCTTTGATTTTCTTTTCTTTAGTAACGTTAACTAATAGCTTAATCAGAATGAAATGATTCAATAGGATACACTTGGTAGAGAGATATATACTTTGCTTTTCAATACCACGTCTCACTTTAAGAAATGAGGCATTTTTCCCCAAGTACAACCTTTATAGTTGGTCACCATGATTTTTGTGTGGCCTACCTAGTGCCGCTAGGCTGATATTGCTGTCAATAAGATAACATGAGGTGAAGGTCCAGCTAGTGACAATTAGAAGGTTAGGCCTCTTACTGTCAAACAGCATATACCAAACATATAGTGAAAGTATGTGTTTTCCCTGTTTTACGTAAAAGAGAGTCTAATTTAATTTCAAATCGACTATTCCGGAGGGGAAAATCGCTCCTGCTTAGTGAAGACAGAAAAGAGAGTTTCAATTAGCTGCATGTTAAGCAAAAGAAGAACCACCTTCGAGGCATGAGATGAATGAAAGGCAAAGAAGATGAAGTAAATAAAACTTATAACAGAAAGCCGTCAAGCCATGAGAGGAAAAAGAGAGAAATATGATAAGCCTGTCATTTTTACCATTCGTATCTCCAACTTGTGTGAGCTTTCTCTCTCTTCCTTGCTCATAATCACACGGGCATGTGGTCCCATCACCACTCCTCATTCCTTAATTTGTATGCTAACCCATATGAAGCAAAATGAATTGGAGGAAGTATAGAATCTAGTAGGAGTGTGTTACTTACTCTGTCCCTTATATGAAAGAATGTAAGCCTGTAAGGAATGAATGAAATTGAAGAGTAGAAGTAATAGGGAAAGTTTTGGATAATGTTCTGGATGCATGTATTTTAACTGGAATGGATACTGTTTTGGGACAACCTAAAGTAAGAAGATGGACAAAGACATTGCAATGGTGGGATTATATATCTTTGTTGTCTTAAATAAGTGTGTTTAAAATGCAATACTATTAGAGTAAGTATAGAGTCTTCAGGCTAAAATGTTTCTGTGACATTTCCAATTCAGGCAGTGTGGTGCTTTTGCTCTATATTTGACAAACCTTTACAGTAAAAATTGTCTTTTATACTCATCATAAGTCAAATACTTTCTCAATTTTAGGCACGACCTTTGCTTTCACATGCTTGAGACGGGAGAATTGGAATGTCTGGTAGATGCTCGTCTTGAAAAGAACTATATTGAGAGTGAGATGTTGCGAATGATTGAGGCAGCTGCAGCTTGCGTGAGACATTCAGCTGTGAAGAGACCAAGAATGGGACTGGTAACAACTGACTTTTGATTGCATCTTATACTACCTCTGTTAATTTGTAGATGCAACATTTGATTATTTTAATCCACCCACCTAAAAGGCAAATGTTGCATCTAAAAAAACAGAGGTAGTATATTATGGAAGGGATTAGATACATCTGTTTACCCTCTTGTTACCTTTGCAGGTTGTCAGAGCTCTTAGCATGTCTGATTCTGGAGATTTGTCTAATGGATTGAGGGTGGGTGAAAGTCAGGTCTATGATTCTGCGCAGCAATCTGCTGAAATTAGATGGTTTCGGAGGATGGCATTTGGTAGTCAAGATATTAGTACTGATTTTTTCAGTAATCCCAGCCAGAATCACGGGTTTTCTGGCCAGAGCAGACGGAATGTAGATTCTTCTACTCCAGCATCAGCATAACCGAAATTCTCAGAATGCAGGGTTCCTTAACCAAAATGGGAATAATGTGAACTCGACCGAGCATCATTCAACCCAACATAAACAGAGTAATAGGAGTCCAAGTTTATATAGGGAAGATAGAGTGAACCGATGATTGAAGTTAATAAGGAAGGAGTAAATTCATCTCAGGGCAATTGGAGTCCAATATGATTGTTAAAGGGTGAAGGTGACAGAAGGTATCAGCTCCTTCATTGTTGAATTTGGCCCTAAATCTAAATGCTCTGCTACGTTTTATGTAGCTAATAGCTCTGCTCTTTGCTGCATTTTTTGCACAGAAGTTTTACTTTTTTTTTCCTATCATTCTTTATTATTGTAAGTATAGTAGGTGCACGTTTTGTTTAGCAAATCATTATAAAGTGAATGAAGCAACTCTTTTCCCGTTTGATCTCCACCTATGTTGTTTATAATGTGAATGAAGCAACTCATTATGTTCAGCAAATCTAGTTGATAGCTGTTAGCATATTGTTCTAGCTAGTTTGACTAGTTATTGTATAGAAGTATCAGGTAAAAAGATGATAGTTGATTATATTTTAGCATATTTGTTATTTTACCTCAACATGCTAAATTCTCTAACCAAAAAGCAACTGACTAGTTTTTTTAAAATTAATTTTCTGGATCCAAACTGCTTTTCGGATCCTTTGTTTACAACTTTACATACACCACCAATAGATGAATTGACCGGTCGATCCTATAAAAAGAAACAAAACCTCTATTTCTTTTAAGGTAAGGAGGAAAAACATCAGGAGATCCTCCTCACCAAGGGAACCCCTAATGTAAACAAAATCTCTTAACATAAGCCCAATCCTTTGTTTACCAAATGGAACTGCTATGTTTGAGTTGCAAAAGCAAGCAACTTAGCTCATGTATCATGTTAAGTGGTTTCGTTCATGATCAAGAAGATCTGTTCCCTTGTAGACGTTTTTGTGGTCAGTGGTGCTACAAGGTCTTCTCATGTGCTTACAGATTTGAGATACTATTTATGGCTAACGATCCTGTATACGCCAAGCAAAAGATTCTATACTGTAGGTTGAACTTTGCAGCTTATGATAGTTTCTTCAAGAGCAAACAAATATCATCAAGCTTAACTTTACTATCAAAGTTAAAACCAATACTGCAATATACAAATTATGTGATGTTAATCGAATTGACGTTTGGCACTAAGTTGAGCTCAATGTCTGGGTTCGATTTGAGCCTCTTTGACTAATCATAACCTTTAGTTTGGTCCTTGGTTGTGGACCAAAAAAATAAAACGACACTAAAATTGTCCTCATACTTAAATTTGAATGTCTAGAAAATTTTTCACGATTCATATAGATTGACTGGTTTGTTATTGGATTTTTTCATACATGCTTAATAACATGGTCTTTTGTAAATACTTATCATATCCTGATTATGGTCAATTAGGGAAATATAATAACTAATTATGTATGGTATTTTTTTTGGAGGAAGGGGGGGGAGATCATTTGAGTAGTTAAGTTCATTATCAGACAAGCCTTATGTTACCTGTAGGCAACGGATGGCGAAAGTTACCTGGAAGTGGACCTTCTTTGAGTAGACATAAAGGAACAACAAAGTGACAGCCTCTTTGGTTTTTCCTTTGTAATTTAGTGGTTTTGGATTGCAAAGTTTACGTCAAATTAATTTCTCCAAAGGCAATTGATTGATCTTCCAAGTTATTCTTCATAACTTTATTGTTACCTTATTTACCTTTTAAGAAGAGAACATGCTGATCTTCTTTTGCTTCACCCTTTACAATGCTCTCCCAACAGAGGAAAGGAACATATACCTTATTCACAAGCAACAACTTAATCTCTTCTTTTATTATATCGCCTCACTTTCTTTCTTTCTCCCTCTCTTTTGCATTCTTCCTTCCCTATAGCTAGCTACCGCGATCCATGGAAGATTGCAACGCGCTTATATCTGATTGTATCATCATATCCTGCTGTTGTCAATGCTTGTTTTTACAACTCGTGGTGTTCGTGTTCCTCCAACTCCCTCGTAGATTGGCTCAGAAGACGAAAGAGTTTGCGAAAAAGAAGTTGCGCAACAGGAAGAAGAAGCAACAAGGTGAGGAAATAGTAGAGAAACAAGTAGTAGATGATGATGATGATGATGGTGGTGAGTTTATAGAGTTAGATAGTGGTAAGTCTATGTCTATGAAAATCCTTGAATTGGAAGGGATGGCTGTAAAAGAGTTACATAATTGGGGGGAGTTGCACAGATGAAGTTGATAAGGTGTTAGGGGAGTTGTCTTTGAAGGGAGAGTTTGCATTTGGAAGCTTTTTGGGGAAAGAATTCTGAGATTGAAAGAAGAAAATCTTATTGTAAATGTAAATGTAGTAGGAGTTTGACTAAGGAAGATGATTTAGAATTTGGAAGTCACGTTGTAAAGTTTCATTTTATTGAAGTTATTGCCCCTTTTAGCTCCTCATAATGTTATTCTCATAATAATAATTATTATTATCTCAAAAGGTACATGTAGTGACTCAATCCTCTCACCATTACATTTTCAACCTTAGGTTTTGGACCTTTAATTATCGAAAATCTGTGAATTATGACAATGATTTTCTTCTATAAACATACATAGTAAAACTTTACACAAGCGTAGACTTTCATGTCTAAGTGATTTAATTAGGTAGAAGCAATTTATCTATCAAAAAATTTAAAATTATTACAACAATAAATTATCACCCCGTTTGATTAGGGGGCATGCCGGATTGAAATCCTATACGACTGTGACACATAATCGCTGCCTCCCGCTAGGTTAATCGTATATGATGATCAATACCTTGCTCCAATTGGTCCTAGGATCGAGGAAAGAATAAAGAACGAGCCTAAAATAAAATATTTTAAGCCCAAATTTATTTCCTAACCCATTTTATTAACTCATTTCTGAAAACCTTTTTTGTAACCAGTTTTAATAAGCCCATTTCCTAAAACGTTTTTAAATAATACTACAAGAAAATGCTGAAACAACGACTGCTTCACAGCGACGGTTGGTGAAACGGTCGTTATTTTTTATTTCAATGACAGTTTTTCACCGTCGGTAATCACCGACAGCTTTTAAAGTATTTAACGACGGGTAAACGGTCGCTAAGTAGCAACGACGGTTTAAAGCCGTCGTTGTTTTTATTATTTTAAATTTTTGATTTTTTGTAACTTTAGGCGACGGTGTTTAACTGTCGCCGAGTAGTTAAAATAAACTCGAGCATCTTTGTTGTTTTGCAATCGTTCATTTTCAAAACTCTTTTCTCAAAACACAAAAGGGAGAGGAGGGCGCGCGAATTGAAGGCCAAGGTCGACCTCCCCGCCTTGCCGTTCCGACTACCACGGCGATGCCCCATTTTCGCTCTCCTTGCCGCCGGTAATTTGTGAAGGTTCGTGTTTTGTTTTTTTTTTTTTTTTGGTTACTCATCAAACCCTAAAAATGGGGTTTTTGGGATATAGGTTATAAACACCAAGTTCGCCTGGTCGTCCTCGCCGCCGGTAATACCTCAATTCGAAAATTCACTTGGAATTTGTAAGTTCGACTATTATTCCAGGTACTTAATTGAATTTGTTGTTTGAATTTTCAGTTTTTATATTTGAGTTAGAACTTTGTTTGATTTTGGTTTTATCGTTATTCATTGGTGAATTTGAAGAAATTCAGATTTTGGGGGTTCGATTGAAGTTACTCAAACCCTAGATGTGCCAATGATTGTAGTATGTTATTGAATTTTGCACTGCCGATGTGTATATACATATATTTTTCCTTTGATGTTTCTAGTGCGAAATTGAGGTTTTATGTGAAGTATGAAGGATTCATTTTGTAATTGTGAGTGTTTTGGATGCAAAGTATGTTTATCGGGGATGCGAACTTGAGCTTGATTTGTTGCTCATATTGTTGAAAGGTTTGATCAACTAAGGTTCTAAAAAGAATGTGTTCTGTTTGTGGGTGATCTTGGAGATTGAGTCTTGAAGTCACATGCTTTAGATTATGGTTTAATCAAACTTTTCATCACTCGAAAATTACCTTTTCCTCTTTCTCGTCTTTCTATTGTTTTTCTTAGTCGAATAATTGAAGTATGAAGGATTCACATAATGATTTCGTTACTGTGAGTATTTTGGATGTGAATTTTGCGAGTTTAGAATTCAATTTGAGATCGATTTGCTTAGCAAGAATATGAAATTGTTTAGTTGTTTGAACTTTGCGATGGCTATCTGTGGTAGTTTTGATAAATTGAGTTGTATTTGAAGTATGATCCTTCTTTTTAATTGCAAGTTTCTCTACAAAATGTAATTCACTCTTAAATGCAAGCTAAGTGAAATTCAAAACACCCATATATAAAGCGGGAACAAGGGCATGAGGGGGAGGAGTGCGGGGAGGTCGGTGGGGGGGAGGGCGGGGGGTCGTGGCAGGGGGGTCGGTGAGGGGGAGGGGCTGCAGGGGGTCGGGGAGAGGGGGGCGTGGGCAGGAGGTCGTGGAGGGGGGCTGCGGGGGGGTCGGTGAGGGGGAGGAGTGCGGGAGGTCGGTGAGTGGGGGGGGAGGGCGGGGGTCGGTGAGGGGGAGGGGCCGCAGGGGAGTCGGGGAGGGGGAGGAGTGCGGGGAGGTCGGTGGAGGGGGGAGAGAAATTGGTCGGTGAGGGGGAGGGGCTGCAGGGGGGTCGGGGGGCCGTGCGGGGAGGTCGGGGAGGGGGGGGTTGTGCGGGGAGGTCGGGGAGGGGGGCCGGGGAGGTTCGAACCGTGCACCAAGAAAGGTTTTAAGCCCTACTTGGATTATGGTAAGTTCGTAAGCTACTATATGCTTCATGATATTTTTATGCAATGGTATTCACAATTCACGTGTTTGTTTGGTTTTCAATTCGGGTTCGATGATAACATATATCTAAACATATATTTATAGGCAAATATGATTGAAAAGTTTGATGCAAGTTTAGTTAGAATCAAATATAGGCCATTTTTGGCCATTTCACTTGAAATTGAATGAATACGCTTAGTTTAATGCTAGTTTAAGTTATAAACACCTCAAACATCATATATATAGTTAGTTTAATGTGATTATAAGTTGTTTTGATTGAAAATACACAAAATAGGAAAGATAGAACCAAATATAGGCCATTTTGGTCATTTTAGGCCATTTCACTTGAAATTGAATGAATACGAGTAGTTTGATGCTAGTTCAAGTTATAAACACCTCAAACATCATATATATAGTTAGTTTAATGTGATTATAAGTTGTTTTGATTGAAAATACACAAAATAGGAAAGTTAGAACCAAATATAGACCATTTTGGCCGTTTTAGGCCATTTCACTTGAAATTGAATGAATACGAGTAGTTTGATGCTAGTTCAAGTTATAAACACCTCAAACATCATATATATAGTTAGTTTAATGTGATTATAAGTTGTTTTGATTGAAAATACACAAAATAGGAAAGTTAGAACCAAATATAGGCTAATATAGGCCATTTTAGGCCATTTCACTTGAAATTGAATGAATACGAGTAGTTTGATGCTAGTTCAAGTTATAAACACCTCAAACATCATATATATAGTTAGTTTAATGTGATTATAAGTTGTTTTGATTGAAAATACACAAAATAGGAAAGTTAGAACCAAATATAGGCTAATATAGGCCATTTTAGGCCATTTCACTTGAAATTGAATGAATACGAGTAGTTTGATGCTAGTTCAAGTTATAAACACCTCAAACATCATATATATAGTTAGTTTAATGTGATTATAAGTTGTTTTGATTGAAAATACACAAAATAGGAAAGTTAGAACCAAATATAGGCCAATATAGGCCATTTTAGGCCATTTCACTTGAAATTGAATGAATACGAGTAGTTTGATGCTAGTTCAAGTTATAAACACCTCAAACATCATATATATAGTTAGTTTAATGTGATTATAAGTTGTTTTGATTGAAAATACACAAAATAGGAAAGTTAGAACCAAATATAGGCCAATATAGGCCATTTTAGGCCATTTCACTTGAAATTGAATGAATACGAGTAGTTTGATGCTAGTTCAAGTTATAAACACCTCAAACATCATATATATAGTTAGTTTAATGTGATTATAAGTTGTTTTGATTGAAAATACACAAAATAGGAAAGTTAGAACCAAATATAGGCTAATATAGGCCATTTTAGGCCATTTCACTTGAAATTGAATGAATACGAGTAGTTTGATGCTAGTTCAAGTTATAAACACCTCAAACATCATATATATAGTTAGTTTAATGTGATTATAAGTTGTTTTGATTGAAAATACACAAAATAGGAAAGTTAGAACCAAATATAGGCCAATATAGGCCATTTTAGGCCATTTCACTTGAAATTGAATGAATACGAGTAGTTTGATGCTAGTTCAAGTTATAAACACCTCAAACATCATATATACAGTTAGTTTAATGTGATTATAAGTTGTTTTGATTGAAAATACACAAAATAGGAAAGTTAGAACCAAATATAGGCTAATATAGGCCATTTTAGGCCATTTCACTTGAAATTGAATGAATACGAGTAGTTTGATGCTAGTTCAAGTTATAAACACCTCAAACATCATATATATAGTTAGTTTAATGTGATTATAAGTTGTTTTGATTGAAAATACACAAAATAGGAAAGTTAGAACCAAATATAGGCCATTTTGGCCGTTTTAGGCCATTTCACTTGAAATTGAATGAATACGGGTAGTTTAATGCTAGTTTAAGTTATAAACACCTCAAACATCATATATATAGTTAGTTTAATGTGATTATAAGTTGTTTTGATTGAAAATACATAAAATAGGAAAGATAGAACCAAATATACGCCATTTTGGCACTTTATATTATTTGAATATGAGTATATTTAACCAAATGCGAGGAGACATACAATAAGAAGCTGGATCATTGTACCACTCGGGGGTCACGGCCAAACCCCGATCCGTTATATTGGGAGACAAGGTTGGGGGGAGGAACAAGAGGAAAAGTTCGGGGGTTGGGTCGGGGAGATCATTTGTACTACAACTGCGCATCGGGCGAGGAGATGGCGGCTCTTCACAACCATATGAGCCGTCCATTTTTTCTCGGATTGAGGCGCAAGTGGAGGCAAAGGTTGCTGCACGGATGGGAGAGGTGGAGGCAATGGTCGCAAGCACGGGTGGAAGAGTCACGTCGGGCCCTCATAGAGGAAATGATGAGGAACATGTCTAGTTTCGGCCACATGTTCTCGGGTTGCAACCCGAGCCCCACTCCACAACGCGCACCGGAAGATGACCCGGGGGTTTGGTGGTGGCGGTAGTGCTACGTGAGCCACCCTTGACAGTGTAGTTTTTTTTGGTCGTGGACAACTAGGTAACTAACTTATAGTTGGATATAGTTAGTCTAACTATTTTCTTGTAGTGTAAATACTTATCGGCATCTCTCTTCGTTTCTTGATGTGTCGGGTTATTTTTTTTCAACCCGACTTCAACTTTATTTCCCCACACCGGGATCTATTTTGCGTACATATATTTAATCTAGGTAGTTTGTCTAACTATAGACATTTAGTGTCTATATTTATCGGCATCTAGCGTATTAGTTTCTAGCTTTGTCGATATATATTTTTTGTAAACACCGATATCTACTTTATTTCCCGACATCGGGATCTATTTTGTGTACATAAATGTAATCTATTTCATGTAATTATACAAGTATCTATGTAAATTTTAATATATATCAAAATTGCATATTTTTGTAATTGAAAAAATTGAATGCGATGGAGAAACTGACTTTAGCGTGGTATATTTAGGTGCAATTTGTGCGGGTACGGGTTTAATTATTATTAAGAACAATAGAATTTTAAATAATATTATTTTGTAACAACAGCGACGGTTAAACATTAAATCAACGACGGCTAGGCAGTCGCTGTAAGGTTCTTTATGTACCCATGGACACGAAATCAACGATCGCTTAAATACATTAGCGACGGTTTTAAACAGACGTTGATTTATCGAAATCAACGGCCGTTTAAAGCGGACGGTGAATCGGCGACGGTTTTAAACCGTCGCCGATTCACCGTCTCGCTTTAAACGGTCGGTGATCGGGGATCAACGTCGGCTTTTATAAACCGTCGCTGATTGTCACAAAACCGTCGTTAAAAGTATCACCGACGGCTTGACGGTCGTTGATTCTAGTATCAGCGACCATCTGTATACCGACTGTCAATTAACGACGGTTGGCCGTCGTTGATTAGTTACCGACGGCTTTTGGGGCCATCCACGACGGCTTTTAGCCGTCGTTAATTTCCTCTTTTCTTGTAACCTTTCAAAGGCCCATCTTTGAAAACCTTTTAAAAATAGTTTTGTGAAGCCCAATTTTGTAAAATGCATTTTCTAAGCCTAATTTAATTAATAGAAATAATTAATTAATATTGATTAGTTTTATTAATAAAAATATCTTTTATAAAAATAATCTTTTCCCAAAGTGTTTTTATCTAACTCTCTTCTAAAATCTTTTTTTAATAAAAATCTTTTAAGAAACCCAATTGTTTTCAGTAACCTATTACATCTCAACTACCTAATCCTAAACCTAAACCTATATATATATATATATATATATATATATATATATATATATATATATATATATATATCCTCCCTAATCACCTCACCGTATAATCTCCCACGGCTTCACTTTCAATTCTCACGGCTCACTAAAATCTCACACGACAACCTTCCTCAAAAACACTCGACACATACAATCTCAAAAGTTACAAAACTCCACCGCCTAATACAACTCACACCACATCACCCTAACGCTTCGCCCAACTCTTCATCCTCCCGCTTCCTATATATATATATCCTCCCTAATCACCTCACCGTATAATCTCCCACGGCTTCACTTTCAATTCTCACGGCTCACTAAAATCTCACACGACAACCTTCCTCAAAAACACTCGACATATACAATCTCAAAAGTTCTACAAAACTCCACCGCCTAATACAACTCACACCACATCACCTAACTGCTTCGCCCAACTCTTCATCCTCCTGCTTCCTGATTCCACGCACAACAACATTCAACTCTCTAATGCGCCACATCATCACACAACATAATAATCATCATCACATAATTTATCTACACCAAGTCAGGAAAACAAGTTCGTGATACTTATCCTAATACACTCAAACACATGCAAACCTATTTTCAAGACTCGTTCGACTTTTAATTTTCCAAGATCCGTACAAATCAACGACCTCGGACGGTGGTATAATTTCTGAGGGTCAACTAAATTAACTATCTCTATTTTATTTCTTTCTTTATTTTTATTATTTTCTTGAAGTTACTAACCTTCTATTCATGATGTAGGTTATTAATATATTCCCGATCTTGTAAGTATTGTACATATTATACTAACTCCCTGCAATATTTTATTTTCTTATTTTTATTTCTGTTGATTAACATATTATTTTTTGTGCCTGATTGCAATATTTACCCACATGTTATTATTGCTAAACGAGACCTAAAGAATTGTTCTAATTAATTCAGATAATTTGGACAACCTGCTAGGAACCTTGTAATTTGATTGCATAATAACTTGTCTCTAAAAATATAGTATTTTTATGTGTTTCCCGAACCAACCTAGGGACTAAATATTTTTAGGGTGTATTAAAACGTTATATGATTATTCTTTTGCATAAAATCTGTAATGAATCGATATTTAGTAGAGGTCAGCAATGGGCAAACATGGTTCATTATGACCATATTTGTACCCTCACCCCCGAACTCAATCTTTGGTTCATTTTGACCATCTATGGAGTCAGGACGGGGAAATCTACATTATATAAGTCCCAAAGATGTCCCTATAGTTCAATATCCAATTAGGTTTATAAATTTTCCTCTAACAATTTGTTGGCGACTTCAAAAACATGTTTTTAATAAAACCTTAATAATGGGGTAGTCAAATAAACGTGCTCACACCGCGTGTAGGCATTAAAGGAATGAAAAATCCACATCTACAATTTGGCGACTCCACTAGGGAGGATTTTAAAAAATTATTTTTTTAAATGAGTGGGTGAAACTTGAAAAATACGATTCATTCTCCTTTTATGCCTTAGAATAATACACTTGTTTTGCATGTGCATGGCTATTGTTCGACCACCATAAGGACAATCTACCTTGCCTCATTAACACATGTTACGTGTGTGAGGTCGCCCCCTGGGGGTTTGCGCTTTGTCCTTCCAAAAAGCTTCCTGAGCGATAGTGTTGGATCTTAGTCATAAGCAAACCTACCTAACCATGGCATTGTTCTATTGTTCTTGACTTGAGAACTGGAGTGCGTCTTACGCGTGGCCACCACTTTAAGTAGGGGGTACGAAGCGTGGGATCAATCTCTTAGTCATGGACCCTTTTCATCCTTAACCTAAACCCGGCCATAGTTGAAATGTAGAACTGGACTTTAGGTTGAGAACTTTGTATATTATTATCTTACTTGTACATCTCTACATGTGCATGGTTCCAATTGCTTGTATTATGCAATATTTCGAGTCAAAACGTCAAGCAAATTTTACGCGATCAAAAGATAAAAAAGAAACTTCGGCATTTACGCGCGCTGTGCATCAACCCATTTACGTCCCACGCAGCTGATTGCGTTCCGCGCATTGCATAGCGTTGTGTGCAGTGTCCCTTGCGTCGCTCGCACAGTATTCGCGTATCGCGCAGCCTGCCTTGCGTCGTGCATCACTTCATTTTCCTTCACTGCGTCTAGCATTTGATATATGTGTGTATTGCATTGATCTAATTTGTTGTGTTGCCAATTTCTATCATTGCTCCACATTCTTTGTCCCAATCTCCATCATTTTTTTAACATCATATATATTTCAAAAACTTTATCTCATATTATTTTGAAAAACGATCTTTATTTTTTTTTAAAAATATCTCCATCTTTTTAAAAAAAAAAAATTTCAATCTCTAATCTCCTATCTATTTTGAAAATTCTATCCCCATCTTTTACCAAACTATATCTCCCATTGTTTTTTTTTTTTTTTAAAAAATGATCTCCTATCTTTTTTTAAAATTCATCCCTATCTTTTTCTCAAAAATCATTCTCCTATCTTTTTCAAAATTTCATCCCATCTTTAATCTCCTATCTACTTCAACAATTCTATCTCCACCTTTTTTCAAAAAAAAAATCTCCATCTTTTTTCCTATCACATATCTTTCAAAATCATCCTATATCCTATCTTTTCATGTTATTTTATCCATCATTTGAGCACATCATTTAGGATTCCTTGTAAAACTGTCCATTTTGTTGTAAAAGTCTCATCCGCTTAGGAATTCTAACTGCACTAGAAGTCCGTCTGACCCAAATGTCTAGGTTCATCCAATTTCACTCCATTTAGGGTTCTTAACCCCATCCATGTTAGGAGTCTTAACCCTGTCTAGGTTCACCCATCTAAAAAGTCTAGGGTCGTTAGAATTCTTGCCATCTTAGAAGTCCATAGTCCATAAAAAGTCCATGCATAGTAGGAGTCTTAAACCATTAGAATTTTGTCCATCTTAGGAGTCTAAAGCCATTAGAATTCGTTCATCTTAGGAGTTTCGAATCCATTAGAGTTCCACTCATATAAGGGTCTAAATCCATCAGAATTCCGTCTATTTTAGGAGTCTAGGTCCACTAGAGTTTCATACATATTAGGAGTTTAGCATCGTCGAAAGTTCGTCGAATCTAGAATTCTAACGTTATTAGAAGTCTATCAAGTCTAGGATTCTGAAGTCATTAAAATTGCATATCAATTAGGACAGTATTCATAACTAGAGTCCCTCTGCATTGCATAGTCCATCATTTATGCACTTCATGCATAACTAGAGTTATTAGGCATTTAGGAGTCTCATTGCATCCATACTCTTCATTTCATGCATTCCGCATTTAGTAGTCCTGAACTACAAGCGATCTGATTCCCTCTTTTGGGATATGTAGGCAGCCTTTACAGGTTCGAACGCATAGATTGAGTCGCTCATACATGCATTAGGTCTAGGTGCATCCACAAAAAAAAAAAATAATAAAAAAATATATCATTCATTTAGGAGATGCTTATTTTGTTCCTAGAAGCTCAACTTTTAAAACAAACATACATTCTCCCATTTCATCCCTTTCTCTCCATCATCACTCCATTTTTAATCTCTCGTTGGATGGTCCATTACGGGAAATATACAACATGTCAAGAACACTTCAAGAACAGGTTGATGAATTGAAAGGTATATTAGTAAATCTTGTAGCACGGGTTGGCAGAATAGAGGCAAACTACACTGTTCTTCAGGATAATGGTAGTGCAAATTACAAGGCACTAGATAGCTTCGATACAATGGTAGGCGACCCACGAAGGATCGAGTGAACTTAACAACATCATACCACATAGCTTAATTCTAAGGCCTTCGGGCCAAGTCCGACTTCATTGTTACTTCGATCGGAATACCTTCTAAGCACCTTCGTGACCATTGTCTCACATGTACCTACACTTAATGCCACCGGGCCTCGAAGAAAACACAAGAGAGAATATACCTCACTTGGGTATATGGAACGACTTTTGACCGTCTTCGCGCAAAAGGCGCACTTTCCCCTCTTGGGCCTACTCCGGATCTCTAGACGAAGATAAAAGGGGGCCAAATTGGGACAAAGATGCTCATTGCAAGTACCATAGAGGCCATGGTGTAGACACCAAATTTTGAACCCCTTTTTTTGATAAATAAATTTTTTGAAAAATAAAAACAACCAAATCGTCATGCATCGTGGAGCGCGCGCCCTGGAGCGCGAGTTTCATTCCATCGCACGATTTTTCGTTGTTTGCGTATTAGTCATACAGTGTCGGCTTAGAAGTATAATTTTCGTGAGTCGTAGTCAATAACTACAACCACCGTTTTAATAAAATGATTCATATTATAATCATGCTCGTCTTTATTAATTTAACGAGTTTTTGTTAATTGTCTTAAGTTAGTCTTTCGGAAAAATGAAAATGAGTCACGATTAGGCATCGGGATTTTAGTCGTATCCCAAAACCGGCATTAATCAGTTTACTTGATGGTCAAGTCATTGTTCATTGGATAAAGAATAAGAATATATTCTTTATTCACTAAACACATCATTTATCCATTAGTTAGAGAATAAGAATCATGAAAAGATGTGAGAATAAGAATCAAATCCCATGTGTAAGAGTGTGCGCCAAGCACACTATCATGCGCTAGACGCATGATTGTGAGCCTAGCGCACAAGTGTGGCCTGCGCCAGACGCAGGGCCTTGCGCCTAGCGCAAGGTGCTGTGCCTAGCGCAGCTTCCTGTGCTAGGCGCAACACCCTAATCAGTTGGTTTTGCACGTTTTTCGATGTATTTTTTTTACGTATTAGGATGTTTAGGGAAGAATAATTTTTCCGGAAAATCGATTTTGCTTCATTTATGAGAAAATCCAAAAAGAATAAGAATATTTGTGTTTCCAAAGAGATTTGATGATGTCATTAGGGTGAGGTCATTAGAGTGATGTCATTAGGGTGATTAAGGATGAAGAAAATAAGATTTTTTTGGGTGAAAAATCTGATTTTCTACCTCTTTGAAACCATAGTACACCTCTTTCATTTCTCTATAAATACCTTCCTTTTTTCCACTTCAAAACCAAGTTGAAAAAACACAATTCAACTTCACTCTCATCTTGTCTACTACTCTTTTTCTCCTTAATCTTTTCATCTAAGCAAAAGTCTTAATTAGTAAGTAAAAGAAGTTCATCAAAAGAAGGCAAAAAAACAAAAAAAAAAGTTTAAGTTAGTAATTAAGAGGATTAAGAAACTCACTTAGAAATTAAGAAAATCACAAAAAAAAGGTAGAAAAATTTACAAAAAGGAAGTGCATCATTGAGCTAGCAAGGTAAAGTTGAAAGTTCTTGTTTATTTTAATTATCTTCTTAATCATCTACTAACTTTCTTCTTGTTTTCTTCTTATCATTTTTTTAATTTTTGGAGTGATTTGGGTATGTGGAAGTCCTAATAGGTTCCCAACCTTAAATCACCCCACCTAGAATAGTCGCCTCTAATGGGGTGACTCTTAGGAAACAATGTGATTATGTGATTTTCCTTAATCAAGTTGTTGTTCATCACAAAAAAAGTTGTTGTTCATCACAAAAAATGTTTTCATAAAAAAATTCAAGAAAAGTTGTGTATAAACATCTCCATAAAAAAAGAATGATGCTGTAATTATATTCAGTTTTACTTTCCTATCTTATTTCATTTTTAGTCTGCATTAACTAATTAGTTCGTAGGATTTAATATTTTTCCTATGAAGTGCAAGATGTTTCCAGCAATTGGGCTTTGGAATTTCTAAAAAACGAACTTTGTGTAAATAATTAAAAATCATACAACTTTGTTGTGAAAAACTGATTTTATCCAGCACCACCTAGGTTTGTTCTGTCAATAAAGTTAAAAAAAGAAAATCATTTAGACAAAACTAAAAACATCAGTTAGGAAAATAAATACTGATTTTCTCTTCAGTTAGGAAAATAAATACAAAATGGTCTTAAAAATATCCAATTAAAGTGAAAATTTTCAGTCTAGTGTTTCCAAGTGTCTAGAATGTTCATACCAAATTTCACTTCGAACTAAGATCAATAAGTTAGGTTTTAATGAACAAATTAAATAAAGGTCATGTTTTGACCAGTTTTGACATAAAATTCACCATAATTCAAGTGGTCACTAACAACTTGTAAAATTTTGATACAACATAAAGAACTCACTGATATATCCATAGATGTATCATATACTCAGTTTAACACTTTGTACAGAAAGTTATGATTTTTTTAATTCAGTATAAGAACAAAAAGACAATCTGGAAAATGAAATAAAGTGATTGACTCAACTTTCATAAAAATGTTTTCTTTTCATACGAAAATGTGAATAAAAAAATCATGAATTCCTTAAGTTTCTCTTAAAATGATTCATTTTATCATGTAAATAAAAATCAATAAAAATTGTCATAAAAAAATCAAAATCAAAGAAGTTAACTAATCTTTAACTTTCACAAATTCACAAATAAACATGAATTCCAAAACCCATTCAAGGAAATGAAGATCAAGGATCATCATGGTGAAGATCAAGATTGAAGATTTGTATAGATCATAGATTTTGTACATTTTGTTGTAATAATGATTCTTTGTAAATAGTTATTGCATCACTTAATTAATATAAAACATGGATATGTTTATGCATAATTTTCATAAATAATTCCACAACTCTTTTTAATAAAATGAGCAACCAATGTTACAAATATTGCATATTGGGCCAATATATCATAGTATATGAATCAAATGACCCAATCTCAATTAAGAGGAAAAATTGCAAATCTAACTAAGTTAAATTGTATGATGATCCATCTTACATTTTAAAAATGTGTTCTCCATATTCAAATGGATTAATCATATAATTTGACATAAGTAGATTGGTAATTATGATCTCCGAATTGATTTTAGGCCGTTTCACGTGTCTTACTTTAAATGGTCAAATTCCAATTAGCCAAACACAAATCTCCAAATTCAATCTCAAATTGATCATTTCTCTCCAAATGACTTAATAATCTTCAATTAAGATTATTTCTCAAAAGCCTTCAATTAGGAAGCAAACCTTCTAAGACCTCTCGAAAATCATAAACGTGATCAATATTAAGGTGGTTATTTCAATCCCCGATTAATCGCTAATTAGAGCGGTTGACACAAACTTCTTTTAATCACTAATTGGAGTGATTACCTTAAAACCCTAATAATCATTAATTAAGACGATTATTCTTCTCATTTTTAATCACTAATTAGAGTGATTATTTCAAACCCTAATAATCGTTAATTAGAACGATTATTTTCCTCATTTAATCACTAATTAGAGTGATTATCTTAAACTGGGTTAACTACCAACTAGGGTGATTTGCTTAACCTTTCATCATATTTAATCACTAATTACAGTGATTATCTTCAATTTTAATAATCATCAATTAGGGTGATTATTTTCTAATCTTCATTGTTAATCATTAATCAAGGTGATTATCTTTTTTTGAATAATCACTAATTAGGGTGATTACTTATTTCCTTCCTTATTAATCACTAATTAAGGTGGTTATCTTAATCCTTCATATTTAATCACTAATTAAAGTAATTATCATAACCCCATTTTAATCACTAATTGGAGTGATTACCTCATTTCAAATAGATTTGTTTAATTCTAAAAGTGAGTTATTCATAATCTATTCCCCTCTCTTCTTCCCCCAGTGGAATTGGCCATTTAGGGTGAAACATATGCTCGAACTACGACGGTTTTGATCCATGATTGGATTCCAATCCCGCAATGATTGGTACGTAGTGCAACTTCAGTCCTCAAACCTACCATGTACAAATGATATATTGGTCCTAAATAAAAATGGTTAATGTGTATATTTGCAAATTATGTGATTTTCTTTCTTTTTAATAGCCATGATTACTTTAAAATGGAAAATAACGCATTTAGTAAGAGCCCGTTCTTTAGAACGGAAGAGGAGACGAGTTCCAGACGTTCGCACCTCTTAACCTAAACCCCGAACCCTATCTCATGGTATGAAAGACCAATTTTCAAAAAAAGCCTTATCCATATGAAGTCATCATCGTTTTAAATGATTTTTCTTGAAATTGATTTTAAAACGATTTATTAAATAAATCTGTCCCTATTCAGATATTAATAGGATAGCGACTTTCAAGTTTTCTAAAACTCATAGTCCAATGAGAGACTTTCGTGGGATTCAGACCGTTAATTAAGACAGTAAAAAATCGGATACCATAGGCTGGCGACTTCACTGGGGAACTAATACTTCCACTAGAAGTATATGAGGTTTAAACCTGAACAATGCATTATTTTCCATATGTATATATAATAAAGAAAGTTAATCATGGCTATTCATAATTTAATTTTTGTATATAGCATGCTTTTGTGAAAATTACGTGTACTTGGTAGTTTAATCGATCCATACACGTGCACTCTTTTTAACCATTTTCTTATTAGGTCTGATACCTCTGTCTATTGGCAAGGGTCAGAATTTTAGAATGACAAATTAATGAATTAAGGACGTAAAACCTGCATCCGCGAGCTATTGCGACCGGCTCTGTCAGGAGCGTCCGCCCTCGATGGACACAATGGAAGTGACTCGACGCCACTTTAACATAATCTGTCCTTAAATGAATCACCTTTTAGTTGACTTCTAGGACACAAGGATCAATGCACAAATGTCCTTTATTAACTTCAGTTATTGAATAATGTGAAAAAAAACTTTCAAAAAATTCCTCAGTCCGTTTTCAGTCGGTCAATATTTCAGTAATCATTAAGTGTAGCTGAATTGCTGCCGAAATGATTATTGAAATATTAAGAGTATTTTTGTTTATTTATCACAAGAGTCATGTAAAAAAAAAAATGTGTGTGTGCTCACCCATTTTCAAAAAAAAAAAAACTCACATTTACTTCATAATTCTTTTCCATTCAAATTGGTAATTGTTTTAAAAAATAACAGAAAAAAACTCAATTAATTCAAAATGGTTTTTTTTTTTAAAAAAACAAAATTTATTTCTAAAATTTTTTTTTTGAAAATGAAATCCCAAAAAAAAAAATGAAAATTGAAAAATGAAAAATGACAAGTCATAATCACGAGTTCAAAACGTTTCATGTTTAGGAATTACAATGTAATTAAAACTGTATAGTTTAGAACAAGAAAAGTCTAGTCTTTTAGAATTGACTACAAAAAAAACCGTGTCAAAAAGATAAAATCAAAAGGGATAATCATTTTCGAAAAAAAAGGAAAATTCTTTCATTTCCTGCTAAAAACACATATAAAGAAAAATTCATCAGTCATTGACTAACATTGTTAGTGTGTACATTTCAGGTACTTTAAATTAGTCTAATCCTAAGAGGTGGAAAAGACGTATTCAAACAGGAGAATATATGGCCTGACACCTAGCAAACTGAACTCGAAAAAGGTTGAGAAGAACCCGAGTACTTCACATTAGTCTAATCCTAAGAGGTGGAGCAGACGTTTTCGGACGAGGAGAACATATGGCTTGGCGCCCGGCAAGCGAAGTACGAAAAGTTTGAGAAGTACCGAATCACTTAATTGCTTTTATATTGTACTTTGTAGGTAGAGCTACGTGCGGCTTGATCCCCTAAAAAAAAAAACAAAAAATTCAATGTTGTAATGCATCTATCTTAGCTTTCTCTACTATGTAATGTACTAAAAGGGGTACGTAGGCAACTCATTTTTGAGTGCAGCTGCAAAAAAAAAAAAAAAAAAGAGAAAAATTATGTGAAATTTCATATATCAGAACTACGTTGGGCCTGATTCTCCATTAAAAAAAAATCAATCATCACCGAAAAAAACTTCCCCAAATCCAAATACACTTATGGAGATACGTAGGCAACCTTCGGGTGCGGCCCCTTTTGCATTTAATATTTTCTTTTGTGGTTTCAGCACTTAGATGCAATCAATAGATGCAAATCACTACAAAGAAGAACGATATATGGGGCATTATAATTTGCCAAAATGAGGACACATGCCTCGTTATACCTCTTTTCTCTTATTTCTATAGTAGCAGGAAATGGAAGGATATCATCAAATTGATTTTGAAAATGTTTGTGTATTATCCCAAAAAAAAAACAAAAAAAAAAATGAGTCCAAGAGTGGCAGTCTAAAATGTAAATAAAAGTTCAACTCTAAAAAATAATAACAAGTCAAAGAAACCTAATGAAAAATCCAAAACAAATGATAAAGTTAAGGTTTCACACCTTTTGATAAATGATAACTGAAATAGGGGTTAAAAAAAAAAGAGAGAATTTTCAAAGATATCATTTCTTTCATTCCCTGCAAAAAAAAAAAAAAAACGAAAAAAAACAAAGTATGGACAAACTTCCGTGTGAACTTTTTATCTCATTTCACAGGAACTCTGCCTGGGCCCGCTCATGATCTAGGCTGATTCGCCGAAGTTCTGACCATAGTGAACGTTCTCTGTCAGTAATACTGTCGTCCTTGTCTACACCAGCTGTATTCTCGGCTACACGTCTCAACAACATGTCTGAAATTCCGAACAACGAGCACCAACAGAACTCTACCCCTCCACTTGATCCAAATGACTGAGCTCCGAGGACTTGTCCAGGCCAAGCTTGACCGACAGGATAATATTGAGCAAACTGTGTTAGGCATAATGCGCCAAAGCGCCCAGATGCCTCCTCCTCCTCCTCCTCCGGAATCGGAAGTAGCTTCGCCTTTTCATCTTGAGCCTCCGAACAACGAGAGAGAAATTCCCACTAAACTCGAGGAAGAAGTAGTCAAGCTTAAAGAAGTCTTAAAAGGCATGACTAAGGCTGAACCATGGATGGATATTCATGGATTAACCCTGTTCCCGAAGGCACGATTACCCCATGGTTTCAAAATGCCTAATCTGACAAGGTTTGATGGGACCGGTAGCCCCACTAATTTCTTGAAAATGTATGTAGGGGCAATGAGTCCCTGGGGAGTGGAAGAATCTTTGATGGCTCAACTGTTTCAACAATATTTAGATGGTGCTGCAGCACATTGGTTCCACAACCTTGAAAATGCAAAGAAATCCACTTGGGCTGACATAGTCAGAGAGTTCTCAAACCAATACAAGTATAATGAAGAAAGTGATGTTACTAGAAGGGATCTGGAGACCACTTCTCAAAACCTCAATGAGACATTTTCTTCATTCATCACTCGATGGAGAAACAAGGCTTCCAAAATGATGAGTAGGCCTAATGAAGAGGAACAGTTGCAAATGGTTGTGAAAAACCTTCTTCCTGTCTATCAGAAGCATATGGCATACCAGTATTTCCCGACTTTCAAAGCTTTGATTGCTACGGGAACTTTAGTTGAGGATGCTGTGAAAAGGGGAGACATCAAGAAAGATGAACCTATTGGCGGCACTACTTATAATGCAAAATTCGGAAATAACAAAAGAGCCCCAAACAATGATTCAGTAGCTCCTAAGACAACTAATGCAATCCATGCCATCGGCGCATCGTCTGCATTCCAGTTGCGACCACAAAGGAACTTTACTCCTTTGAACATGACTTATTCCCAAGCTCTCTCCAAGTTAAAAAAGGCCAATCTCATTCAACCCTTGAATCCACGCCCACGTCCTAAAAATCCTTACCCTAGTTATGACCCAAATCAAAACTGTGAATACCATCAAAGCCCGGGGCATAATACTGAAAATTGCACTGCTCTAAAGCATCAAATTCAGAACCTTGTGGATGATGGAAAACTTTCTCTGGGATCCATCTCCAATAAACCAAATGACTCTCAGCCTAACATCACAAAAAACCCCCTTCCCAATCATAAACCCTCATTCGCCATTAATGCCATCTCTGCTGCTTTGGACGGATGCGATCCAGTTCAGTTAATCCGCAAGACAGTTCCTCAAATGTATGAAATGCCGATAGCCGTAGGTTACAAGTGTATAGTCTATGACTATTCCACTCAAGAAAAAGTCAAAATGATGCCTTGTAAAGACCCCAGCTTCACTCTCAACAAAGATCCATTCTCTGACATGTGTGGAACTTTGGATTATGATGGTGCCTTCTTCATTTTGGACTCTGAAGCTGATGAAGATGCCTCTTCGGTCTTGACAATTGTGGAGAAAAATACTGGAGGACATTCCACCACTCTAAATACATACCGGCGCCCCATCTGTCTCGATGATCTTAATGATGAGGAGTATGTGGATATCTCTCATTTGACTAGAGCAGGCCGCCACTTTAAACCATCCCATTTGGAGGATGAAAATCCTTTGGAGGTATTGAGAAGGAAGGAAAAGGGCAAAGAGCCAATGACAGAGGAAAGTAACAAGGAAGATGATGCTATCAAGCGCATAAAAGAAGTAAATGCTAATGTTTCCATCTGGAAATTGTTAATGCATTCCGACCTCATAGGGCGTTTGTTCTAAAGCATCTTAATGAAGCCTCGTAAGCTCTTCTATAACACTTGACCAGATGGTGGGGCTCATTCATGGGGTAGATCGAACTCTCATGTTCACAGACAATGATCTCCCTGACAATATCAACCACAACAATTCATTACACATCACTATACGCTGTAATGGATGGGAGATACCTAGGGTGTTGATCGACAATGGCTCCGCAATCAATGTTTTCCCTCTGCGCGTGTTGACAAGGCTTGGGTATTCAAAAGAGGATCTGGTACCATCCAACCAGGTGGTCAGAGCATACGATAATGCTAAGAGAGTAGTATTGGGTTTGATCAGCCTCCTCATTGAATGTGGTCCCGTGGCAAGGAAGGTGGAATTCATGGTCATTGACATACAAGCCTGTTTCAACTTCTTATTAGGAAGACCATGGCTGCATGAAAATAGAGCAGTAGCCTCTACTCTACATCAGAAGGTAAAGCTTCTCACTGATCAGGGTGCTGTGACTATTTCTGGTGATCTAGAAATTATGACCATCTCCAACGCCGGAAAATCGGTATTGTATCTAAACTAAGTAGAGGGCACTAGGTTGGATGGTTACACTATCCACTGTATTCTAGCAGCACCTGAAAATTCATGGATGAATGAGGTTCCAGCAGCCACACCAGATGAAAGTGATGAAGAAATAGAACCAGAGTATAGTGAGGATGACGAGGAAGAAGTGGAAGCTCCAACCATTTACACTCATGATACCTCTATTGAAGCACCAGAGGAATCCTGTATCGGCAATCCTCAAGACAATGATGATCATGACTCAAAGAAGAGATCTAGGAGCGACGATTTTGACCTGGACTTTAATGTAGTATGCCCTGTTCGAGAGGTTCACACTGAGTCACTGATTCTCTTTCTAGGATATCAACATGAAGATCACTATCGTGAATTACCCCAATTCAGAAAATTTGATGGGAACAGTGATCCTTTTGTCCACTTAGTGGGATTTGTGAATGCCTTAAATCCATGGGGCATACCAGAGGAAGATTACCCCATGCTGTTTGACAAGCGTTTAGAAGGACCGGCTACGGGTACATTCCTATTCTTCGATTGTGTAGATAGGGCTAGTTGGGAAAATGCTAGCCAAGCCTTTGTTAATTGGGCTCTCGAGCATAAACAAACTGATGTCAAGAAGTTCAAGCTAGTCACTTTGCGTCAAGGCGGCTTGGAAACTTTTTGGCACTTTTGCTCAAGATGTGCCTACATTCGCACCCAGCTTCGTGTTCCTGTTACTGATCGGGAATTCATGCTCATATTGCTGCGGAACCTGAACGATTACTATCAAATACACCTCCCTCAGCCACATGGAACAACATGGTTTCGACATCGATACTCTGAACTTAAAAGAAAAACGACCTCGGGAAGATCTTGAAGCCCCCAACACAAATCTAAGGGTATAATCCTATTGAACAACCTGTTGCACAAACTTAGGTGCTAATTTGAGTAATGATGTTGTTACCATAACTATGGATGATGTTCAATCATAATAAGAATACTGGAAATCTGTTTGTTGTGTGCTATATTTGGGGGGTTAAACCTCCTTTCCGTATTATTAATGGGTTTATTAGAAGAATTTGGAGAAATTTTGGGATTGTGAAAGTTGCAATGTTGGAGAATGGTTTGTTTATGGTGAAATTTAGAATTGTGGATTCTAAGAATCTTGCAATGTCCGCGGGGTCTATTTTGTATGATGGTAAACCTGTGACAGTTAAGGAATGGTCCCCTGATCTTGACTTAACTAAGGGTGATGTTAAGCTTCTTCCTACTTGGATTAAACTTCCTAGCTTACCTCTACATTATTGGGGGCAAGCTGCTTTGTTCAAGATAGCAGGATTGGTTGGTAAACCAATTAGAACAGATCGTGCTACAGCTCAGAAGGATATCCTTGAATTTACTCGGGTATTGGTGGAGGTCTCTGTAGATCAAACTTTTCCTTCTGAGATTGCTTTCTATAATGAAAAGGGTGAAATGTATACTCAGGCTGTGATATATGAGTGCAAACCTGTTGTATGTACTAATTGTGGAGGTGTTGGACATGATCTGGATCAGTGCAGAAAGAAGAGATTTGATTTAGCAAAGGCTAAAATCAAGCCTCACAAGGTGTGGGTTCCTAAAGAAGTCCAGGTTCAGAAGCAAGGTCCAGTTCAACAGATTCCTAATCAAGTTATGACTCAGAGGGATAAGGGTCATCGAGTACATTATCTGCAAGACTCAGAATGGGATGCTAGCTACTATTCAGGAACTTGCTCAAGAAGAAGGAGGGGAGGAGGAGTCCCTGGATCCACTGGTGGTGCAGTCACTTGGTGAGCCTGCCAATACTTCTGTTGTGGATACAGGAGAACGTAGCAAAGATGTGAGTGAAAAGAATCTAGGAGCAGGTGATTTTGTGGTGCAGGGGGGGGAGGTGACTTTACTCCCTCATGGATAAAGTAGGATTCTGGAATATTAGAGGGTTGAATAGTCTTTAGAAACATGGGGATGTGAGGAATTTGCTCCATACTCATAACTGTGGATTATTTGGCCTTCTGGAAACCAGGGTTAAATCTTGTAATTTTTATAAGGTTTACCCTAGAGTGTGTGCTAACTGGAGTTTAGTTGCAAACTATAACAATCACAAGGGGGGCAGAATTTGGTTGATTTGGATCCCTAGCAAGTTTAAAGTGGATATTTTATTGAGCAATGCTCAGTTTATTCATAGTAAAGTGAAACATATATCTTCTGGTATGATATTTTACTTTACTTTGATCTATTGCTCTAATGATGTTGAAGATAGAAAGCTAGTGTGGAATGAATTGGTGAAAATGAAGAGTTGTATTGATGATGCTTGGGTTATATGTGGCGATTTTAATAATGTGGTTAATCTGAATGACAGAATTGGTTTTGCTATCACTCTATCTGAGGTGGAAGGAATAAGAGCTTGTCTTAGAGATTGTGCCCTGCTTGAGTTAGAGTCTATTGGACCATTTTATACATGGTCTAATAAGCAGGAGGGTGTTGATAGAGTTTTTTCCAAGATAGATAGGGTGTTTGTAAATGAGATGTGGAGTGAGAAGTTTCCTGAGTCTCTTGCTAATTTCTTGCCAGAGAGTGTCTTTGATCATAGTCCATGTATAATTCAGCTTGAATTGCCTAGGAACTCTAAACCTAAGCCATTTAAGGTTTTTTAACATGTGGACTCATGCTTCTATATATAATGGGATCATTGGGCAGGGGTGGCAGAAAGTTGTGCATGGCTGTGAGATGTTTAAGGTGGTTAAGAAGTTGAAGATGTTGAAGCAAGATTTAAGAGTTCTTAATCGATCAAAATTTTCTGACATTGAAAATGAAGCTGAAATTACCTACAAGAGAATGATTGAAGCTCAGAAGAATGTTCATTTGAATCCCCGAGATAGTGTCCTCCACCAGGTTGAATCTAATGTTAGAAACCTGTTCAATGATCTGAATAAGGCTAGAATGAGCTACTTGCAACAGAAAGTTAAAGATGAGTGGCTAAAAGGTGGTGATAGATGCCTGCTTAAAAAAGAGAAGAGCTCAGAACCATGTGTATAAGATTAAAGATATGAGGGGTGCTTGGTCCGAGTCTCAGGATGGAATAGAGCAAGCTTTTACTGAGTATTATGAGATGTTGCTTGGCATAGCCTAGGAAAATAAAAAGCATATAAGTAGAAGTGTGATTAGTGAAGGCAGCAGAGTGAATGATGTGCAACATCACCTGTTAACTAGGAATTTCAATGCAGAAGATGTAAGAGAGGCTTTGTATGATATTGATGATGGGAAGGCTCCTGGTCCAGATGGATTTTCAAGTAGATTTTTCAAGCATTCTTGGGATACCATTGGAAATGACATGTGTGCAGCAGTGCTTGATTTCTTCAATTCTGGCAAAATTCTAAGGCAGATTAATGCTACTACTCTTAGTTTGATTCCAAAATCTGATCAACCTGAGGAAGTCACTCAATATAGACCCATTGCTTGTTGCAATGTGTTGTATAAAATCATCTCTAAAATGCTTTGCAAGAGATTGAAGGAGGTTCTCCCTGACTTAGTTGATCCTGTTCAGAGTGCTTTTGTGGAAAATAGAGTGATTTTCCATAATATTCTTATATGTCAGGATATGTTAAGACATTATAAGAGAAAAAGTAAGGCAGCTAGATGTACAATGAAAGTAGATCTTAGGAAAGCTTATGACTCACTTAGTTGGGCTTTTTTGATGGACTTATTGAAGGGTCTTGGGTTTCCTGACAAATTTGTTAACTGGATGATGATTTGTGTGACTTCTCCTACTTACTCCATGAGTATTAATGACAGTTTATGTGGCTTTTTTGCTGGTAAGAGAAGGTTAAGACAGGGAGATCCTATTTCTCCCCTTTTATTTGTCTTAGCCATGGACAACTGTTCTAGGTTGATGTCTAAGATGAGTAAGATGCAGGAGTTTGCGTTTCACTATAGATGTGCTCCATTGAAGCTTACACATTTAATCTTTGCAGATGACTTAATGTTATTATGTAAAGGTGAAGTTAATATGCCAATTTGATGAAAAGAGTTTTGAAGACTTTTTCGGAGATACTTGGATTGTTTGCTAGCCAAGGGAAATCTCTTTGTCTATTTTGGCAATGTTAAGGAGGAGGTGCAAGAAAGAATTTTGCATGTTACGGGTTTTGAAAGAGGAACATTCCCTTTCGGATATCCGGGAGTTCCTATTACTTCCAAAAGACTTGCAAAATCGATTTGTGATGCTTTGGTTGATAAAATTGTGAAAAGAATTGTTTGTTGGAGTTCTAGACACTTATCATATCTTTGGTAGATGTGTCTTGATCAATCTTTGTTCTCATAAGTTTGCATACCTACTGGGCTCAAGTGTTCTTCTTTGTCCAAGGGTGTTTTGGACAAGATTGTTCAGATTTGCAGAGCATTTCTATGGGAAGGCGAACAGTCTTAACTAAGCCCCCTCTGTTGCATGGGGTGATCTTTTCTTGGCCTAAAAATAGGGGTGGCCTTGGTATAAGAGGCTGTCATTTATGGAATCGAGTTCGCTTTGGGCAAGTATGTGTGGCGATTTCTAAGAAGACCCGACCTATTATGGATTAAATGGGTCCATTCAGTCTACATTAAACTCTCAAATTGGTGGGAGTACCAGGCGCCTGTCCATGCAAGTTGGGGGTGGAAAAACATATGCAAGGTGAGAGAAATAATGGGGGCTGGGTACAACAATGATACTCAGTGGAATAACTCTGCCAAGCCTGACAGTATTAGAGATGGTTACAATTGGTTAAAAGGAGACAAAGATAAGCCTAAATGGAGTCATTGGGTATGGAATACTTGTAATTTACCCAAGCATTCTTTTATAGCTTGGCTGGTGGCTACTGGGAAGCTTAAAACGAGAGAAAAATTGGCCACGACTGGTATTTGTAATGAGCAAGAGTGCACCATATGTAGTCAAGCAACTGAATCCTGTCATCATCTTTTCTTCAGATGCATGTTTGGTAAACAGGTATGTTATGGTATCATGGAGTGGCTTGGAATTTCTGTTGCAGCAAATGAATGTATCTACACTTGCTGGAGGAAATGGGGTAGAAAATACAGAAGAAAAAGACAGCAGCAGATCTGTTATGCCTCCCTTGCAGCTACAGTTTACCATATTTGGAAGGCTAGAAACAAAGCACTTTGGGACTTTACTGTTCCTTGTCCTTTGAAAGTCATTAAATGTATTAGAAAGGAGGTTTGTAGTAGAATTAGTGGTCCGATTAATGAGAGATGGGGTGCGGTAGATAGAGATTGGTTAGAGCGACTTAAAGCTGAATTGTAATCGGAAATGTTGGTAAGCTGTTTTTGTTTTGTAGGCTATTGTTTAGTGTTCTTGTTCTGGTGGTTGTAGTTGGGTGTTGTTTTTGTGTTAGATGTGTGATTGTTTAGGTTGTATTTCAGCATGGTTTTTCATGCATTTTTGGTATAATACTTACAGTTTACCAAAAAAAATAATCCAAGGGTATATGCTAAGATGGATGAACCATTGAGTATAGTGTATGATCGTCTTCGGAGGCAAGGTATACCTCAAGTTCCAGCGCATGTGCACTGTTTACCCCTTCCTGGAACATACATGAGCAAATTCTGCTATTATTGTCGTCAATTTGGGCATGAAACTGATCGATGCCATGACCTTTACTACAAAGTGCAAAGCCTGATTGATCGAGGCATCATTAGTCCAACCCACAAAGAAATACCTGCAAAGATGGTGTCATCACGTCCGCGACTGCAATCCCAAGTCGATATCTTTCGCAAACTAGTTGAGCAAGGTAAGATTCATCCGCTTCCCAGACGCCCAGGGGCAAGTCCAGTAGGGTCAGATTTTCACAAGTACTGCCAATATCATCAGTTGCATGGTCACGACACAAACCAATGTCATGCTCTCACCAATCGCATCAAGCAAATCACCAACATAGCTCTTGTCTACCGCAAAGCTACTTGATCATCTTCCAGAAAGAGAAAAGTTTTCGGTAAAAGTCCTATAGGGGGTTAGCCCATCAAAAAAAAAAAAAACAGAAAAGAAATCTTCTTTCATCTTGTTAGTATCAGAGAACTACGTGCAGCTTGAATCCCCATTATCACTTACACTTGCACTGTGAGATCACTCCACCTATGTAACACATGGGGTACGTAGGTAGCTCAATATGAGTGCAGCTGCTTTATTAAATAAAAAACTTTAGTTCTTTCTAAAATAACGAACTACACTGAGTCTGATTCCCCATAAAATACACTTGGAGCAATGGGGATATGTAGGCAACCTTCGGGTTCGACTCAAATATATTAACCATTGTATTTCAGGCAATATGATCAGAATTCAAGATGTCAGTCATCACAGGAGCAATTTCAGAATGCTGAATTGATGCATCAATGGGGATACAGGCCCTAATTTCTATATTTTCTGTCTTCGTTCAAATATTAAGCAGGGAATGGAAGAATAAAAAAATCTGTTTTCAACCCCAATGACAGTGAAATCATTTAAAAAGGTTAAAATAAAGTCAAAAAAAAAATATATAATAAAAAAAACAAAATTGCGAAGGTGGACCATTCCAGTCAAAATATGGCAAAGTTGTTTTCAAAAAATTTTCTTTACTCTACAATGCATTATGCAATATGTAGCCTTCTTTTCTTTTCTTTTAATACTTTTTCTCTACCTTTAGGTCCAAAAAGAAGAAATTTGTCCCTTCTCTAAGGATGACCAATTACCGTCAGAAAACAAACACCTCAGCCCTACCCACGAATGCGGTCAAAAGACCTGTGGGGATTGCCATGCAACCTCTGTCCAAAGGATTTCAAATTATGATGAAGATGGGTTATACTCAAGGAGCCGGATTAGGGCATGATGGTAGGGGAATGAAGCAACCAATCCCCGTAGTAGACAAGCAGAACCGACATGGATTAGGATATGATCCGAGCAGTACTTCTCAAAACACCAAAAAACCTTCTTCTACCCTCAATGGTCAGTTCATCCTGCAAGGAGATACTGAGCCATACCACGAATTTTCAGAACCTTGTCTTAGTAGGAAAGAACAGAAGATTTTACCGGGATTGGAGATATTCTTCAATGAGGCTAGGAATTTAGACTTAATCAAAAGTTGGCTTATCCAAAAATAAAACATGAAAAAAGAAAATGACTGGGTGGATAATCTGGAACATGGAGTCCTTAAGAAGCTTTTCGCTTCTGAGTCTTCTAGGGAAGGGGATTTTGACCCAATGTCTTTGATGATACCTTTTGGCGAAAGCATTGAACATAAGTGGAGTATTGAATGTCAGGCAAAAGACGGGCCTATAGAATTTAAAATGTTTTTAGGAAACCATCCTCCACATCCATCTCATGAAAATACCTTTTCACCTCCTTCAGATGGATATCATACCGATAGCTCATCTTCCAGCCAATCTACCTTACATACCCAGTCAGAAGACTCTGATAGTGAGGAAATTGATTGTAAACCTTTATCTAAATACATTTGCATGCAAGATGTTATTTCTGACAGTGAATTTAATAATGATGAATCACTTGATACAACTGAAACATACATAAAACACATGGAAGAATCCATTGTAATTATAATGCGGTAAAAGAAATCAAAATAGGATCATCCCTCTCCCCAACTGAGCAGTCTATGTTTATTGCATTATTAAAAGAGTATGTAGATGTGTTCGCATGGTCTTATACTGATATGCCTGGTGTTAATAGAGAAATTGCGGAACATCGCATTCCGTTACATTCTGAAAACAAGCCTAAATGTGACAAAAGCTCCGCCGAATGAAGCCAGAGGTTAGTCTTAAAGTGAAAGAAGAAATCCAGAAACAGCTTGATGCCAAATTCATCCAAGCTGTAAAACATCCAAGTTGGCTTGCCAATATAGTGGTTGTACCCAAAAAGGATGGGAGAGTTCGGGTATGCATTGATTTTCGAGATCTAAATGTTGCGTCACCAAAAGATTGCTTTCCTCTACCCCACATCGATGTTCTTGTTGATAGTACGGCTGGTCATGTAATGTTTTCCTTCATGGATGGATTCTCAGGGTATAATCAAATACTCATGGCTCAAGAAGACATGACAAAGACATCTTTCATCACTCCATGGGGCACTTTTTGCTACCGAGTTATGCCTTTTGGTCTCAAGAATGCCGGAGCCACATATCAAAGGGCTGCAACCACTATCCTTCATGACCTCATCCATGCCATTGTGGAGGTTTATGTAGATGACATGATTGTGAAAAGTGAAGATCGTGAGGGGCATATTCCTGCATTAAGGTCCTTCTTTGAAAGAATCAGGAAATATAATTTAAGGCTGAACCCTCAAAAATGTGTGTTTGACGTCACTTCGGGGAAGTTGTTGGGATTCATTGTCAGTCAGGATGGCATCAAAGTGGATTCTGAAAAGGTAAAAGCTATTCAAGGGCTACCTCCTCCAAAAACAGAAAAAGAAGTAAGAGGATTTTTCGGCAGAATTCAATATATCAGCAGGTTCATCTCTCAGCTCACTATGAGATGTGAACCTATATTTAAGCTGCTCAGAAAAGGGGCGTCCCATGAGTGGAATGAAGAATGTCAGGAAGCTTTTGATTCTATGAAAAAATACCTTTCAAATCCACCTGTTCTAATGCCACCTAGACCAGGAGAACATCTGATTTTGTACCTTACCATCACAGAAACGGCTATGGGAGCTCTCTTAGCCCAATGTCAAGAGGGAACAACGAAAGAGGTTGCCATATACTATCTCAGCAAGAAATTCCTTGAGTAAGAGACAAGATATACCCCACTAGAAAAAGCATGTATCTCCTTGGTCTATGCCACGAAGAAGTTGAGGCATCACCTTCAAGCTCATACTACCTATCTGATCTCAAGACTTGATCCAATCAAGTATCTATTTGAAAAACCCATTCTTAGTGAAAGATTGGCAAGATGGCATGCTATGCTTTCTGAGTTTGATATTCAATGTGTCGACCGGAAATACATTAAAGGACGAGCCATATCTGAAGCCCTAGCAGAAGGACCAGTGTCAGGAGATGAGTATGATGATGCATTCCCTGATGAGTACATATGCTTTATTGACAATCCACAATGGTGCATGTACTTTGATGAAGCTTCTCATAGGAGAGGTAATGGAGCAGGTGTTTTGTTAGTAGATCCTGATGGAGTCCATATTGCATTTGCTGTCAAGCTGGATTTCCCAACAACAAACAATACAGCCGAGTATGAAGCCTGTATATATGGAGTAAAGGCCGCCTTGGTAGCAGGGGCAAGACATTTCACTGTGTATGGAGATTCTAATCTCATCATATCTCAAACAATAGGAATCTGGAGGGTTAGAGATGAGAGACTTCAGCTCTACACTGAGTATCTTCAAGAGTTGATCCCTTAATTTGATGATATCAGTTTCAAACATCTTCCTCGAGAACAAAATAGTTTCACTGATGCTTTAGCCAATCTCGCTGTTAACTTATCATGGAAGAATTTCATGGAGGGGAATGTGGACCCCATATGAATGGAAGAATGCTGGCTCGTAAAATTTTGCGAGCAGGTTTCTATTGAAGCACTCTAGAAGGTGATTGCATCAGCTTTGTCTGCGCCTGCAAGCAGTGTCAAATATTTGCTAACCTCAATCATATGCCACCTATGTCATTACATAATATGACTTCTCCTTGGCCGTTTTCAAGTTGGGGCATAGACATAATCGGACAAATTCATCCAAAGGCTTCAAATGGGCATCAGTATATTCTTGTAGCAATTGATTACTTTTCGAAGTGGGTTGAAGCTGCATCATTTTCAAAGCTAGGGGCAAAGCAAGTCTCGAAATTTGTGATTAACAACATCATCTGTCGGTATGACATACCTTTTGAAATCATCTCTGATAATGGATCACAATTTGAGGGTCATCTGAAGACCACTCTTGCAAAATATGCAATCAAGCATCATCAGTCCTCACCTTATCGTCCCCAAACAAATGGAGCGGTGGAAGCAGCCAACAAGACAATCAAGACTATTGTTGCCAAAATGACTTAAAAAACTAGGGAATGTCATGACAAACTACCATATGCCCTTTGGGGATACAGGATATCAATTAGGATTCCAACAGGAACAACCCCGTATTCTTTGGTTTACGGGATGGAGCCAATCCTACCAGTTGAGGTGGAGATACAATCTCTCAGGGTCATAGCAGAAAGTGAAATCTCGGAAGACCAGTGGCACAAAACTCGATATGATGAACTTGCATTCGCAGATGAGCGCCGACTACAAGCAGTGCATAAAATACAACTCTATCAACGGAGAATTGCTCGTGCGTTTAACAAAAGGGTTCGAGATAGAGACATTCAAGAAGGTGATCTGGTTTTAAAAGAAAATAGAGCTCCGTTGCATGATCCTCGAGGGAAATTCAAGCCTAACCGGTGCGGACCGTTCCGGTCGAAGCATGTCACCACCTGTTGGAGCGGTGAAGCTAATTGATTTTGATGGAAATGAGTTCACCCATTTGACTAATCTTGATCAGTTGAAGAAATACTACGCTTAGGTATCAAAGTAATTGTAATTGTCATGATCAAGTAACTAAGCAGTTTGTGGGTTTTATATCCTATCTGGTTATTCTTAATAAATATGCCACGAATTTCTAGATGTTCATATGATGTATGCAAAAAAAAAAAAAAAAGAGAGAAAAAAAACAACGAAAAAAAAGAAAAAAAACGGAAAAAGGAAAGACGGAAAAGAGGAAAAAAGAAAAAGGAAAAATGATGAAACATATCTTTGATTGTTAAGGTTTATATGTTATGCTTTTATGTATCATATGATTAGTTAATTATGATTTGCATGTCATATTTTAATGTTAAAGTGTGCACGTGTTTAGAATTGTGTTCACATTGAATTTCTCCATGTGAGATAATTCTCACAAATAAACTTTTTATTCATCCCAACTGGGGTACTTCATTTCATACATAAAAAGACATAAAGCCTTCATTTCCTACAAGCTCAAAAAAAAAAAACAAACAAACACAACAACATGACAATTTTCTCAAACCCTTATCCTCTTCATGGTAGGCCCGTCTGAATCTTTGTTTTGACCAATATCCGCCAGAAGCCATCGAAGGTAATCTTCATCAATCAGTGGAAAGGGAGGTTCCGGTACCGCTGATATAGTTTTAGCCCCCTGCCATATAGTAGGCATTCTCTGAATACCACTCATATCAGCCTCATAAGTGGTACAAAAATGGAAGAACCTGGAGGGCAGGAATGTGCTCTTGTCTCCAACCAATTTACCTTAGACACCTCCATGGAAGGTAGTAAGTGACTTGTAAAAAAGTCCGGGTAATTGTACACCTCTGTGACCAGAATTACAATATACAATTGCACTAATGCCAAGGTGGCTTGTGACCCACTTTATGTCTTGATGTAGGAAAAAATCCTCCCACCCACCATTTTTGCTTAGTTGATAGAAGAAAGGAAGAAGGCCTCTCTCCCGAACATGACAAGTTTTGTAAGTAAGACTCTTGTGGGGTTTCATGAGAGAAATTTTTTCTAATAGCCATAAATAAAGGGCTAATGGACATCCCTTCACAAAGCTTTGAGGGTTTCTTTTGAGTTCATCTAAGCCAAGGAACATTTCCCCCAAAATAAGTGGTCCAAGACGACCCCCGCTAATAATTTGATGAACAAGTGAAAGACACCGAACATGGCATGTATTTAAAGGCCATTTAGTGAGGGTACTTCCCAAAATCATAAGAATGCAAGCATTTTCTCTAGCAATCCTATAGTTGGCATTGTTAGAAAATTGCCAAGTGCCAAATTGGAAAGTCAATAATAAGTTGACAAGAAATACCTCACCATATTGTAGGTAGTTTCCATGAAGATTCTCGGGAAGATGTAAAATCGTTGATAAATCTCCCGAGATCCTGGTAGGAGATCTAGGCGTGATAACAGGACCATTGGATGGTAAGCCTAGTAAGCCTTCAACTTTGTTTAACAAGGGGCACAATCTCCGGGTCTCCAAAGCGGAAGACATGGCGAGTTTCATCCCAAAATTTGAAAGCAGCATGAATCATGTCGTAACAAAGAGAAAGTGAAAGAAAAGGCATAAGCACCTTAGTGAAGCGGGAAGAGGAAAGGATTTCCTTGGTTGCTCCAAGTTTCTTGTAATCCCCGAGAGTTGTTTTTTCTCCCGACTCTGTATTTCATTAACTTCTTCATAAGTAAGAACCATTTTTGTGAAAGAAAATTTTTAGAGAGAAGATTGGAGTAGTGGAAGTGGTGCATTTGGAAATGAAGAACCATTCCCCTTTTATAGATGGAAAGGATGATCATCCATGATTCATGCCATGGATAATAAGTTTGAGTATTGTCCATAGGATAATAAGGAGCACCCTTCACAATGGTTAATGACCAAGCATTTGTGATATGGCAATTTTTGTTAAGCCGAACATAAAAAAAAACAGTGTCGATGATGAATCAAGAACGTTGATACAATCCTTTCTTAATAATCAAAAGAAAAAATGACCATCATCAATCTATTTTACATAGTGATCATCATTTTCTAATAGAACAAATAAGCATCATGCATGAAAAATTTTCTGAAAGATTTCGGAAAAAACAGATAAAATTTTGCCATATGAAGTTTGGTCCACCATAGAAGATAATAACCTTTGGTCAGCCCTTTTAAGTGACATGACCTGACAATGCGTCACTCTAAGGTGACATGACGTGACAATGTCCTAATTTAAGGTGACATGATAACACATGGAGTCATAAAAAGTAAGTAATGATGACTTGGCAATTTGCTTGTCATCAAGGCCATGGAAAAGCTGTTAAAGCGGAGTCAATCATTAATTGTCGGAATTTCTCACGTTAACAAAAGACAAATTCAGAAGAAAAAAAAAAGACGATGATGAAATCGCATTTTAGAAAGTTAATTGGGATTTTCTATCTAAAGACGACATTAAAGTCGCATTTAAAACTTTTAGAAAATTAATTGGGATTTTCTACTTAAGACGATGATGAAATCGCATTTTAGAAAGTTAATTGGGATTTTCTATTTAAAGACGACATTAAAGTTGCATTTAAAACTTTTAGAAAATTAATTGGGATTTTCTACTTAAGACGATGATGAAATCGCATTTTAGAAAGTTAATTGGGATTTTCTATTTAAAGACGACATTAAAGTCGCATATAAAACTTTTAGAAAATTAATTGGGATTTTCTTCTTAAGACGATGATGAAATCGCATTTTCAAATTTTAGAAAATTAATTGGGATTTTCTACCTAATACGACATTAAAGTCGCATTTAAAACTTTTAGAAAATTAATTGGGATTTTCTACTTAAGACGACAATAAAGTCGCATTTTCAATTTTAGGAAATTAATTGGAATTTTCTATTTAAAGACAACGTCAAAGTCGCATCTCCTATTTTAGAAAATTAACCGGGATTTTCTATTTAAAGCGTCAACAGAAATCGCAAGTCATGATAACTATTTTCTACGGAGAATATGTTATCTCAAAAGAAATTTTCTGCCAAAATTTTGTGTCTTTTCAAACATTGGCCATCATTTTCTCCGAAATTCGACCAATGTGGGGCATTCTGTAGACACCAAATTTTGAACCCCTTTTTTTGATAAATAAAATTTTTGTAAAATAAAAATAACAAAATCGTCATGCATCGTGGAGCGCGCGCCCCAGAGCGCGAGTTTCATTCCATCGCACGATTTTTCGTTGTTTGCGTATTAGTCATACAATGTCGGCTTAAAAGTATAATTTTCGTGAGTCGTAGTCAATAATTACAACCACCACTTTAATAAAATGATTCATATTATAATCATGCTCGTCTTTATTAATTTAACGAGTTTTTGTTAATTGTCTTAAGTTAGTCTTTCGGAAAAATGAAATTGAGTCGCGATTAGGCATCGGGATTTTAGTCGTATCCCAAAACCGACATTAATCAGTTTACTTGATGGTCAAGTCATTGTTCATTGGATAAAGAATAAGAATATATTCTTTATTCACTAAACACATCATTTATCCATTAGTTAGAGAATAAGAATCATGAAAAGATGTGAGAATAAGAATCAAATCCCATGTGTAAGAGGGGAAAATCCGGATTTTTTCCGGAAGATTCGAGTGTGCGCCAAGCACACTATCATGCGCTAGACGCATGATTGTGCGCCTAAGCGCACAAGTGTGGCTGCGCCGGACGCGGGGCCTTGCGCCCTAGCGCAAGGTGCTGTGCCTAGCGCAACTTCCTGTGCTAGGCGCAACACCCTAATCAGTTGGTTTTGCACGTTTTTTGATGCATTTTTTTCACGTATTAGGATGTTTAGGGAAGAATATTTTCTGAAAATCTGATTTTGCTTCATTTATGAGAAAATCCAAAAAGAATAAGAATATTTGTGTTTCCAAAGAGATTTGATGATGTCATTAGGGTGAGGTCATTAGAGTGATGTCATTAGGGTGATTAAGAATGAAGAAAATCAGATTTTTTTGGGTGAAAAATCTAATTTTCTACCTCTTTGAAACCCTAGTTCACCTCTTTCATTTCTCTATAAATACCTTCCTTTTTTCCACTTCAAAACCAAGTTGAAAAAAACACAATTCAACTTCACTCTCATCTTCTCTACTACTCTTTTTCTCCTTAATCTTTTCATCTAAGCAAAAGTCTTAATGAGTAAGAAAAGAAGTTCATCAAAAGAAGGCAAAAAAACAAAAAAAAGAGAGTTTAAGTTAGTAATTAAGAGGATTTAGAAACTCACTTAGAAATTAAGAAAATCACAAAAAAAAGGAAGAAAAATTTGCAAAAAGGAAGTGCATCATTGAGCTAGCAAGGTAAAGTTGAAAGTTCTTGTTTATTTTAATTATGTTCTTAATCATCTACTAACTTTCTCCTTGTTTTCTTCTTATCATTTTTTTAATTTTTGGAGTGATTTGGGTATGTGGAAATCCTAATAGGTTCCCAACCTTAAATCACCACACCTAGAATAGTCGCCTCTAATAGGGTGACTCTTAGGAAACAATGTGATTATGTGATTTTCCTTAATCAAGTTGTTGTTCATCACAAAAAATGTTTTCATAAAAAAATTCAAGAAAAGTTGTGTATAAACATCTCCATAAAAAAAGAATGATGCTGTAATTATATTCAGTTTTACTTTCCTATCTTATTTTATTTTTAGTCTACATTAAATAATTAGTTCGTAGGATTTAATATTTTTCCTATGAATTACAAGATGTTTCCAGCAATTGGGATTTGGAATTTATAAAAAAAGAACTTTGTGTAAATAATTAAAAATCATACAACTTTATTGTGAAAAACTAATTTTATCCAGCACCACCTAGGTTTGTTCTGTCAATAAAGATAAAAAAAGATAATCATTTAGACAAAACTAAAAACATCAAGTTTAAAGAAAACATCAGTGGCTTTTCCAAAATAGAAAAATCATGTTCACATGAATTTTATACAATTTTACATCATTTTTACAAAATCATTCATGTAAAACACTAAATTTCAGAATACTGATTTTCTCTTCCGTTAGAAAAATAAATACAAAATGGTCTTAAAAATATCCAATTAAAGTGAAAATTTTTAGTCTAGTGTTTTCAAGTGTCTAGAATGTTCATACCAAATTTCACTTTGAACTAAGATCAATAAGTTAGGTTTTAAAGAACAAATTTAATAAAGGTCCTGTTTTAACCAGTTTTGACATAAAATTCACCATAATTCAAGTGGTCACTAACAACTTGTGAAATTTTGATACAACATAAAGAACTCACTGATATATCCATAGATGTATCATATACTCAGTTTAACACTTTGTACTGAAAGTTATGATTTTTGTAATTCAGTACAAGAACAAAAAGGCAATCTGGAAAATGAAATAAAGTGATTGACTCAACTTTCATAAAAATATTTTCTTTTCATACGAAAATGTGAATAAAAAAAATCATGAACTCCTTAAGTTTCTCTTAAAATATCTCATTTTATCATGTAAATAAAAATCAATAAAAATTGTCATAAAAAAATCAAAATCAAAAAAGTTAATTAATCTTTAACTTTCACAAATTCACAAATAAACATGAATTCCAAAGCCCATTCAAGGAAATGAAGATCAAGGAGCATCATGGTGAAGATCAAGATTGAAGATTTGTATAGATCATAGATTTTTTACATTTTGTTGTAATAATGATTCTTTTTAAATAGTTATTGCATCACTCAATTAATAAAACATGGAGATGTTTATGCATAATTTTCATAAATAATTCCACAACTCTTTTTAATAAAATGAGCAACCAATGTTACAAATATTGCATGTTGGGCCAATATATCATAATATATGAATCAAATGACCTAATCTCAATTAAGAGGAAAAATTGCAAATCTAACTAAGTTAAATTGTATGATGATCCATGTTACATTTTAAAAATGTGTTCTCCATATTCAAATGGATTAATCATATAATTTGACATAAGTAGATTGGTAACTATGATCTCCGAATTGATTTTAGGCCGTTTCACGTGTCTCACTTTAAATGGCCAAATTTCAATTAGCCAAACACAAATCTCCAAATTCAATCTCAAATTGATCATTTCTTCATTTCTCTCCAAATGACTTAATAATCTTCAATTAAGATTATTATTTCTCAAAAGCCTTCCATTAGGAAGCAAACCTTCTAAGACCTCTCGAAAATCATAAACGTGATCACTATTAAGGTGGTTATTTCAATCCCCGATTAATCGCTAATTAGAGTGGTTGACACAAACTTCTTTTACTCACTAATTGGAGTGATAACCTTAAAACCCTAGTAATCGTTAATTAAGACGATTATTCTTCTCATTTTTAATCACTAATTAGAGTGATTATTTCAAACCCTAATAATCGTTAATTAGGATGATTATTTTCCTCATTTAATCACTAATTAGAGTGATTATCTTAAACTGGATTAACTACCAACTAGGGTGATTAGCTTAACCTTTTATCATATTTAATCACCAATTACAGTGATTATCTTCAACTTTAATAATCATCAATTAGGGTGATTATTTTCTAATCTTCATTGTTAATCACTAATCAAGGTGATTATCTTTCTTTGAATACTCACTAATTAGGGTGATTACTTATTTCCTTCCTTATTAATTACTAATTAAGGTGGTTATCTTAATCCTTCATATTTAATCACTAATTAAAGTGATTATCATAACCCCATTTTAATCACTAATTGGAGTGATTACCTCATTTCAAATAGATTTGTTTAATTCTAAAAGTGAGTTATTCATAATCTATTCCCCTCTCTTCTTCCCCCAGTGGAATTGGCCATTTAGGGTGAGACATATGCTCGAACTACGACGGTTTTGATCCATGAGTGGATTCCAATCCCGCAATGATTGGTACGTAGTACAACTTCAGTGCTCAAACCTACCATGTACAAATGATATATTGGTCCTAAATAAAAATGGTTAATGTGTATATTTGCAAATTATGTGATTATCTTTCTTTTTAATAGCCATGATTACTTTATAATGGAAAATAACACATTTAGTAAGAGCCCGTTCTTTAGAACGGAAAAGGAGACGAGTTCCAGACGTTCGCACCTCTTAACCTAAACCCCGAACCCTATCTCATTGTATGCAAGACCAATTTTCAAAAAAAGCCTTATCCATATGAAGTCATCATCGTTTTAAATGATTTTTCTTGAAATTGATTTTAAAACGATTTATTAAATAAATCTGTCCCTATTCAGATATTAATAGGGTGGCGACTTCCAAGTTTTCTAAAACTCATAGTCCAATGAGAGACTTTCGTGGGATTCAGACCGTTAATTAAGACAGTCCAAAATCGGATACCACACATGGACATAAGACTGACAATTGCTACCCATTGCGAGGCCTTATTCAGGACATGATCGATGATGGGAGACTTCCAATTTCTCCTATTACAAAAAGGCCTCAGATTTTGGATCACTTGTCACGTGACGTAGGAGTCTAGATTTATGATTTCATTTTCTGTTTCATCTCTCTCATTTTGCCCAGTCTAATATAGGATTTTCCCTCTTATTGCATGTACTCATAATTTTCAAGTAATAAATGAGTATTTATTTGTTTTCTAACCTTGCACTAATGAGCATCAATGGAAATCACGATTGTCGCCTTAAAGGAAATGAATTTCTAATTCTCATGACAATTCTAATAAAGGCAATGAACAACCGGTATACATTAAAGAGGCATCCCTTCCCTTCACTACAACCATTCCTCCATTTCAACTCAAATGCATAACACCCCTTTCCCTCTAACCTCCCTTAGTGGAGGTACACTTGACATCAATTCAATGTAAAGGGCAAGTAATAAAAAGAGCAACAAAACGAAAATCAAAGCAAAAGCAAAAAAAAAATCATGCAAAAAGTGCAAAATGTAAAAAAAAAAGTGCTGCAAGTAAGCCCATCAATAGCTTTGTCAAAGGTATTTCCTTCGAAACCTTTAACCTTCAACCCAAAACTTTAACCAATAGACCTTGACCTCAACAACCAAAAATCTTTACAAGCCAAATCATACCCCTGATAAACCTTCTCAAACAACCCACAACCATGCATATCGCACCCCAATAAGCCATAAAAGACAAACCCAAGCCCGTTAGGTCGAAAACCCATAAGGGCGACTTAGGCAAAAGTCAGGGAATCTTCTCATTCACTAGCCCGAACTACGAATGGTCTGATTCTGTTAAAGATACGTAGGAAACCTCACCCTGAGGTCCGACCGCTTTAAACCAAACCAAACCTGCATCATTATCCACCCTTGCTAAAGACCTCTTACAATTCAATGCCTAATTCATTGCAAACGGCTCCGAAGCAAAACGCTCTGCCACCATCAAAATGCTAAGAGCTACGACTGACCTGATTCCATCATGGATACGTAGGCAACCTCTTTTGAGGCCCGACCATTTTAATTCAAAACATATTTTTCAGGCTCACCTAGGCCCATGAGAAATGTGCGATCGCCCAAAAAATCATGAATTTTAAATGCTCATCCCTCCCTTTAGAACTAGACTGGGATTTGAACCTGCATCAGTAGCCTACCTCATTGCGTGAGTCGATTCATTATGACTCTGCCTTTTCTTATTCTAATCACTTCCTTTTTCTAAGCTACATTCTCGCTTCTAAGCCAACCTTAGCATAACCTTTCAACACTCAACGCTATTACCGTACCTCATCTTTCTAGTGTTCCTTTCTTTAGCCTTTCTTGTTTTCTCACCTTAGGAACCCTATATGGAATCTTCGATCAAAACTTCCGCTAAGCGTGACGAGATATCTTCAAAACCAAGCAATCAAGCTGAATACTTCATCAACTCTATCTTACTGGGGGCTTCATCACTGGTCCACATAGAAAATCATAGGCTCCAAGTCTAGGCCTATCGTAATAAGGACTTCATTACGATTCCATACATGAAATCTTGGGTTTTAAAACCTAAACTGATACAAGATCGAACCTACTTTATTGGCTCATTTAGGCCTTGACATACAAAAATCGAAGCATATACAACTCAAGCGCTGCAAAAGCTCGTTCTATAACGTATTTCAAACCCAACACAATCTATAAACTGAATAGATCATCATTGGGCTCCATGTGTACCTTGATAAGGACTTCATTACGAGTCCATACAGAAGATTGTGGGCTCCAGACCAATACGAGATTATAACTGTTTTATGGGCTCACTTAGGCTCGTAACAACTACAACGCATTTTGAATCAAACATAACCTACGTTAATCATCCTTGGGGGCTTCTCCTTTCTTCTCTTTCGAAAACAATTTTCTAAAGCGAAAATTTGAGCTTCTAATGGAACGATCAAATCATCAAATCATATCATCTGCATTAGTGTCATATCTCTGCATTAGTGTCACATCTCTGCATTTGCATTACATATCTGCATCATCCAACATTGTGTCAAGCATTGCATCCTTCGTCCTTAGTCATAGGATTCTAGCGTCAATCACTGAGTCGCACACACACATACACACGTATGCACACACGATAGCACCTTTAAGTCTAGAGTGTTAGAGGCCACTCTTTATAGGTCAAGTCTTTTCCTATCCATACACTAGCACCCACATAACAGGACACATGCATGTCCCACTAGTGGAAAAAGACTCAAATGCTCCGGTTAAAAAGCCCACAAATGCTCCGTTTTTCACGCGTAGCAAACGTCATACGAGCATTTGAACATTTTACAAATGCTCCGGTTAAGAACCGGATCATTTGTTTCATCAAATGCTCCGGTTGTGCTCAAAACCGGAGCATTTGAGCTTCTTAACATGAATAAAAAACCACAAATGCTCCGGTTTTTTGGGTAAAACCGGAGCACTTGTTCAAACAAATGCTCCGGTTTTATAAACAACTGGAGCATTTGTGAATTTTATATAGGAAAAAAAAATTTACATTCTTGCCCGGCATGCACGCTAGCAAATGACCCACTAGCATATTACACTAATAACTTCAGTAGCCACTTTACCTTCATGGCATTGCATAAACAATTAAATACACTGGAATAAACACCATTATGGCCAAATTTTGGTTATAAATACTGTAAAGTTGAAGGGTGCCATTTTCTTAAAAGCCACTAATAATTGAATGAGGTATATACAAGTAAGGACAGGGAGGGTTGTTCACCCCAAAAAAAGGACGAGGGGAGGGTTTATGTTTCCTATTTTATATATGAAAATTGAACAAAAATATGCCCCAAAACTACTAGCAGATAATACAAATCATTCAGCAAAAACCTCATAGCATTGAACATTTCGGAGCATTTGACTGCATAACATTTTTCTCTCCTTTTCCAATTCCTCAAGCTCCTCTATCTCAACTTTCAAATCCCTAATTTAGCAGGTGATACAAAATCAATCAGCAAGATAACGAACTCAAGATAGACAAAAAAAGAAATTGAATTTGATTGAAAGCATGTCATAATTGTTTGTGAGTCGAACCTTAATTGTGCATAAACAGAATGAACAAGATTGCAGACCTACCTACAGAGTATATATATAGATAGTATGTTTAAGATGACAGCACCTTAACCAACCTAGCAATAAAGAAAAACAACACTCTTATTAAGAGATTAAGTAACACTTAGCTTCAGAAGCCAAAATTTCTTCAAAAAAAAAGAAACATAACGGGAACAAATAGGAGATTGGTAAGTTTCTTTAGAGCACATGTAGTTAAAGTAGGTTCACTATAAAAAAAATGTAGTTAAGTAGGTTACTGGTGCACTGCATTTATTAAAAAATGCTAATTTGATGCAAATTTTTCAAATCATGCTAGATAACCATCAGTAAGAATCTTGACATATTTACCAAAAGAAAAAGTACAAAGATAATCCACAATACACATTGATCATACCTTAGATTCAATGGCTTCTCCATAGCTTGTATGCTCCTTAGCAACATATACAAGCTACGCGCTGATTAGCAGTTTTAAGTTAGGAAGAAGCTGCTTTGATGTGTTGTCTTGGGATCTTCAAAATGATGAAAGCACACCAATTAGAACTGGAAAAATATATAAGTGATACAAACATAGTATAGTAACAAAGCATTGGTTTCACTTGAGTTAACTTTTTAGCCAGCTACGCAACGACACATCGATATGCAATATCACCGTATTGTACACGAACAAAGCTCAAGTGAAATCCAAAAGGAGTAGTCAATAATAAACATCTATCTATATTTAAAACCTACAACTCAATTAGAAAAAGAGAAAGAAATACGATGCTAGAGAATATATAGGGATTAGAAATATAATCAACTTTATAACATAAATACTTTATATACGGATTGTTGAATGACATCCCCGGTTTATTGTACAGCATCCTATGTGACTTTTTATATCATAGATAAAACCTAAGGTACAATTTTAAAAAAATCTCACACTATAATTCAATGAAGTACCTTGGCGGACTTTATCTGCTCCTTCATCGATTCTTTGGTTCTTTAGCAACTCCTTCAGCTTCAGCAACACCATTAACAATTTCAAATCTCTGCAAAGTGCACCAATGTTTATAAATGAATCATACAACTGCACTTAAAATGCTAAACTCAAATAGAGCTGATTTATAAAGATTGTTAAATATCTTGTAGAAGAGCCTGCCATAGTACTAATGGCCAAGTTTTTGCGGATATATATGCAAATTAAAGAAAAAGCAGCACTTAGATGAGGTCATGAGGAATCCTGTCAAAGATCAAGATTCATAACCACTTGGAAAGTAGGATTGTATATCCTCAAAGAATATATTTCAATAAAAACAACAGCCAGAAAACGATACACAGTAGTCGTAAAAATAGTACTAGCAGCTACTAATACAATATAAGCGACTGGAGAGCGCAACATGTCATAAGTTAGCATACCTTGGTGTAGAATGGTTAATATAGTTTCTGGTATTTATCCTCAAGTGCTCTTCTCTCCTCAAAGAACTTCGCCTCAAGCTCATCATGCTCACTCTATATATCAAAAATAAAACCAGTTCTAGCAATGCGAGTTGAATGACGATAATAAGGAAGAAGCTGGCTGGCGCACTAGAACGAGGAAGAACTTCGGCAGAATCGCATCAAAGGAGCCAGCAGCAATCACTTGCGGCTTGGCGACGGCGGCACCGCTCTGCGGCGGCACCAAAAACCACCACATCACGGAGAGGAAGACCGGTGGCAGCAACAAATGAGTGAGGCGAATTCTAAACCGAGAGAAGAAGGGAAACTAGAGCATGCAAAAGCAAAGGCAGCGACAACACCGCCAGTGATAGTGGTTGGCAAAGCGGAGACTTGCGACGATCAGAAAAGAATCAACAAACACCAACTGGGTATTAACGAAGAGGGGAAGATTTGTGGGTTTGAAGAAACAAAAAATAAGGTTTTAGTTCGATCATTTGTGAACATAAATCAGAGAAGTAAATAAAGAATTGAGCTTTAACATTCATCAAAGTCTAGCTAGTCAATGAAAGCAACAATTAGACTACTATAACACAATTACAAACCAAAACATCATACAAGTGAGTATCAAGAGCACACAGCATGTCAAGCAAGATGAGGAGCTACAATATGAATTTTTCATACTCATCAAATATATTGCATCAGCAAGTAGATAATCCTAGTCATTTGCTAGTATTAGGAAAATATAATATATGAGCATATTGCACTTAAAAATTTGCGATACAAATAAAATGCCAAGCGGTTTTCAAATCCAAGAAAATGGATGAATTTGTTTCTTAGTAAGAGAGGAACGATATATAGATACAAAAACATACAAGCATAGATGCACACACATACTAAGCCAGACTAAGGAAACAAAGCATGCAAGGTGTCATCAAGAACAGCAGCAACTACCATCATAATCTCATCAACATCAATTGGCCACTAAGAGAGATCAGGTTACATTCAAATAAAACAGCACCCAATTCATAAGACCAACTAATCAACCACAAGCACCTAAACATTGAGTAGATTTTAAGTCGAACTCAAATAGGCTCCCTGTAAAAGCACAATTAGCTAAAAATACAGGTTCAAAATAGGCAAGAATACCTTTGAGAGCGAGAGGTCTTGAATTAGGGCTCATCAAAGCAAAATCAGTTGCGATGGAAAGTCTCAAAGGCTGATTTGACATTCTCATATCGATATTCACAACACTATTTGAGGAGAAGTCGTTCTCACACAAATATACTTGTCTGATTCCATCGTTACATGAGTGAAAGTTTGAACAGAGGATTGATCCCTATGCTTAGCAGCTGCAGGAACAAATAAATTAAAAAAAAAAAACTAGCCTCAATGCAACCTTAAAAGAAACTGGTAATTATGTTGATTTTACAAAATTACATATCAAACATCAAAACAAGTAAATCCACCCACCTCAAAGCAGCAAATTCCAATTACATAATAAAAAAAGAGGTTAAAACCTCCTAATTTGATTTACAGATCAAAATCGTCAACCAAGGAATCAAGCTACTTCGAAATTGCAAATTCGAATACATTACATTGACTCAACTTTAGTTGAGCCTTAAAAAAAAAGCTGCAATTCCTCATAATCTTCCAAAATTACTCCAACGAATCACCCAAACTCAACTTCGAGCCAAAAACGCTAAAATGCATCTAAATTTCCTGAATTACGGATTAATTCTACGACTAACTAAATCAAGCTAACTAAAGATAATAACCGAGTAAAAAAAACTAGTTGAAATCAAAGCAAAACCTCAATCTCGACTAAGATTTGAGCAGATCCGACACCAAATCAAAGCATAATAAAAACGACGAAATTCCTAGGGTTTAAACTCGATACCTCCAGTTTTCAAACAAAACAGTACTACAAATGATATAATCCGAGGAATATGAAATGAAAATTTTGAAAAATGAGGAGGAACTTACCGTTAAAGCTTCTTTCATAACAATAGGAGCATTAGCAGCGGCCATGGCTGAGTAAATCAATGAAGAAGACGATTCAAAAGAAATTGGATTTTGAGCAACGAGATCCAGGACGGTGGTTGAGTGAGATGACAGAGAAAGACAACGGTGGTTGAGTGAGAGGAAGAAAAAGAGAGGAGGCGTACCGCGTATGAAAACCCTAAATGTACGCTTTCGGTGAAGAAAATGAAAATAGGGAAAGTGAGGGAGGCAGAGAGGAAAAGAGGAGAGAGAGAGAGGGGGAAATCAAGTATAGGGGTTCAAATTTCAATAAGCAGTTAGGGATAAGAGAATAGAAATTTTTTTTTATTAAAATAGTCAAATGCTTTGGTTGTTTTAAAAAACCCAAGCATTTGTGAAATTTTTTATTCAGTTTTTTTAGAAACGCTATCAAATGCTTTGGTTATTTAAACAACCCAAGCATTTGTAATGTAGCAAAAGAAGTTTTTTCCACTAGTGTCCCCTAGTTGTTTGTCTGTATATCTGTGTGTTATTTGTATTATCAAGTACCCAACATTAAACGGCTCTATACGAGTTATACTCTACCAAGGTCTGCGGACCATTACAATATAACAATAGAAGACAAGTGCTATATACATGGTACGTCCAGCGCACCGACAACGACATCGCACGCAGCAAACTGCGTCCTGTGCAGCATACCATGCCAAGCGCAGGCCTGTGCGTCTGGCGCACAGCCCCGTACATCGCGCTTGGGGGCTTCTTAGCTAAGTGGGGCCCACATGCTCAACTCCTTATGAATCCAAATGTTCATTACGACATCGCATGCAGCAAACTGCGTCCATCACAGCATCCCACGCCAAGCGCGTGCCAGTGCGTTTGGCGCACAGTCCTTTACAGCACGCTTGGGGGCTTCTTAGCCGAGTGGAACCCACACGCTTAATTTCAAATGATTTCAAATGTTTGTCACGACATTACACGCGACAACTCCACGAATTTTCAAAAGCTTACATACAATCTTGTCACTCTACAAATTTTCAGCATACATTACTCGGGCGACAACCAATACTCAGGAAAATCAATGACGGGACGCAAATCGACAATAACGGCACACAAACCGTTAGGTCTGAGGACCACTTCAAATCAACTACACCAATTGCCTTGGAACAGGCCAAACACTACACACCAATTGCCCTTGAACAGGCCAAACACTCCGCACTAATTGCCTTGGAACAGGCCAAACACTCCGCACCATTTGCCTTGGAACAGGCCAAACACTCCGCACCGATTGCCTTGGAACAGGCCAAACACTCCGCACCAATTGCCTTGGAACATGCCAAACACTCCGCACCAATTGCCTTGGAACACGCCAAACACTCCGCACCGATTGCCTTGGAACATGCCAAACACTCCGCATCAATTGCCTTGGAATAGGCTAAATACTCCGCACCATTTACCTTAGAACAGGCCAAACACTCCGTACTGATTGCCTTGGAACAGGCCAAACAATCCGCATCAATTGCCTTAGAACTAGGGCAAACACTCCGCACCATTTGCCTTGGAATGGGCCAAATACACATATTGCCTTGGAGCGGGACAAAGGCTCTACACATATTGCCTTGGACACTAGTGGAAAAAAGCCCATCTGATGCGGTCAAAACCGGGCTTACTGATTCGGTTTTGGTCCGCATCGGATGGGCACACAGTAGTTTGTAAAGATTAACTGATCCGGTCCTAAACCGGATCAGTTAATCATTTACTAATCCGGTTTTGAAGGAAAACCGGATCAGTAAACCCCCCCAAAAACCAATTTTTTTTTTTTTTTTTTGCATTTTTTCATTATTAATCGATACAAAATCAATTGTATATATCAAAACTCATTTTATTAAGCATATTATGCTTAATTGAAGCATAAGCATAAATAATTAGATACATAAAAATATTAACTACAATTTTAACATCATACTCAACGAGCTCGCTGCATCCTTCAATAGCATAAAGATAGCAGAAGCATATGCATCCTCAGTCATTGAAGTAAATCCAAGGCTTCTCAAGTCTTGAACCACCTTTCCAATGTTCTTGATTAATAAACGGTTCTATGAGAGTTTCTTCCAATTATAGTGTTCATCAATATCCATCTTGTTCATTGCCATGGTCACCGGATACCAAGTCTGACAGGGAAATAAAAATCACCAAGGTTAAGTGGTTAACACTATCTTGTAAACATGCCAGCCTCCAATGGTGAAACCTTTGCTTAATGCAAAACCTTTAAATATTATTTACCAAATCTGCTTTTTCATATGGTTTAAGCACTGAATTGAATTTGGTATCTGAAGAACAATTAAGCCATAAATCTGTTGAGGCTTCGTCTCCCAGAATAACAGGCATCCTATCTGTACATCAAAATGAAGTATATAACAAGTCAATAAACATACCTTTCATAGCCATTTATCTCAACAACGACCAACATAGGCAATAAGGTTGCAGTAACAAGATATAGAAATCACAAACAAGAAATGATCTCCATCTTTATACAGGATTATTGGAGATAAAATGAGGCAATATATTTTCCAACATGTAAAATAGTTAATGTTAAATAACAATAAACTTTAGGGTATTTCACCAGCTATAAGAGGCAGAGCCTATTTTCCATTAACAGAGTTCCCCGTTGTCATGAATAATAAAAAAGGCAATTGTCCCACACTAAAGCTCACCTCGCATCAATGAGAAAAGAAGAAAGAAACAGAGAACACAGCTAAAAGAATCAGATAATCAAGTCCTGTTACATTGTATATTACTCAATATGTCGCCATCAGTGCACGACAACCGTCACCCTACAGACATCAGATTAAAATAGCAAGAGTAAGTAGAAAGTGACCTTTATCAGCACTCTCATTCTATCTAGCAAAATTATTGATTTGACAATGTGCTTCAAAGTCACTGAATACTACCAACATGTAACCCACCTGATGTTCTCCTTTTCACCTCTTCAACCCCAACCCCTCTCTCCCCTCCCCCTTCCTTCCCCGCCTCCCCCCTTCTGATCCCTCCAGCTAACATTGAATCAAACAAAAAGAAAACCATCTCTAGTAAGCAGTATCGGGAAATTGATTACCATGTAGCCACTTAAGATTTGATGATGAATCGGTAGTTACGATGGTAAATGTGTAGATAATTTCTCCTGCAAGATACATTAAAAAAAAAGATGTAAGAGACTATAGGGGGCAAGGACATCTTTTCAATACATGCTGCAAAGTAATATAAAGATAAACATGTAGAATAGTTCAAGAATAACATGAACCCATATCTTTCAAGAATAATATGGCTGCTTCTTAGGACCTTTCTTCCATTCATAAAAGAATCTCAGCCAATCTAATTAATCTATAAACAGAAATAGAACAGATAGAATTTATAAGAATACAAGAGAGAGAGGGCCTGATCTTCAAATGAGGACCATGGGCTTCCTGAACCAGGTTGTACATCATGCATCTACAAGTAAGATTCATGTTGTAAAGACACAAACACAACTCAAACAATATCAAATTCAACAACCCAATTTGGATCCTTATAGGCTTAACAAGAAAGTTAGCAATTAAATTGCAAACTACCATAAACCCCCCAAATGAGAGAAAGAAGGGCAATTGTGCCCAGTTCTCTCAGCTAAAGTTTACCCAACAAAATCAGTATTTCATAAACATATAGGATAGTCATTTGTTCATTCAACAAAAAACCCAAAAGATACTTCATGTGTTCACAAACAAAATGGTCTAATCCCACTATCTAATGTAGCAAAACGGAATAGGTTTTACCTCAAAAGGCATAAACTAGCAAGAACTTCAAACATCAGGTTGGAAATGCATCGAAACAATTCCAAGTCTTAAACTACAAGAATATGTTCTGCTAATTAAAGTGAGTGTCCTTGCGAATAATCAACATTATTATTATAAGCTAAACAGAAAACCAAATCAACATTCTCCTAATCACATGCTTCAAGATATACAATTCTTCGAAGCATACTTGCTTGAGACTCTTTACCACACGTGCACATGAAATTGTAAACCTAAATTGAGCATCAATAACTAACAGCAACGAAAGTGAACATGATAAACTTCCAACTCTGATACTTGATAATTAAACCTAAATTAAGTAACAAATTCAACTATATAGTTCTTCTTTCCTCCTTATATAATTAAACTCGAAAACGAATTAGGGATTGGAGCTTCTTTTAGCATAAAAAGCGAAAGAAGAATCCATAAACTAGGGTTGAAACATGAATTTAGCAAATGAAATTAAATATCGAAATATTCAAAATTATCATGAATTTCAAGCATATAGAAAAATTTGTACCTCAAAAGAGTGGCTAAGCATATGTTGCTTTAAATGAGCAGGTTTCTTAAAAGTAGCTCCACATTCTTCGCATGTGTTATTACACTTCTTCTCTTCACCTTCTTCTTCCTCCTCAATCTCTCTCCTCTTTTCCATCTCCTCCTATAATTTGAACAATAAAAGTATCAGAGAAATAATCGAAGAATAACGAAGGAAAACATGGAGAAAAAGAGATTCGAGGAATTACCTGGTGATGAGAGAGAATGTGTGAGGTGAGGAGAGTTTTTTTAGATCTGTAAATACCGCAGAATTTGCAGTAATAACGACGAATATCTCTGAAAAATTGGACCGATTTTGCTCTCTTCGTGTTCTTCTCCCATGGCTGCCGCACACTCGCAGTCTTGAGCTCGCTGAGTAGTAGACGTGGAGTTCCTCGATTTCTAGGGTTTGAAATTTCGTTGAGCAGTAATAATGATGATGAGAAAAACTCGTGAATTCGACGATTATTGATGTCGATAGAAAGACAGAGCTTCTGGTGAAGAATTAGGGATTCAGCGGAGGAAGAATCAGACTTGGAACCTTCATTTTTCGGCGGTTTTCGAGGTTTCGCCATTTTTATTCGTCTTCAATTTCTCTGTCTTCCGTGTTAGCTGAGCGCGGGATCTCACAAGCCATTAGGTGATTCGGTGGTCGACGCTGTCGAGGAGAGGGAATGAGTGAGGATGAGAGAGGGGAAAAAGGGATTAGGTCTCGTGGGATATGAAAGGAGATAGCTGGGAGCCTGGGCCTGGGCTGATAAAACACGAAATGAAATGCAAGTGGGCTTGGGTTGGGTGAAGGAGGGAAAACGCGGGTAGAAAAAATAACGGAAAATCTGATCCGGTTTTGTGAACCGGGTGAGGTTTTAAAAAGCCGGAGCGGTTTATAAAATCTGATCCGGTTCACTAAAGGACTGGATCAGATTTTCCGCCCAGATTTCCCTCCCATTTTTTTAATGATTTTCGGATGCGATTTTGTAAAAACCGAATCTGTTATTAAGTGACATATAAGGTTTTTTCCACTAGTGGGAGCAGGCCAAAAAACTCTACCCCGACATGAGCCGGACCATAATAGATCATGATTTCTTTTTCCCACTTATCATCTCGTTTTTTGCAAATTTACAATTACTTTGCAAATATGTTTCACACATGTCTGTTCCTAAAGCTTTTGCTTATTTTGCAGGTACCGGCGCAAAAGAGTGATTTTGGATTGCAGAGCATCTAGAATCATTCTCCGTCGCGACACATATACTTTGACTTTCGGTTTTACAAACCTTAGTCAAAGTGGGGGCTTCTGTAGACACATAATCGTGTCTCCCCATTTAGTACCCTATGATGACCAATACCCTGCTCCAATTGGTCCGAATCGAGGAAAGAATAAAGAATGAGTCTAAAATAAAATATTTTAAGCCTAAATTCATTTCCTAGCCCATTTTATTAACTCATTTCAGAACACCTTTTTTATAACCAGTTTTAATAAGCCCATTTCCTAAAACGTTTTTAAATAACCTTTCAAAGGCCCATCTTTGAAAACCTTTTAAAAATAGTTTTGTGAAGCCCAATTTTGTAAAACCCACTTTATAAGCCTAATTTAATTAATAGAGATTAATTAATATTGATTAGTTTTATTAATAAAAATATCTTTTATAAAAATAATCTTTTCCCAAAGTGTTTTATCTAACTCTCTTCTAAAAGCTTTTTTTAATAAAAATCTTTTAAGAAACCCAATTGTTTTCGGTAACCTATTACATCTCAACTACCTAATCCTAATCCTAAACCTAAACCTAAACCTATATATATATATATATATATATATATATATATATATATATATATATATATATATATATATATATATATATATATATATATATATATATATATATATATATACATATACATATATATATATATATATATATTTATTTATATCCTCCCTAATCACCTCACCGTATAATCTCCCACGGCTTCACTTTCAATTGTCACGGCTCACTAAAATCTCACACGACAACCTTCCTCAAAAACACTTTACACATACAATCTCAAAAGTTCTACAAAACTCCACCGCCTAATACAACTGATCACACCACATCACCTAACTGCTTCGCCCAACTCTTCACCCTCCTGCTTCCTGATTCCACGCACAACAATATTCAACTCTCTAATGCGCCACATCATCGCACAACATAATAATCATCATCACATAATTTATCTCCACCAAGTCAGGAAAACAAGTTCGTGATACTTATCCTAATACACTCAAACACACGCAAACCTATTTTCAAGACTCGTTCGACTTTCAATTTTCCAAGATCCGTACAAATCAACGACCCCAGACGGTGGTATAATTTCTGAGGGTCAACTAAATTAACTATCTCTATTTTATTTCTTTCTTTATTTTTATTATTTTCTTGAAGTTACTAACCTTCTATTCATGATGTAGGTTATTAATATATTCCTGATACTGTAAGTATTGTACATATTATACTAACTCCCAATAATATTTTATTTTCTTATTTTTATTTCTGTTTATTAACATATTATTTTTTGTGCCTGATTGCAATATTTACCCACATGTTATTATTGCTAAACAAGACCTAAAGAATTGTTCTAATTAATTCAGATAATTTGGACAACCTGCTAGGAACCTTGTAATTTGATTGCATAATAACTTGTCACTAAAAATATAGTATTTTTATGTGTTTCCTGAACCAACCTGGACTAAATATTTTTAGGGTGTATTAAAACGTTATATGATTATTCTTTTGCATAAAATCTGTAATGAATCGATATTTAGTAGAGGTCAGCAATGGACAAACATGGTTCATTATGACCATATTTGTACCCTCACCCCCGAACTCAATCTTTGGTTCATTTTGACCATCTATGGAGTCAGGACGGGTAAATCTACATTGGATAAGTCCCAAAGATGTCCCTACAGTTCAATATCCAAATAGGTTTATAAATTTTCCTCTAAAAATTTGTTGGCGACTTCAAAAACATGTTTTTAATAAAACCTTAATAATGGGGTAGTCAAATAAACGTGCTCACACCGCGTGTAGGCATTAAAGGAATGAAGAATCCACGCCTACACAGACCAATTAAGTCCAATTTAGTAAAGGTCCTTTGGCAGGGGTACGTAGAATCTCAATATTGTATAACTTTCCTCAAACTTTAAATATTGTGAGATACTAACCTTATTACTAGACTATTAGAATAGACACATTATAAGAAAAAACAATATATATTTAAATACGATGTATATTTGTGGGATAAATAGTGGATCGCAGCCTACAAATTTGATGATCCTAATTGTTAGGGTGATGTTTATCTTACACTACTCATATATCAATTACATCCTTGTACAAGAAAACTATATTTTAAAATGCAATTCACTCTATCACGTACATTTAGTTTTTAGGTAATTGTTCATCAAAGTAAAAAGAATTCTCTCGTGCAGTCGTGCTAGATGAGAAATTCTCAATCATCGACTGTAGTGTCCAAAAAGACATGAACATGCAATAAAATGTCATAAATCTTGTATTGGCACAAGTAAGTGTTTATTTGGTATTAGAGAGTGTTAAATTTTTTTAAGAAAGACGAGAAAATATTTAGTTGGTATTAAAAAGAATTTCAAACATTACTTCTAATAGTATTAAAAGTATGTGTTCTATTTTTTTTAGATTGATAAGATGAATAACCTCGAGATGCTCTTACACGGGATCCGATGCAGAGGCCCAAGCACTTGGAAGGTGGGGGGGGGCAATGGTAAAGGGAATCCTTCTCCAAGTGCCCCTCACTTGGTGGGATTCGAACCCCTGACCTTGAGGTCATGAGGTGGAATTCCCACCTAGTGAGCCAAGCCAAGCTTGGTAAAGCATGTGTTCTAATTATAGTATCAATTTTATTAAAATCTGTATTGGTATTTGTTGGATTATGTCGTACGATCAAGTGCATAACTCAATGTTATAAATAATTATACGAATCCAAGTATGGTTTGGGTAGTCATGATGCTTTGCTAGAAGCCAATCTTGACTTGTAATATTAATAAATGATTAATATTTACTACTGAACTATATTGGACCTACAGGGTCACACATGATAAACTACAACGTTGATTAGTTAGGGCCTATTCTCTTCGGCATAAAACAACTGAACTGAACTGAATTGAATTGAACTGAACTGAACTGAACTGAATTGAACTGAACTGAACTGAACTAAATTATAACTAATTAATAGTAATGATTATCATTTAGGAACTGAACTGAACTGAACTGAACTGAAAATAAGCTGGGGAGAACAGGTTAGTCTTTTAGATTAATATTATATGATAATACCAATATGTTCTTTTGACTATAAACAAATAAGCTATGGGTAATATCTTACTATTTTGGATCAAAATAAATTATAGGATAATTGATTGATATCAATAATTAATTGATTAAGAAAGTCAATCAATTAATGGATTGATATCCTCTTAATTGAAAGCAAATCAAGTCCTTCCTTTTATAAGTATGCAAAGCAAATAAATAAGGATGGAAGAAGAGTTTGACTTACTTCATCACATTTTACAACACTGTTGTCGTGAGATTGCAAAAGGTGAGAAAAGAGTTTCTAACAAAGTATAACAAAAGTTCATACAAGATACAAAGGGTTTGTTTTAGGTTCTAGTAAACCAAGGTATAATCAACATTGTGGTGGTGGACCTTTGTAGAAGAACTTCAATTGACGTTCTTAAACATCAACGGGGCACGCTTCAAAGGTATAATTACTTTACCTCTTTTGTAGATTCACTATAGTGTTTTAGGGTGTTCTTGGGAATAGGATTTGTATAAATTGTTTATATTTCCGCATAGTAAATTCTATTAGTGGTATAAGAGCCGCCCTAATTACGCTATTTTGATCTTTGTTGATGCATATAATTTAATATTGTTAGTATTAAAACTTGGACTTATGAAATTGCAACATAATAATTTTTATTTATTTATTAGAATTCGAATAATATTGATATAATGCTATTTAATTTTCTTGTTTCAATTTATTTTATGCATAGTTCAGATAATAATATTTTTCTTATATTCAATTTTTTTTGATGAGATCAATACAATTTTTTTTTCTGACTATAAGCCTTTCTTTATTAAGTTTTTGTTAGAATAATATGATTATTAAACAAAATATTCAAAGTTGAATTTATTTTTTGAAAACGGGTTTCTACTATATATTATTAAAAAAAAGAAAGGTGAAAAGATTGCTAGCAGTAACTGATGCGCTCAAGTTATACGGTGCTTATATGGTATTTTGGATGCACTTTGCTAAGGAGTTCGTTCATAATTGTTGACGTTTGCATACATATCAACCTTAGTCGAAGTTCGGGATTTTGTGAGGTAGTTAATGATAATGTTCTAAGTTTCGAGCTTTTAAGGTGAAATGGTATGTTTTGGGAATGCTCGGGAAGTGTAGCATCGTACCGTAATGGCCAATTATCGCAAGGCCTAGCCAAGCACCATCGCGAGGCTTAGCACACTCCATTCTAGCATCATCGTCAATCTTGAGCCTCCATAAGCAAAGCAAGCCAGCATTGCTAGCACCTTGTCTGCCCAGCTCTCATGCGCGCTCATCACCACATGCTCATCGCCCGGCCCGCACACCCCGCACGCTCGAAGCCAAAGCCGCCGCCCGCGCTTATCGCCCAGCCCCGCACACCCGCACGCTCAGCAAGCCCGGCGCTCGCCCACGCCAATGAAGCATCGCCCGGCCAAAGACAAGAGCTCGCACCTCGCGAGCATGGTCGCACCTCGCGACCGCTTGCTCGCACCTCGCGAGATTCCTCGCACGGTGCGACCCGCTGGCTTGGCCCGGTTCCTCGGCTCGTGTTGGAAGGCGGAGATCACTCGCACGGTGCGACCCGGACTCGCACCTCGCGACCCCTAGGTCGGTCTAAATGTCGGCGGACTTTTGAGCCTTAGTATAAATACTAAAGTTTGTTTTTGGACCTTGGGGAACACACACTTGAGGAGAGAGAATATCCAACACTCCATTCTTCTCTTCTTATCTTCTCTTTTTAGTTTTTATTTTCTAGTTTAGTTTTTAGGGATTTCAATTATGGAATTGGCTATTGCTATGCCGATTGTAGCTTGAACCGTTCTTGAACGAGATTAATATGAAGCTTCAAGCATTATTGTGAGATCTTTCCTCTCTATTTAGTTCCTTTGATTATGGTTTAATTTCTATGCTTGCTTTCTATGATTTTTGCATGATTATGCTAGGAATATTACTAGTTTGATTGTGTAATTAATCTAATGCTAGATTTAAGAATAGAATCAGATTGTTTTATTCTTTTATCAATTGGTAGCAAACTAGGAAGTAACTTAGATGCAGATCGTCTTGGTTATTTCTTGGGGAAATTGAATCAACTGTTGAATGTTTATCGCTTGTATGACGTTAGCAGGTCTGTTGGTTCTCTGTGTTTATTGCTGCTATTGGATTGAACTTAGACGCGATCGGACTAGGTTATCCTTTAGTTAGGGTTTTATAGTCACGCTGATCGTGCTATTCAACTAGGAATAAGGAGAACACGAGATTAATTCTCGACAATAGATAATCATGGAAATAATTAGAGTGGAGGTTCAAGGATCGATAATGAATTGAAGTGGATGTTAATCGGATTCAAGATCTTCCCATAGTGATTTCTCATTTTATTTAGTTGCTAGTTAATTTTAGTTTGTTTAAAAACTCTATTTGAAAACCCCCCTTGTTATTAGGTTACTCGACCTTTAGAGTCATCTCGGTATTGATTCACGCTAGATATTAAACTTGTCCCTGTTTCCCTGTGGATACGAACCTTACTTCCCTTCTACATTTAATTGTAAAAGAGAGTAGGAGAAATTTTATCTTTGGCCGGGTGCGGTGCACACGACACACTCGCGCCCGCCCAAATTTTGGCGCCGTTGCCGGGGAAACGGTGTTACTAGTTTGTATTTAGTGTGTTTTTGGGTTGTATTGCTTGTGCTCTTTGTTTATGGTTAACACTCGTACTACTAACAAAGAATCTTTGCATTACGATCCTGAATTAGAAGTGACTCTTTTCAGGTGGAGAAACATTCTGCGAGAAAATTTTCAAGAATCATCTTTTAACGTTGAAGTGGAGGAAGAGATGCCTCCGAGAATTGAAACTCGTACCTTGAGGGAGCTCACGGCTCCTAACCTTGATCAACAACCATTGTGCATCTCATTTCCGGCTCTTGATGAAGGCACTACTTTTGAATTGAAGTCGGGGTTGATACACTTGCTTCCTTCATTCCATGGGCTCAATGGAGAAGATCCAAACAAATTTCTTTCGGAGTTTCACGTGGTTTGTACTGGCATGAAACCAAGTGGAGCAAAGGATGAACAAATCAAGTTGAGAGCTTTTCCTTTTGCTTTGAAGGATGGAGCTAAAGATTGGTTATATTATCTTCCTCCTGGTTGCATTTCCACTTGGGTTGAAATGAAGAAGCGATTTCTTGAGAAGTTCTTTCTAGCTTCTAAGTCATCAATATTAAAGAAGGAAATCAGCAATATTGAGCAGAAACACGATGAGTCTTTCTACGAATATTGGGAGAGGTTCAAGAGACTTTGTGCTAGTTGTCCATATCATGGCTATTCTGATGAAGACCTCATTCTGTACTTTTACAATGGTTCTTCTAACGAAGATGTGCGAATGGTGAATGCCTGCTAGTGGAGGTTCTTTCATAAACAAAACCCCAACCGCAGCCTAGAGAACTCATTGAAGAACCAGTCGAAGGCTCGAGACGATTCGATAGAAGATCGAATCATCGTAGAGCAAATGTTGAAAGTCCAAGTTCTAGCTCTTCAAAGGCCGAGAGTCAAGTACAAGCTCTTACATCGATGATGCGTGAGTTCATGGTAAAGAACAATAGAGTTCAACAGGTAAAAGTTTGTAGAATTTGTTCTTTAGATCATTATACTGATGTTTGCCCTCAGATGCAAGAAGAATTTAGGGAAGAGGTCAAAGCTGTAGGTTTTCAAGGCCAACAAGCATTACAGAGACATGATCCCGACTCCTATGCTTCCGAGCAAGGGTGGAGAGATCATTCTAACTTCAGATTTGGAAATCAACATCAACAACAGCACTATAACAGGCCACCACCACACCCTTATCCTAAGACTCGAGCTCTAGCATGTCCACTGAAGAAATGTTAAATGCTTTAACTAAAAATGTGACTAACATGCAGGGTAACATGGTGCAGTTCCAAGAGGAAACTCGATCGAGCATCAAGAACTTGGAGAGCCAAGTAAGCCAAATTGCAGGAGCTGTAACCAAGTTAGAGGCTAGGGATTCGGTGAGGTTGCCATCCCAAACGGAGCTCAACCCTAAAATGAACGTGAGTGCTATCACATTGAGGAGTGGAGCGGAAATTGCAAGCAAAGAGAGGTTGGTGGTTCGAGACAAAGAGATAGTGGAAGAGGTGATCGAGCATGAACCGACAACAGATAGTAAATCATGGCCACCTCGACAAGAGGAGAAAGTCAAAAAATCACCTCCTCCACCATATGAACCAGAGCCACCATTTCCCGAGACATTGAGAGAAACCCGCAATGCAGAGCGCAACAACGACATTTACGAAGTCTTTCGTAAATGTGAGGTAAACATTCCCCTTTTTGATGTTTTAAATCAAGTACCCAGGTATGCTAAGTTCCTTAAAGAATTGTGTACTTCGAAAAGAAAGCAAAAACAAAAGGGAGTGCAAAAAGTGAAGGCTAGCGAGCATGTCTCGGCTATCTTTCAAAAGAAATTACCTCAAAAGTGCAATGACCCAGGCATGTTTACCATCCCATGTACTATAGGTGACACCATGTTTCCTAAAGCCATGTTAGACTTAGGTGCGTCAATTAATGTGATTCCATATTCATTGTATAAGTCTTTGAAACTTGGCAATTTGCATGAAACTGGTGTGGTGATTCAACTAGCTGATAGATCCAATGTTTATCCTAGGGGTAAATTAGAGGATGTGTTAGTTAAGGTTGGGAAATTGCAATTTCCTGCTGATTTCTATGTTCTGGAGATAGAACCTGATAAGCATGCCGCCCCAATCCTTTTGGGACGACCTTTCTTGAAAACATCTTGCACTAAAATTGATGTTTGCGCTGGTTCTTTGACTATGGAGTTTGAGGGAAAGGTAGAGGCATTTGATATAAATGATCCTAAGCTTCTACTTAAGGATGATAGCTCACTTTGCTCTATTAACATTGTTGACTCTATTTTGCATGATGTTCTTGATATTGAGCAGGTTGATGAGTTGATGAATGCTGATGAGGTCTTGGTTGAGGATGGTGTGCCTCCTACTAACGTGCAGGTTATGGTGCCCGAGTCGAAAGAGCGGAAAAAGCCTCCTGACTTACCACCTTATTTTGAAACTGTACCACTAACGATACATTGCAAGAGTTCTTCGGAATCTGTTTTGCAGGTACTTGAATTGGAGGTTGACATGGAGCCACCATTGTCACACATGGAGCACAAGCCCAATTATTGAGCTCAAGGTACTAAGTCGAGCTAACGACTTTAAACAACAGCGCTTCTCGGGAGGCAACCCGAGACCCTTTTTATTTTCTTTCTTTTTCTTTATTTCTCATCAAATTTCCACCACCACAACAAATTTTCTTTCACCCACCGCCCGCCCACTAAAAAGATCCACAACCAATCTTAATCCGCTTGGAACCAAAATCCACAAAAGAAAATCCGTTGGGAGGACTTCAATAGCTAGGAGTTGGTAACACTAGAGGATTGAGATTGTTAATGTATCTTTTCGATCTCTTAAGCTAGGAGCAAATCTCAGAAATTGAAACAAAATTTGAATTTGTCATTTGTTTGAGTGATTCGAGGGAGAGGGTTGTGAGTTGGTTTATGAGATTTGAGTTGGTGTTGTTAAGAAATTTGAGTTTGACGGATTGCTTTTCATGAGTTTTGAGAATTCGATCTTCGATTTACCCGATTGTTGGTTTCCCCCCATTTTCAGTTTACTTTTTCTTTTAATTGTCGACACATTGAGGACAATGTGTAGTTTAAGTAGGGGGGAGGGTATTCTCATTCTCATGTATCTTTGTTGTATATATTACTTTCAATTTGAAAAAAATGAAAATGAAAAAAAAAAAATTGAAAAAAAAAGAATATAAAAAAAAAAAAGTGATGAAAAGAATCCCGCTGAGTTGAAAACCCGCAAGGGCGGGCGACTCGGGCAAAAATGGGGGCCCGGATAGGTTGAAAACCCGAAAGGGCAACCTATGCAAAAAAGTGGCTTATATTGAGCGGGTAAGATGGTGAGAAGAAAAAAGAAATGTGAGAAGCTAGGATGAAAACCCGAAAGGGCTCCTAGGCAAAATGAGAGATTAAGAGAGAATTATATACTTTGAAAGCTCATTTGCCGGAGATGGTGTCATAAGGCGCTTTCGGGTTTGGATTGGTTATTTCATCCTTGATTTTGTGAAGATTTGTTTATAATTGGCTTTCACTTTCTTTTGTTGATAAGTGGTGAATTGGAGGTCATTGTTGAAATTTAAGTCCTTATCCGGTAAGGATTTAAACTTGCATTGGTTAGCCGATTGTTTTGGGAGTAAGCATGGAATTTACCCCTTTTTGTTATTGTTCCATGGCTTGCTTATATAGATTAGTTGAAGTAGTTTTAAATCATTTTTTGAGGTTTGGGAGAGCTTTAATGTAAGTGTGGGGGAGTCATTGTCCTTTACGTTTAGGTTTTGGGCGGATTTTGTTTAGATGTGATGATGTAGTTGATGGAGAGTGTAGTTTGGTGTCGAAACTTTGGGTGAAGATTTATTTGGTGATCCTCATTTTGAGTTTACTCGAGGTCGAGTAAAGATCAAGTGTGGGGGTATTTGATGCGCTCAAGTTATACGGTGCTTATATGGTATTTTGGATGCACTTTGCTAAGGAGTTCGTTCATAATTGTTGACGTTTGCATACATATCAACCTTAGTCGAAGTTCGGGATTTTGTGAGGTAGTTAATGATAATGTTCTAAGTTTCGAGCTTTTAAGGTGAAATGGTATGTTTTGGGAATGCTCGGGAAGTGTAGCATCGTAACGTAATGGCCAATTATCGCAAGGCCTAGCCAAGCACCATCGCGAGGCTTAGCACACTCCATTCTAGCATCATCGTCAATCTTGAGCCTCCATAAGCAAAGCAAGCCAGCATTGCTAGCACCTTGTCCGCCCGGCTCTCATGCGCGCTCATCACCACATGCTCATCGCCCGGCCCCGCACACTCCGCACGCTCGCAGCAAGCCGCCAAGGCGCCCGGCGCCGGGCTCATCGCCCGCCCCGCACACCCGCACGCTCGCAAGCCTGGCCAAGCCCGGCCCACGCCCACGCCGAAGCATCGCGCCTGGCCAAGCAAGAGCTCGCACCTCGCGACCTGCTTGCTCGCACCTCGCGAGATTCCTCGCACGGTGCGACCTCCTTGGCTTGGCCCAGTTCTTCAGCTCGTGTTGGAAGGCAGAGATCACTCGCACGGTGCGACCAGACTCGCACCTCGCGACCCCCTAGGTCGGTCTAAATGTGTCGGTGACTTTTGAGCCTTAGTATAAATACTAAAGTTTGTTTTTGGACCTTGGGGAACGCACACTTGAGGAGAGAGAATATCCAACACTCCATTCTTCTCTTCTTATCTTCTCTTTTTAGTTTTTATTTTCTAGTTTAGTTTTTAGGGATTTCAATTATGGAATTGGCTATTGCTATGCCGATTGTAGCTTGAACCGTTCTTGAATGAGATTAATATGAAGCTTCAAGCATTATTGTGAGATCTTTCCTCTCTATTTAGTTCCTTTGATTATGGTTTAATTTCTATGCTTGCTTTCTATGATTTTTGCATGATTATGCTAGGAATATTACTAGTTTGATTGTGTAATTAATCTAATGCTAGATTTAAGAATAGAATCAGATTGTTTTATTCTTTTATCAATTGGTAGCAAACTAGGAAGTACCTTAGAGGCAGATCGTCTTGGTTATTTCTTGGGGAAATTGAATCAACTGTTGAATGTTTATCGCTTGTATGACGTTAGCGGTGTCTGTTGGTTCTCTCTGTGTTTATTGCTGCTATTGGATTGAACTTAGACGCGATCGGACTAGGTTATCCTTTAGTTAGGGTTTTATAGTCACGCTGATCGTGCTATTCAACTAGGAATAAGGAGAACACGAGATTAATTCTCGACAATAGATAATCATGGAAATAATTAGAGTGGAGGTTCAAGGATCGATAATGAATTGAAGTGGATGTTAATCGGATTCAAGATCTTCCCATAGTGATTTCTCATTTTATTTAGTTGCTAGTTAATTTTAGTTTGTTTAAAAACTCTATTTGAAAACCCCCCTTGTTATTAGGTTACTCGACCTTTAGAGTCATCTCGGTATTGATTCACGCTAGATATTAAACTTGTCCCTGTTTCCCTGTGGATACGAACCTTACTTCCCTTCTACATTTAATTGTAAAAGAGAGTAGGAGAAATTTTATCTTTGGCCGGGTGCGGTGCACACGACACACTCGCGCCCGCCCAGTAACCGACGTACAATTTGAGATAGTAACCTAGCACGTTGCCATGTCGCTGGACAAAACAACAAGTTGGGCTTGCTGTCTGTTTGGATTCCAGCGTCTGGGCTGGGCTTCCTGCCTAGTCTGGACTACTGGGCCTGACAGCTTATGTGGTTTGCTATTCTCTTAGCCTGGCAGTGGCTCTTGTGAGCCCACTGTTGGGCTTGGGCTATAACTTTAATTAAAAAAAAAAGTATTTTGGGCTTGTTTTGCTTGTTTGGACAGCATTGCTTAATTTTAGTTTTTTTTTGTTTAAAAGTTTGTTTAGCCCAAGTTTTCAATCGTAATAGTTAGGTGATCAATTTCTAAGTGGGAGTTTATTATTTGGATGTTCAACTCTAAATTTTTTTTTGGATAAAGTTGTAATTTTATTATCATGATAATATAAAGTCCAAGTATAATTTCTAACACTATTAAATTTTATTTTTATTTGAATAATTAGATACCCACCCTTACATACATCTATTCATGTCTTTGATCATTGGTAATGAGCTTGCCAAAGCAAGGCATTATCTTTTATCTTAGAACATTTAGAGTATATTTAAGAAATTTACAAGTATGTAAGGTTTTATTCAACAAAGTATCCAATTAGGACTTGGGCTTTGGGGTATAGGAGTGGGTTTTTACATGCGATGTTTCCCATTAACCAAGCGTTATAGGAGTATAACTAATAAATTGTTATTTACCTAAATCATTTATCTCTTAGGTGACCGGTCAAAGCCGGCTTAGATTAATTGAGTTGGGTCTTAGAATATTTTAGCCTAATTGAGGACGTTTTTAGACTAAAAGTCTTTAACTTATTTTAACTTGGTTAAAATGTGAAGTTATTGTTTATAATTATAAACCTAGATGGTTTCTCCTAATTCAAACTCCGCTATGTCATCTTTTGGTATTCGCTCTATTCTCGAAAAGGAAAAACTTAATGGAAACAATTTTCTGGATTGGTATCGCAACTTGAGAATAGTTCTTAAGTCTGAGATGAAACTGGATTTTCTTGAAAATCCTCTCCCTGCTGAACCTCCCCTTTGAGCATCTGCTAAGACTCGAAAAGCATATGATACTGCAGTAGCTAGATCCCTTGATGTCACATGCTTGATGTTAGCATCCATGAATTTTGAATTGCAAAAATAATTTAAAAACATTGAGGCTTTTGACATCATTCATCAGCTCAGAGCTATGTTTCAGAAATAGGCAAGAATTAAGTGTTTTGAAACGATTAAAGCTATCCTTGAGAGTAGTCTCAAAGAAAGTGAACCTATTGGTCCACATGTCTCAAAATGATGGGTTATTCTAAGAATTTGGAACGACTAGGTGTCACTTTAGGTGATGAGCTACCAATTGACATCACTCTCCACTCCCTTCATAAGGGGTATGACCAATTTGTGTCAAACTTTAACATGAATGAGTTGGAGAAGACTATGAATGAGCTTCTAGGAATGCTCAAGACTGCTGAACCAAGTATCAAGGTTGCACCTAAGAATCCCGTTCTTATGATTCAGAAAAAGAAAGAGGTTTTCAAGAAGAAAGTCAATAAAAAGCAATACCCTCGGAGTAAGGTTAAAGGCAAACAGGTTGTCAAAACTATGGCTGGAGCTACTCCAGACCAAGAATGCTTTCATTGCCACAAACTAGGTCATTGGAAGAGGAATTGTCCTAAGTACCTAGAGGACAAGAAGAATGGCAATATTGCTTCTACCTCAGGTATACATGTTATTGAAGTTTATCTCACTATTTTTTTTTGGTAAGTAAGTAAGGTATATTGATATCAACATTACATCCTAAGTCCCAAAAGGACAACTCTGGAAACACCAGAGGACAACTCTGGAAACACCAGAGCACAAACCAGCTATTACAAGCTATTCCACCAATTCAAATCAACATCTCTAATCTTAGCAGGAATTCTTTTCTCATTTCTTCTTTTTATAGTATCTTTAATTGTTAATACAACCTTCTATACATTATGTATTTGTGAGTTCCATAAGGCATTATTCCTCTCTTGCCATATGCTGTAAACAGTGGCTAGAATGCTAGCTTTTAGCACCTGCTTCTTAAATTTGCCACCCTTGGATCTCATCCTTATCCATGCCGATAAGTGAATCAGGTTATTGGCTGTGGTGTGGATGCCTAGCCATCTTTTGACTTCTTTTAGAACTTGTCTACCGAAACTACAAGTGAAGAACATATGCTTATTCTCCTCCTTCCCATTATTGCATAACAAACATTGATCAGTTTGACAGATTCCAAGTGCATGTAATATGTCTCTTGTCTGCAGCCTATTCTTCATGGCTAACCAGCCTATAAAACTGTGCTTTTGCACATTGTGAGCATCCCAAATGTCCCTACACCAATCGACCTTCTGACCAGGATTATGCAACATCTTATACATCACATCATTATGATATTGAGAGTTTGAGAGCCAGGAGCTCCCACACATGGAAGTAATGACAGACCTGACCTTGCAAATGATCTTAACAGCTTGCTGTTTTTGGAGCATTAAAATGCTCCTAGTTGTGATTCTGAATATACATTACATGTACCCACTTGACCCAACGGTTGTCAGCCTTCATAGCTATGTTCCAGGCTTGCTTTCCAACCATAACCATCATTAGTAGAATTTTTGCTTATTGCCGCGGTGGAATTATTGCGGTTTTACCCATACGCAACAATAAACCACGTCAAAAGAAAAGGTAAAATAGAAAATACACCTATTGCTGCAGTTCCCAGCCAAAACCGCAGCAATAGATGTCAACGGGAAAAACTTTCAAATTTGGTTGACTGTCTAACCAGTTCTATTGCTGCGGTTTCCAGCCGAAAACGCAACAATAGATTAAAATATTATTTTTTTAATAATATTTGAACCTATTGCTGCGGTTCCTAAAAAACCGCAGCAACAGAGTTTATAAATTTAATAAAACAGGCCCATCAGTTAGGGTTTGCTTCCTCTCACTTTTTACATCTCGCTGTTTTCTTTCCTTCTCTCCTCTCATCCTTAACCTCTCCTCTCATCTCAGCACGTCGCACACCTCTCATCTCTCAGCACGTCGCTCATCACCGAAATCCCTCTCTCACTCTTCTCTCATCTTGTACACCAATCTCGCATCTCGTACACTAATCTCGCATCATCACCGAAATCCCTCTCTCACTCTTCTCTCCTCTCCCAAAAAAAAAAAAAGCTTCAAATCCTTCATCAATGGCGGACTCCAACAATGAATCCGCCGGCGGTGGAAACAGCGAGCTCTCAGAGCGCGAACAAGACCATGATTTGTTGAGCGATAATGGATGTTGATGATGATGGACGCTGATGATGATGATATCGTCAATGATGATGATGGAGGGCTGGCGTTGTGCGGACCATTGCTGCAGCGAAGACGAAGGAAATGGGGGGTTTGGGTCTGATGTTTTTTATTTTGGTTTTTTTTGTTTTCATTTTCCTTTTTCTTTTCTTTCCTTCTTTTCTCCTTTTTTGGTTGCTGTCTTAGTTACTTTTCTTCTTTTCAGTTTTTTATTTTGTTTCCTTTTTGTTTTCTATCGTTTCTCACTCCTCCTCTTTTTACATTTTCATTTTCTTTCTTGGGTGCAGTTTCTTGCAGATTAAATGTTGTGGATCACTTTTGATGATATAGAACAATTTTCTTGCTTGCAATTGATGGATAATGGTAGTTCAGATGGATAAACCTTCAGAATTTTCTTCAAAAGAGCGTGCCCAACGTCTTTACAATAAGTTACGTTTTGGTTTTTTTATTTCATGTTCTTTTTTTTTTGTTAAAATTATTTTTGGTGTAAATATGATTGATTCTCTTTGTATTGGACTTCGAATTTTAAGAATTGGGTTGAAGAATATTGCTTTTAAGGGTGCTGTCTTGTTGCTTGGGGTGCTTTTTGGTGCTTTGTTCTTTTTATTTTTCGTATGGTTTACTCGTTAATAGAAAGGGAGAGTGATGATGATGATGAAGTTTGTAATTTATAATTGTTATCTGCCGCGGAGCTTAGTTAATTATGGAATAGTCTGGTGCTTTGTTCTTTTTATTTTTTTGCATTTTTTACCTGTACCAGTACCTATTGCTGCGGGTCCTACTGAAAACCGCATCAATATGCTTCATTTTTTTAATTAAAAAACATACATATTGCTGCGGTTTTTGTTAGGAACCGCAGCAATAGGTTGCTCTATTGCTGCGGTTAAAAACCGCAGCAATAGATAATTACCTATTGCTGCGCCCTTAATTGCTGCGCGGCTTAAACGGCAGCAATAGACCACTTAATGACCACCGCAATAAGCAATTATTCTACTAGTGTGCATGTTCCAGTGAGACAAAGACCTGAACCCCAATCCACCATTACATTTAGGAATGCAAACCTCCTCCCAATTAACATATCCAAGTCTAGGAGAGTTGCATTTACCAGTCCAAAGATAAGATCTACAGATTGCATTCACTTTCTTCAAAACTTTTTGAGGCAGAAGGAAGATCTGAGCCCAATACACACAAACACTTAATAGCACAGAATTGACCAGCTGTCTTCTACCAACAAAGGAAATATTTCTAGTACTCCAAATTCTGATCCTGCTCACCATCTTATCAATAAGCTGTTCACAGTCAGCTGCTGAAAGCTTCTTAGTGCTAATTGGTACTTCTAGTTAGCTGAAAGGAAGACTACCATGTTTAAATCCAGAGCAAGCAACAATTCTTTGTATTTCATGTCCATCCATCCCACAACCATAGATTGTAGACTTGTGAGGATTAGTAATCAGACCAATAGTATTAGAAAAGAGCTTCATTCCTTGTAGGAGCATCAACACTGACTAGTACTCCCCTTTGCAGAAAATGAGCATGTCATCAGCTAGGGGTGTTCAAAAAAACCCGACCCGCTTGACCCGGCCCGCTGACCCGCCGACCCGGTAAAAAAATGTCGGGTATTTTTTCTGATTTTGTAATTTTATTGGGCCGAGTACCCGACCCGGGAAAAACAAGAAAAATCGGGTCGGGTACTGGGCCGCGCCTAAGACGTTCGCGGGTACCCGATACCCGGTAAAATTATTTGGACCAGGCGGACCAGCAACACTGTTTTTGAATATTTGGCCCAAAATTATTTGAACAAAGTCACAAAAAAGTGAAAAACGCTTCGACTTCAACCAGAAAAAACCCTAAAAGTCTAAAACTCGCACTCTCGCAGTCCTCACTCCTCATTCAGTCACTCGCAGTCGCACTCCGTCAGTCCACTCCGTCACTCGCACTGACCGGCGACTACGTCGAGGCTCGAGCACCGCTGCACGCAGCCGCGCACTCCGTCAGTCCACCACTCCGTCATTCTCTTTCATTGAGGTAATGCTTTTCTTAATTTCATACTCTTTAGTCCTTGCTTTAATTTCTTTTAATTGCTTTAATTTCATACTACTCCTTGCTTTAATTTCTTTTATACTCTGTCATTTTCTGCTGTCTTGATTTCCTTCATATTGTTGTATGAATCCTTTTTCGTCAACTATGTGTAGATGGCAGTATGGCACTGGAACTTTTGGAACATTGGAATTATGTTTTTAAGTTTAAGTTTAAGATATGTAATGGAATTATCTTTTATTTAGAAGCTGTCCCATGTTCTGCATATAATGATAAGTGTTAATATTTTTGTTAGATTGTCAAAATTGTAGGATTTATGTGAGCATAGAGAATAGAAATGGAAATGTTAAAACTGCAATTGAGTGTTCTTGAGTCTTGACTTCATGTTTTGCTATTTGAAAGTTGGGTTGAATAATGAAAGTTGGATAGTTGACAGTTGACTTCATGTTAAAACTGCAATTGAGTGTTAATACTTTTTGAACATTGATTGTTGATAGTTGACACTTGATTGTTGTTATAATGCTGAATTAATTTAGTTTGTCACTTGTTGTGAATTAATTTATGCTAGTAAGTAGTTGTTTAGTTACAAAATTGTAATGAATTTCTCATTTTTCTTATAGAGTATGTCAAAGTATGGAGATAATAGTGATGATGATCTAATGGAGGTCAACTCTAAAGAAACAATTGAAGATTCTGACGAGCCGGAGATAGTGATGGAGACTAAGGGAAAATCTAAGAAGACAAAGAAGGGGAAACCATCTAGCGAAGGAGGTAAAAGAAAGAAAACTTCTTCTACTTGGGATCATTTTGAGAGGATTGTGAACGATAAGGAACATGCGAAATGTGTACATTGTAATGCTAAGATTTCTTGTTCATCTAAAAATGGAACCAATGCTATGTCACGCCACACTTCTAGATGTAAGAAAGCTCCTTTTAACTTAGACAAAAAACAAACAATTTTGGATTTTGAGTCTAGGACAAAAGTTAATACTGATGGGACTGTGGAGACTGTTAGTATTCCTAGAGCATGGCGATTTAATCAAGATGAGATTAGAAGATCACTTGCTAAGATGTTGATTATTGATGAGTTGCCTTTTAGCTTTGTTGAGCGTGAAGGTTTTCGTCAATTTTGCAAGGTTGCCATTCCTGATTTTGTTCCCCCCTCACGTGCTACTATTACAAGGGATTGTTATGGCCTTTTCATTGAAAAAAGAAAGGTTTTGAAGAACTTTTTTAAGAATCTATCTTCTAGGGTATGTCTTACTACAGATACATGGACTTCAGGTCAAAATTTGTCATATATGTGTCTCACTGCTCATTTTATCGATGATAATTGGAAATTGCACAAAAGAATCATTAACTTTTGTCCTATTGGTGGTCATTCCGGTGAACTTATTGGTAAAACTGTTGAAAAATGTTTGCTAGAATGGGGTCTCAAAAGGGTTTTGACTGTAACTGTTGACAATGCTAGTTCTAATGATCTAGCAATACAATACTTGAAAAAGATTTTTAATCTTTGGGATGGATGTGTGTTGAATGCTGAGTTTTTGCATATGAGATGTGCGGCACATATCTTGAACTTAGTGGTTAAAGATGGTTTGAAAGATGTTGATGTTTCCATTTTGAAAGTTCGTGCTGCTGTGAAATATGTGAGGTCTTCTCCTGCTAGACTTCAAAAGTTTAGGTCTTGTGTTGATGAGGAAAATATAAAAAGCAAAGGTGGTGTGTGTTTGGACATTGAAACAAGGTGGAATTCCACTTTTTTGATGCTTAAGTCGGCTTTGGTGTTTAGGAAAGCATTCAAAAATTTGAAAACTAAGTACACTCCTTACACTAGAGAGCTTAGGAGGATAGGTGGGGCCCCGGATGATGAGGATTGGGACAAAGTTGCCTGTATCTTGCCTTTTCTTGAAGTTTTCTATCAAGCTACATTGACATTGTTGGGATCTCGGTATGTGACCGGTAATACACTTGTGGAAGACATATATGATATTGGATATGAAATTTCTGATTATCTTAGTCATGAGGATGATGGGCTTAGGAACATGGCAAGGCAAATGAAGCTTAAATTTGACAAGTATTGGTCAAATGTTAATAATGTCAATGTTTTGATGTTCATTGCTTTAGTTCTTGATCCTAGGCACAAGTTAAACTATGTGGAGTACATTGTTCGTCGATCATATGACACTAGTTCTTCTATTCTTTTATGTCAAAAGATTAGAAATGTTTTGGAATCTTTGTTTGATTGTTATTCATCATCCGAACCTCTAACAAAACAAATGGGGTCAACTTCGACCGCTCAAACCTCTATGACTCATTGTGATGGTGGTGGAAGTGGGGCTAAGAGAAAAAGTTTAAGAAATGATTATAGGAGGGATAATGTGAATATCGATTATAACACAAAAACGGAATTGGACAAGTATTTGAGTGACCAAGGCGAACCCGATGATGATGAGGGATTTGATATTTTGGATTGGTGGGCTTCGCAAAGTAAGACTTATCCCATTCTTAAGAAAATGGCACGTGACATACTTGCAATTCCTGTTTCAACGGTAGCTTCGGAGTCTGCTTTTAGCACGGGAGGTCGTGTTCTTGATTCCTTTCGCACCTCTCTTACTCCAAGGATGGTTGAAGCCCTTGTTTGTTCTCAAGATTGGATGCGCACCTCTTATGATCTTATTACTATAGAAGAAAGTTTGTTAGAGTTGGAGATTATGGAAGAAGGTTAGTAATTTATCTCCTCATCAAATACTTTCATTTCAAATATTTGCTTTACACATATATTATAAATTGTAACATCTAAATTTATTTATTGTTTTTAGGCATGCAAGATTTGGTCTCCGAGCAACCGACAATTGCAATTGATGAGACGACCGATGTTTCCGACTTCGCAAATGAATATGAGCTTTGAAGTTGTGTGTTTATTTTTTTGTTTGAAATAACTATGAAAAACTTTAAGAAGTTTGTATTTTGAAATTGTTTAATTCCCCTCCCTTTTATTGTAATTTTATGGGTGGAGATGTTTGATGTTTAATTCCCCAAAAATGAAATGATCTAGGCACTACTCACTAGGCAGTAGTGGGTATCATGCCATCATCTTGCAAAATGCAAATCAAGAACAAGAAGTCAAGGCAGTGGGCATCATGGCCTTTTAATTTTTATCATCATAAGAATAGGTGCATGAATTTATGGTGGCAGTGGGCAGTTTCATGCTTCAACTTTCAAGTGTTAGCTACCGTTGGCAGTTTTAGGCTTTTAGGCTTTTAGCTAACAAAAAAAAAAAAAAAAAACGAACCGGGTACCCTATGACCCGACCCGGGAAAACCGGGTACCCGAAAACCGGGTACCCGGTTTTCCCGGGTCGGGTCATGGGCCGACTTTTCAAGTACCCGGTTTTCCGGGTACCCGAAAAGCCGGGTACCCGGTTATGAACACCCCTATCATCAGCAAAGCATAAATGATTCATTGCCAAGCTGCTACATCTTGGCTGAAATCTGAAAGTTGGTTGTTTCCCCACATATCTCATAACCCTTGTAAAATATTCCATACATAGAACAAAAAGCAAAAGTGACATTGGGTCACCTTGCCTCAATCCCCTCTTTGAGTTAAAAAACCCAATAGGGACACCATTAAGCATAAGAGTAAAAGTAGGGCTTGTCACACACATCATGATCAATTTAATTATCTTAGCAGGGAAATGTAAGGCTTCCATCATTTCCTCTAAAAACTCCCAGCATACAGTGTCATATGCTTTATAAATATCAATCTTCATTAAACACCCCTTTTGCTTTTGGCTTGGAGTCTTGGACTGTACATTTTGACTAAATCCCGACGTAGCAAGATGTTGTGCAAAATACTTCTTCCAGAGACAAAAGCTCCCTGAGTTTCAGCCACTATAGAAGGAAGAACTAGCCTGAGCTACTCACAAAGAAGCTTTGTGATGCACTTGTAAATGATAGAGCAACAGGTAAATGGCCTGTAATCACTTACATTTACAGGACTCTTCACTTTTGGTATCAAAGTGATTGAAGTCACATTAATACTCTTAAGCATCTTCCCTGTCCTAAAGAAATCTAGGACTGCATCACTTATATCATCACCTATTATCTCCCATGTGTGCTTGAAAAAGAAGCTGTTATATCCATCTAAACATGGCTTCTCATTGGGAATGGACATTAAAAACCTTCTGACATCAGCCCTGGTGAAGTTACAGTTCAGCAACCTTTGTTGCTCTTCATTCAACCTAGGCCCTTCATCAATAATCAGCTGCTTCACCTTACATCTATTGTGCATTTATTTCCCCAGCAGATCTGTATCGAACTTCACAAAGGTTTCATTCACTTTATCCCCTGTATTCACCCATTGACCATTGCCATCTTGAATATAGTGTATTTTATTAGTACACCTTCTTGCTTTGATAGATTGGTGGAACAGTCTTGTGTTATCATCCCCCTTGTCAATCCATTGAGCCTTTGATTTTTGCCTTAAAAGGCTCAGATTGAGATGTTGCATTCTCCTATACTCCTCAGCAGCAAGCTTTTCCTCTCTACAATACTCAATGTTCTCTGGATGTTCATGCATGAGATTCTGCAAGTGAATGAAATTATGATAAGCTTGGGTAGCTCTGACTTGGACATTAGAGAAACCCTCCTTATTGATCTTTTTCAACTCATCCTTCAATCTCTTTAGTATCTGAGTAATAGAATACATCAAACAGCCATTCACAGGCCTATCCCATATTGCTTTGACATTCTCCAGGAACCTAAGGGCTTTGACCCACATGTTAAAGAACCTGAAAAGTTTCTTCCCACCCCTACAATCTGTATACACACAAAGGATGCTTAGGCAATGGTCATATTCACCCTCAGGTAAATAGGACACTTCAGCATTCTCATAGCAGCTCACCCATGCTTCATTAGCAAGGGTTTTATCAATCTTGGAGAAAACTCTGCTCTCCCCCTCTTGCTTATTTGTCCATGTGTATAATATTCCAGTATGCTTCACATCAGAGAGATTACATCCTCAGATTTAATTGCATCTAGATCCTTCCACAGATCTTCTCTAGCTCTTCTTTCATAGTAGCCATAAACAAAAGTGCATAAAAAACCTGGGCTTGGTCCAGCTGGGTCAATTCTGCAATGAATTAATTGAGCTGACAGATAAAGCAAATCAACAGTGAAAGCTTCAGACCTCCAGCCTACAACAATCCTTCCTTTGTCTACAAAGCAACAATTTGTAGTAAAGCACCACCCTACACACACATTTTGGTAAAGAATTCGCATTCTAGGAATCTTCACCTTAGGAATCTCACTATTTCTAATTCTTGGGTATTTGATACCGGATGTGGATCTCACATTTGTACAAATGTGCAGGGACCAAAGAAAAGTAGGAGTTTGGCTCGAGGGGAAGTGGACCTACGTGTTGGCAACGGAGCAAATGTTGCAGCTTTAGCCGTATGGCACTTTTAGTTTAATAATGACCTCTGGGCTTGCTTTGGATTTGAATAATTGTTATTTTGTTCCAGTTATTTCTAAAAAAATTATTTCTGTGTTTGGATACGGAAGGGTTTACTTTTGAGATTAAAAATAAATTTCTTTCTTTTCAAAAGGATGGAATGTTTTATGGTAGTGCTCATTTGATGGGCTCTATTTGCTAGATTTAGAAAGACAAGTTTATAACATTGATACTAAAAAGACCAAATCAAATGATTCAAATAAAACTTACCTTCGGCATTGTTGTCTTAGCCACATAAATGAGAGACGTATCCAAAAATTTCAAAAGGAAGGGTTTTTTGGAATCATTTGATTTCGGATCATATGATACATGCGAATCTTGCTTACTTGGCAAAATGACAAAAGCTCCATTCACTGGTGTAAGTGAAAGAGCAAGTGACTTATTAGGCCTCATACATTCAGATGTTTGTGGACCAATGAGTGCAAATGCTAGAGGATAATTATCAGTACTTCATAACATTCACAGATGACTTCAGTAGATATGGGTATATCTACCTTATGAGGCACAAATCTGAAGCTTTTGAAAGGTTTAAAGAATTTCAAATGGAAGTACAGAATCGGCTTGGCAAGACAATAAAAGCCCTTCGATCTGATCAAGGTGGTGAGTATTTAAGCCAAGAGTTTGATGACCATCTCAAAAGTTGTGGAATTCTTTTCCAACTAATTACTCCAGGAACACCACAATGGAATGGTGTGTCCGAAAGGAGAAGTCGAACTCTATTAGATATTGTTTGATCAATGATGAGTCAGGCCGATCTTCCGATATCATTGTGGGGTCTTGCCTTGGAAACTACCGCACTAATCTTAAACAGAACTCCAACCAAAGCTGTTGAAAAGACTCCATATGAGTTATGGGCTGGAAAAACTCCAACTATGTCTTTTCTTAAGATTTTGGGATGCAAAGTTTATGTAAAACGTTTACAATCTGACAAACTTGCACCAAAATCTGACAAATGTTACTTTGTGGGTTATCCAAAAGAAACAAAGGAGTATTACTTCTACAACAAAACTGAGAACAAAGTGTTTGTGGCTCGGATTGGTGTCTTTCTCGAAAGAGAACATCTTTCTAGAAATTCAAGTGGGAGAAATATTCACCTCGAAGAAATTCGAGCTGAAAATGAGCCACAAATCAGGAGCCTCCACAAGTTATTGTGGAAACTGATAAGACTCCACAACCTGTTGTGGAATCAACCTCTGTGGCACCCTCCCTTCGTAGGTCAACTAGGAAACTTTCAGCACCTGAGATATACGGATTTCTCGTGTCTGAAGATAAAGAAATATTGCTTTTAGAAAACAATGAACCTACTACCTACAAAGCAGCTATGGCTAGTTCAGATTCCGACTTATGGTCAAAAGCCATGAAATCCGAAATGGATTCCATGTATGAAAATCAAGTTTGGAACTTGATTAATTTGCCTGATGGGGTTAAACCTATTGGATGCAAATGGGTTTTCAAAATTGAAATCTGACATGGATGGAAATGTATATATCCACAAAGCTAGGCTAGTGGCACAAGGTTTCAAACAAATTCATGGTATAAACTATGATGAAACCTTTTCACCAGTAGCTATGCTGAAATCTATTCGGATACTTCTAGCAATTTCCTCATATTATGACTATGAAATATGGCAAATGGATGTTAAAACCGCCTTCCTAAATGGTTTTTTTGGAAGAAGAAGTGTGTGACACAACCTGAGGGTTTTATTGATCCTAATGCAACTAGAAAGGAATGCAAGCTTCAAAAGTCCATTTATGGATTGAAGCAAGCATCAAGGAGTTGGAATCTCCGATTTGACGATTCAATCAAAGGTTTTGGTTTTCTCATAAATGAAGAGGAATCTTGTGTTTACAAGAAAGTGAGTGGGAGTAAGATTGTTTTCTTGGTCTTGCATGTAGATGACATACTTCTGATTGGAAATGACATTCCTATGCTAGAGTCTGTAAAGATATGGCTTGGAAAGTGTTTCTCAATGAAAGACCTTGGTGAGGCTCAATAGATTCTAGGCATTAAGATCTATAGAGATAGATCTAAAGAATGATTGGACTAAGTCAAGAGACTTATATTGATAAGGTTCTGACTAGGTTCAATATGAAAGGTTGTAAAAGAGGTTTTCTACCCATGTCTCATGGCATAAGTCTAAGCAAGACTTAGTGTCCTTCGACGACTGATGAGAAAGATCGCTTGAGCAAGATCCCATATGCTTCAGGTATTGGATTCATCATGTACGCCATGATATATACTAGACCAGATGTTTTCTATGCTTTGAGTATGACCAGTAGATACCAAGCAAATCCAGGTGATGACCATTGGACTGCGGTGAAGAATATTCTAAAGTACCTTAACAGGACTAAAGAAAAATTCTTAGTGTATGGAGGAGGGGATGAGCTAAGTATAAAAGGTTATACATATGCTAGTTTCCTAACAGATAAGGATGATTTTCGATCGCAGTCGGGATTCATACTTTGTTTAAATAGAGGAGCAGTAAGTTGGAAAAGTTCCAAGCAGAGCACTATAGCAGCTTCTACAATTGAAGCTGAGTATATTGCTGCATCAGAAGCAGCTAAAGAAGCTGTTTGGATAAAGAAGTTCATTTCTGAACTAGGAGTGGTTCCTAGTATTGTTAGTGCTTTGGATGTTTATTGTGATAACACTGGAGCTATCGCACAAGCAAAAGAACCAAGATCTCACCAAAAATCCAAACATGTACTCAGGAGATTTCATCTGATTCGGGAGATAGTTGATCGAGTAGATGTTAGGATATGTAAAGTTCATACGGATAGCAATGTTACAGACCCCCTTACTAAGCCACTTCCTCAGCAGAAAGATGAGAGTCATACTTCAGCTATGGAAAGTAGGAACATTGGAGAAGGACCTATTTTGTACTTAATATTGAACGTTGTTCATTATTGAAATAATAGGTTTATGATTATTATTTTATAAAAATTATATTTGTTTAAATTCAGTTTATTATTAAACAAAAGTACAAAGTAATCGGTTGTTTTATATAGGATGTTGAGTATGAGGACTCAACCATGGAACCCTATTAAGTGAACTAAAATAACTGATCACCTTGTCCCTAATCAGGTCATTAAGTAGGTACATTAATGACCTATAATGATTATTTTATGGGCCTGTTTGGCAAAACTAGCGGTTCTAGTAGCTGTTAGCTGTTGCGGTAGCTGTATGTTCGAGGGTAGCTGCTAGCTATCTACTAGTAGCTGTTAGCGATTAGTGTTTAAAGTAGTTGTTTAATTAGAAGTGTTTGGCAAAAGTAGCTGTTGAAATTGTAATAGACAATAAATGACATTTATTCAAATATGAAATGAATTACAACAATTTCATTAGTTAATTCAATAGTTAAATTCAATATTTATTTTTCCAAGAATTTACACAGAAAAAAAGAGAATACGAACTACTCAAAAAAATGTATAAATTTAAGATAATATTCAACCCTCAAATTATTTATATAACCTATTTTAACTAAAATGCTTGCGGAATTTGGAGTATAATATATTGTGAGATATTAGTAATATCTTCTCTTTAAAATAAATATTTAAATCATATCTCTGTTAACGTAAAGGAACAATAAATTGCCATAAAATAAAGCAATTAATAAATAGAAAAGGAAAAAGAAATAAAAACATTGGTTCACAATTCTACCTGTTGATTCTCTAGACCGCTACCTATAAATCTCAAACGTTACTTGTACTAACGTTCTACAACCGCTACCCATAATCTACTCTAACCGATACCCGCTACTATAATCGCTACCTTACCAAACACTCATAATTTTCTTAAATAGCATTTTGACCTTGTCCAACCGCTATCCGCTACCTAAAATGCTAGTGCCAAACAGGGCCTATAGATTGATTGATGATCATGTTTCATGGATTATAGGGGCATTGGATGTCTAATCAATTATATTAATGTGAATTTGTGTATACACATTGGATTTGACCCACATAGAGAAATCTTTAAGAGATGAATGTCATAAGTTTCTCTAAAATATAAATGAGTTGATTCCTCATACTTGAGTTTACCACTGATTCCTTACATTGATGACTAGTACACTTTGGCATTGTCAAACGTCGTGCCATAAAAGGAGACTATAAATACAATGTACAGGTTACTATGAGTTGTGTGAAGGGTAGAGGGTAAATGAGATGGAATTATCCACCTATTACACAAGAATGTTGTTTTGGGCCTCTCGGAGAGTTCAGACCACTAGAGGAAAAAACATCAAATGCTGCTTAAAAAGGACTGCGGTCAGGCCCAAAACTGCAACCCTTAAGTAAAGGGCTACATAAAGGGCTGCGGTTTTGGGCCTGACCGCAACCCTTTTTTTAGTTTTTTAATTTTTTTATTTCCTTTTTGGCTTGCACAAAACCGTTCATTTCTTGTTCCCTCGCTAAACTCAATTTTCTCAATCCCTCTCCTTCGTTCCTCTATTGCGTAGTGTGAAGCCACCAAACTCAAACCCTACATTCGAACCCCCACCAGCACCACCACCTGCGCGCCACCCCCACCGCTCACGTAGTAGCGACACCCACCTCTAGACCAGGGACCACCGCACCACGCAGTAGCATTGCGAGCTTCTCTCCCCTCCCATTCCCTTCATTGCGGAAAACCTCTAGCACCTGCACGTCACTCACCTGTGCGCCACCCACCACCTCTCACGCAGCAGCGCGCCACTACCCCGGGCCAGTGACCTTCGCACCCCCATGTCCTAGCTAGGTTTGTAATTTACTTCATATAATTAGTTTAATTTTCTGGATATTTGTTGGATTATTGTTATTTAAGATGTGAAATTGTTAATTTTTTTGGAGGTTACAAACTTACAATGGAGTTAGGAAGTCGTAATGGAGTTATAGGAGGTTAAGTTGTTGGATTTTGTAATTTGAAACTAGTGAATTATTGTGATTTTGGGATTTTTATGATTGTTTGAATTATTTGATGTGCTACATTAGCTAGTAACTTAGTTTAATGTGAACATATTTCATTTATGATTTGTTAAAAGTTTAAATTAACGAGAAAAGTTAGTTGTAATGTGTTTCAATGTGGGTAAGATATGATAATTTATATATATTTATGTATTTCTTATAATAATATGCAATTTGATTACTACATGCTAACAATTTTTTTTGGTTTTATTTATCTTAGATATTAGCATATTGGATGCGATAAATCAACTAGGAGATACTGTAGAGTATATATAAGAGATCGATCTCCATATTAGTTGATATTGGTATGTATCTATGATAAAGACAATTAATTATATCTTCCTTTATTGTGTATATATGTAGATTCAATTTATGTGTATGTATATTTCTTGATATGAGATTGGATGAAAACAATCTAATTAAGCTATGAAAGGTATAAGTTATATGAATCATCATCATCATATGCTTAGATACCCGTTTAAGACTTACTCATTAGGAGTAAGTCTTGAATAGTCCCTTGTTTGGGACTGTCATTGGATGTTTGATCTCACTTATGTGGTGAATGTATGTCTTCCTTTCAATTCTAAGGAAAGTCTTGGCTTGTCGTTTCTCTACATTGTTCTCTGGGTACGTAGATAAGCAATTATCTACATTGTGTACTTGGAGAACTGTAGGGAAATGCTGCCGGATTTTTCTTAGAATCGAAAAGTTGGCATATATTCACTAGTAAGATTAGACGTCCAAGGATGGTTTAGGTTGGAGTGATAAGGACCTTCGGATGCATGCATACATTTGCACATGTCACTATCTTAGCCTGCATGTGTATGTGCGTGATTTGAATATGTGACTCTCTTGCATGTGAATGTGCTTAAATGATTGATACATTATAATTGGTTGTATTTAATTAGAGGTATTCTTGAATGAGATGGGTCGTACTTGGATGTATGGTAGCCGTAAATCGATTGAGTTTGTGAATGGGGTCTCAGAATTTTGTAAATCTTCATTAGAATATCAAGCATCTTCTGTAACAGTTGACTTTTATTGTCCTTGTTTCGATTGTGGAAATGTGAGTAAGGTTAGTAGTTTTCATTTTCTTAGGGAGCATGTCTTTCGTCGTGGGTTGAGGCCTCAATACCACATATAGGTTTGGCATGGGGAAGAAGGGAAATATACAGGAAGCTCTAGAATAATGAACGATGTAGGTGAAGAAGAGAAGGATTTAGAGATCGTTGATGTGTTCGGGGGATGAGAATGGGGATGACGAGTATGGGGATGATGATAGGGGTTAGGCAGATGAGATGATACAAGAGGTTGAAGATCAGTCTTGCAAACGACCTCGTATTTTTGAGTCTATGTCTAAAGCTGCTGAAAAGCCATTGTATCAAGGTTGTACAAAGTACACCAAACTTTCCGCCGTGATAACACTCTTCAACATTAAGTCGAAAATGAAAATGAACTGCCAAAGCAGGTTGGACGGACTGTAGTTTCACGTCGTTGTTGGAAGTTTTAGCTGATATGCTCCCTGATGAAAATGAACTGCCAAAGTCGAACTATTATGCTAAGAAACTCACGTGTCCTCTCGGTTTAGAGTACCAGAGGATACATGCTTGTCCAAACGATTGTGTGCTTTATCGTAATGAGTATAAGCATTTAGCTGAGTGTCCACGTTGTGGATTGTCAAGGTACATGCGTGAAGGAGCTGGGGGTAGTGAAGGACCACCAGCTAAGGTGTTATGATATTTTCCCATAATACTTAGATTTAAGCGCATGTTCTAAGTTAAAAAAGATGCGAAGAATTTGAGGTGGCATGCATATAGTAGGAAGAAAGACGGTTTGTTGAAGCATCCGACTGATCGCCTGAGTGAAAAATTATCAACAGGGTGCATAAGGCATTTGGTGATGAGGATAGGAATCTGAGGCTTGGATTATGTACGGATGGCATGAATCGCTTTGGCAATCTTAGTTCTCAGCATAGTACATGGCCAGCAATTTTAGTGGTTTATAACATACCTCCTTGGTTGTGCATGAAACACAAGTACATCATGTTGTCGCTTTTCATATAGGGGCCGAAACAACCTGGAAATGACATAGATGTATACCTCCAATACCTTGTTGAAGATTTACAGAAGATGTGGAATGAAGGAGTGTTAGTATTTGATGCGTATGCTAATGAGATGTTCACTCTGTGTGCCATGCTTTTCTATACTATGAACGATTTTCCAGCTTATGGGAACTTATCTGGGTATAAGACCAAAGGAAAACAACCGTCCCCGATTGACAGTTAAACTTGGAGACTGAGAAATATTCTGGACTTCATAAGGATGATAAGTTTTCTTACCTTATGTTGAGATATAGCAATAAGAGACAAAGGAATTGTAAAGCACCACTTGCTCTAGGACAAGTGGGAGATTGTTGGAGTATGTCCTACGATCAAGTCCATAACTCAATCCAAGTATAGTTTGGGTAGTCATGATGCTTTGCTAGAAGCCAATCTTGACTTGTAATATTAATAAATGACTAATATTTACTACTAAACTATATTGGACCTACAGGGTCACACATAAACTACAACGTTGATTAGTTAGTCTTTTAGATTAATATTATATGATAATACCAATATGTTCTTTTGACCATAAAACAAATAAGCGATGGGTAATATCTTACTATTTTGGATCAAAATCAATTATAGGATAATTGATTGATATCAACAATTAATTGATTGAGAAAGTCTATCAATTAATGGATTGATATCCTCTTAATTTAAAGAAAATCAAGTCCTTCCTTTTATAAGTATACAAAGCAAATAAATAAGGTTGGAAGAAGAGTTTGACTTACTTCATCACATTTTACAACATTGTTGCCGTGAGATTGCAAAAGGTGTGAAAAGAGTTTATCACAAAGTATTACAAAAGTTCATACAAAATACAAAGGGTGTGTTTTAGGTTTAAGTAAACTAAGGTATAATGAACATTGTGGTGGTGGACCTTTGTAGAGGAACTTCAATTGACGTTCTTAAACATCAACGGGCACGCTTCAAAGGTATAATTACTTCACCTCTTTTGTAGATTCATTATAGTATTTAAGGGTGTTCTTGGGAATAGGATTTGTATAAATTGTTTATATTTCCGCATAGTAAATTCTATTAGTACTATGATGTACTCCCTCTGTATTTTTTTTTACTTTACTTGTTTTGACTATGCGCGTTTGCCAATAACTTCTTTGACCTTAAATATATTTCAATACATATTAGTAAAAAAATATAACGAATGAATATTAACAAAGTACTCATTCAGATGATCAAACAAGACCAACATGACTATATTTTTTCATATATATTGAGAAAAATTTAAAATATTTTGTCTAATTGTGATTAGTATCCAGATTATTCCAAATGATAGAAAAATACAGATGGAGTATTTATTAGTTGGTACTAAAAATTGTTTATTTAGTAGTAGGAAGTATACAAGGTATACTTAATGTAGTACTAAAAAGAGTTTTAATGATACTAATTTTTTAACTTCACTTTTTCCCCCTTGTCAAAGAACTACATTAAGTTTCTAACCCATTACAGTCCAATTTTGAAGTCCAACAATTGATGTTTGAGACAATGTCATGTGAGAGAATATTTAAAAGAAATGATACATGCAATGCATGTAGAGCTGGCAATGGATTGAGTGGGTTGGTTTGAGTTGAAATAAACGGGTTGAAATTAGGGATGGCAACGGGTTGAATCTAGACCGGGTCCATATAGACCCGGATCCATATCCATTTCTAGAGACTAGATCTAGATCTGCCCCGGACCCGACAGGTCTGGAAAACTAGGACCCAGATCCAAATACTGCGGATCCCACGGATCCGGGAGCAAAACAGATCTATTTATTTTTACATATTTTACCTACTATACTACAAATTCACCACGAAATTAAGCAATAAACCACAAATTCGCCACAAAATTAAGCAAATAAACCACAATTTCGCCACAAAATTAAGCCACTAAACTACAAAAATCAACAAATTCAACAGTAGTAAGACAAGTTCAGCAACAAAATGAAATTATATTTAAAGCCAATTCACAACTTTGAAAATGTAGATGAACAAAATTCACTTTTTCTTGACGTGAAAGTTGCGTCGGTGGGCCTGGTGGCCGTCGTGGCTGGTGGTGTTATGGTCTTGGATGGTTCTCGTGTCGAGAGAGAAGTTCGGGGTCCCTAGCTCGTCCGGGAAAGTGGCTTCGTGGTGGCTGCTCTCTAGTGGTTGGCGGCTTCGTGTCTTGCGAGAGAGAGAGAGAGAGAGAGAGTGGTGATCGTGCGGAAAGTGGATGATGCCGGAAAAAGGATGGCCGATGGGATGGAGTCGGAAAAAGAGAAGGGTGAGGCGTGGTGGCGTTAGGGTTTTAAGGAGAGAGGCAGAAAGGATGAAGCGTGATTTGTGAAAATGTTTCAGAAGTTAATGTTTGGCTTTGGACTGTTAGAGTTAGAGGACTTGGGGACTAACCCATCTATATTTTTTTTTTAAAAAAGGGATATGTGGATCCAGGTTTAGATCTGGACCCGGATCCGTAATCCGACTCGGATCCAACGAGTTTGAAAATTTTGGATCCAGATCCGAAAAAACGGATTCGGATGGGATCCAGGATCCATTGCCATCCATAGGCTAAATTTTCTCAAATCCAACCTATCCTATTTACTCAGGAATAATTGGGTCAACCTTAAATGACTCATATATATATATATATATATATTTTTTGAAGTAATATAACGAAAATAATCCAAAGGACAAAGTCTTGTATTTTCTTTAGGTGGATAAGTTGAAGTCCCTTGCAAAGAGGGAGGTGGGAGAGGATTGAGGATCTCTTTTGCAAGGGGTGAGACTTGATCCTAGGAGCCTTTAGAATCGGAGGTGATGCTAATACCACTAGACCATCACCTGCTGATCGCACATAGTCTTGTATGCTATATCATTTTATAAGCAATAAAACGAAGCACCATAAGTCTAAGTATTTTTTTGTTTTTACCACCTTTGTTTTACCACGTTTTGAACATTACCATCTTATACTTTTTTTTTCAAACTTACAACTTTATGTTGTTTAAATCCTTAAAAATCACCAGCTTGAATCAATTTCTAGTGGATTTTTTTATAAAATGAGCCCACTTGCCGGAATTTTTTTTCCCTCCATTTATTTCTTCCCTCTCCCCGATTTTGTCCTTTTAGCTCAAACCTTAAGGTTACTTATCCAAATTAATATGAAAATTGTGATTTCTCACATGAAAATATGAAATTAGGTCAGGACACACATTTCTAATTCAAGAGTGACGCTGAATTGAGGGAAACTGTCGACTCTTGAAGCTGCTAAAGGGTATAATTTAGGATTAGAAATTATTGGGTTAGGGTTCTTGAGTAAAATTGGCTTTATTTTTATCTTTTAATTTACTAAGTTAAGGATGAATTAATGAAATTACTTTATCTCCTAGCTCTGTAATTGCTTATTATGACATATAATTTTAGTTATCATTGATCATTTGAAATTGATTCATCTTATGCTCATCATAAATTTTGGTGTGTTTTTGAATTGTTTGCTAAGCACAACATATTTAACCTGAAATGTCTAATTTTTGGTCCCCTCCACTAATTGATATTGTGGAAAATGCTAAAAATAGTCCCCATTTTGTGTGTCCGAGCTGCGAAATTCTTCTTAAAACATGAGAGAAATTCGTCAGTTATGAGAGAGACTATGAGGGTGAAGTGGAGGCGAGAGAATGAAGGAATTGTTGTCAATATTCTAATGCTTTGATGAATACACATGTAAGGTTGGTGAAGATGAATGGAAGACGGTGAGAGAGGTGTGAAAACAGGGGTGAAAGAATAGTTAGGGAAGCCAAAAAGACAAAATATGTGAGAAAAAACAAAGAAATGGATGAGAAAAATTCTGGCTAGTGGTCCCCATTTCATAAGAAAATCCACCGAAACATGATTCACAATGGTAATTTTTAGCGAGTTAAACAATATAAGGTGGTAAATTTGAAAAAAAAATATAAAGTGGCAATGGTTAAAAATGTGGTAAAAAAGAGGTGATAAAAAAAAAATCCCAAGTAAAATTAAAATAAGTTTAAAGTTAACACACAAACTTTAAACTAGAAAACCACTAACTCCCCCAAATAATTGGTCTAAGTTCAAACAAGAACTAAGATTTAGATAACCAAATTCTTTAGGCATAAAATTTGTGTGGTTTAGCAAGTAATTTCCTATTTCATAAATTTATTTACGATATTTCCAGTGAATAATATATTTTGCATAAAAATAATAACGGGTTAAATGGGTTAACCGAGAGCCACTATTTTTGGGTTGGGTTTAGACTGTTTTGAATTTTGTGAGCTATGATTGCACATACCATTATATATTACTAGTATTAAATAAATATAAAACTAGCATACAAATTAATACGAAGGATGGGTAAAGACGTAGAGTAATTGGCGATAAGATGACGAAGATCATTTCAAAGAGGAGACGAGTCAGGATAAGCTGTAAGAATATCATGAAATATTTAAGAATATCATGAATATTTAAGAATAATTTTGCTTCAACTACCTAGCTTTCTTATACGCTCTCAGTTTCTTATTGATATTCCCAGTTTGACTATATATATATATATATATATATATATATATATATATATATATATATATATATATATATATATATATATATATATATATATATATATATATATATATATATATATATATATATATATATATATATATATATATACGTATTAGTACAAAATTAATTTTTAAAATATTATCAAAATATTCATTGAAATAGATTAAGTAAGATCCCAAATGACTATATTTTTTCTTATATTTTGGGTACTATGTAACCAGAAACATAAGTTCTTTGGTGTAGCTGTAACACCATAAGTTATGGTGTAACAAATCATGTGTAAACAAAAAATTAAGTAAACTAGCTTTTATAACCCGTGCATAATTGCACGGGAATTTTGTTGTTTTATAAATTTAAGATTTCATAATGCTTCTTCTTAAATCATGGTGTGAATATTAGCTCGTGATTTTTTTTTATATAATCATATCTAGTATTAAGAATTTTTTTAAAACTGGCTTATGACTCGTGTATTAAATGGCTAATGCAGTTAATATGGAACATGTGACCAACCACTTTTTTTAAAAGGTTGACTAAAGGTCTTCGCTCTGCCCATAGCTTCACTCAAACGCTTAGATAAACTACTCGCACTCAATCATGCAAGTATACAACCACTTCAGCTCCAGCTTTCCGCAGTCCGGTTCACTTTATCTCTCTTGTTGTCTTGTACCAACACTGCATTGCAACAGACCACCCACTGGCTACCACCCACCAGGCCACCACTGCTTGCACGGACCATTTTGGTTGATTGTACATTTTAAGAGAGTGATTGCACATAAATAAGGATCTTCAATGACCTATCACAAAAGTCTCATCATATTATTTTTGTTATATATACTTGTTCTATAGTTTTGTAGCATTGTATGTCATATTGAAAATTAATTGTTAATACTCCTTTTGCTCTAGAGTAAACCTAGCATTTAGAGTTTGGACCTGTGAAATCTGCACAAATTTTTTTGGTTTTATAAATTTCAAATTTTATTATATCTCCCCTAAAATCATGGTGTAAATATTTATAAATAATTAAAAAATATTAAATATATAAAAGTAGTCACATAATGGATTTAGTGATATGTCTATTTTATATAAAGTTTTTATTGGTCTTAATTTTGCTCTTCTGAGCCAGTTTTAGTATTAAGCTGCTACTTGTAGTGTGTTTGTAATTTTAGGTAGATCATTGTAGGAATTAGCATGTTTTGGTGCATTTCCTACCCATTTATACCACTACAAGAGATGATGTACTTTTGAGAGCACGAGCATTTTACTTGGATTAGACTCTACAATTCAAGAGATTTCCAACGAGTGGTCACTTGCTTAATTTCGACAAATAACGCAAAACTTATGACACTTTGAAGATGGAAATTTCGGCTGTCTTACACCTGAAGACCGCCCGGTCGGGAAATATTCGCCCTAGTAGGTCGGGCGAATTTACTTAGCCAATTTATACGTTTCAAAAGAACTGCCAGCAAAGTTCCTTGCGGGCCCGGCCGGGTGACATCAGCCCGGGTTGGTCGGGCGAGACGATCTCATGTGGAAAAGAAGCAGCTGAAGACCGCTCGATCGGGCGTGACGAGGATTTTATGGCACATGTCAACCGCCCGAGTTGGTTGGGCGGGGATGTTTTTAAGTGTTTCGAAGCGCGTGTTGCGCCGATTTTAGTTTTAATATAAATACTTATCCTTTTAGAGTAAAAACACCACGTTTTCTCATTATTATTTCAGTCATTAGTTTTCTAAGTACTTCTATTCTCTCAAGAACCCTAGATTATTCTACTTTACAAATTCATTCAAGATTCAATAGAGTAGTCAATTTCAATATTCGTTCTTCAATTGGTATTGTTTCTCATCCCTTATTATTCTCTTTTCAATTCTTCTTTGTTATTCCATCATGTTGTTTTCTTATTTAATTGTGATATTGTTTTCCCCAATTATGTGTGAGTAGTCTATTTTCTAGGGATTTGGGGATCTATGTATGCATATGAGGTATTGATTGAATGATTATTGAATTCATTGATTTGTTTGATTCTTGCTATTGAGTTATTTAATTTAATCAACAAGTTTGGCCAAATGTGTTGATTATTGTTGCAATACAAAGTTATAGACCAAGAGGTAGGATTTTGTATAGGTTCTCAATAGTAGGCTTAGCAATCTATGACGATGCAAGAGCGGCTTAGTAAGCTTCGAGGGAGGTAATGTTCCGTAGAAATTACATGTGCCCTAGTTAAATTATTTCATTGAGTTCTTCAATCATTCTTGATATCCTGAATTGCATACATGGTGAATCGTTCCCTAGTCTTCCCCTTAATTGATAATTGTTATTTAGTTATTTGCTTAGTTAAGTAAACCATCCATTTTCATCTGATTTAGTTAGTATAATATTAGAGTTCAGATATAATAGTATAGCTATCTCCCTGTGGATTCAATCCTGACTTCCTTCACTGCTAGTTAGTGGGTTATTTTTGATTAGGTGATATGGTTTTAGCATGTCAAATTTTAGCGCCGTTGCCGGGGAGACGGCCTATTTTTATTTTATCTGAATTGTAGTATTACACTAACCTACTCTGAAGAACATCTGTTCTTCGGAGCATCTCACGTTTGTGTTAGTGTTTTTAGTGTATGAGCAGGAAATTAAAATCTCCAAATCTCATTCCATTTGATCCGGAGATTGAAAAGACTGCTCGTAGAGTCAGAAAAAAAACTAAGCAAGCAAAGTTGTCTACAGGGACACCTTCCCAAAAGACACCTCCTCCACCATTCTCATCATAACAAGAATTCCCTGTCACTCCTATTTCTCTTACAATGGGTGAGAATGTTACCCGAACCTTCAGGGATTATGCACAACCATCTCCTGATAATGTACCCACTGGGGTACGGATGCCTACTATCGCCGCTACGAATTTTGAATTCAAGTCTCATGTTCTGAATATGGTTCAAAATAGTCAGTTTGCTGGGTTACCATCTGAACAGCACATGCAGCGGAATTTACAATGTTGTGCTTAAAAGTGGGAATGAGCCGAGCCGAGCCCGAATAGTGTTAGGCTCGGCTCGAGCTCGAGTATCGAAAACGAGGCTCGATTCGAGCTCAAGGCTCGTCGACCCTAAAAAATAGAACTCGACTCGGGCTTGTGTCATGGAATGCGAGGCTCGGCTCAAGCTCGTTTGAGGCTCGGCTCGTGATCGTTTGACGCTCGAGGCTCGTGCTCGTTTGAGGCTCGAGGCTCGGGCTCGTTTGAGGCTCGAGGCTCGGGCTCGTTTGAGGCTCGAGGCTCCGGCTCGTTTGAGGCTCCATTAGATTTACAGTACCAAGCACTTGCTACTTCCATTATCTACATACCAACTACACCAATATCAATTCCTAAACTACACCAAATAAAAAAATTAAGATTTTAAAAGATTTCATACTTGTTGGTGGGTCGCCAGCCATGGCTGTTCCAGCAGGTGCCGATGATGGTGAGTGAGAGCCCAAGATGCGACAGTGGTGAGTGGTGAGCGAGAGGAAAGAGATGTGACGGTGGTGAGTGGTGCGACTTGCGAGTGAGAGGTGCGAGTTGAGCAGCAGCCAACTGACGGTGGTGAGCGAGGATGAGATGCGACTTACCGGCAGTAATATGTTGCGGCGACAGTTATATGCAGCAGCGGCAGAGACTCGGTTTTGTGAGTTTAACCTCCTTAGGGTTTTTGTGAGTTTTTGAGGTTTTGGGCAAATGAGTTTTAGTGAGTAATGTTTTTAAGTTTTGTTCAAACTTCAAACTGGGAAGTTGCGCCACTGCCCAATAGTATTTGTTTTTTTTTTTAGGGAATGTGAAAGTATTTGCTTTTTGGTTGTATTTTTTCCCTATTTTAATAATAATACTATTTTTTATATTTTTCTAATAAAAAAATAACTCAAGCCGTTCACGAGCTTTTCGAGCCAAGCTTAGCTTAGCTTAGCTTGTGGCTTGTATCGTTAGGTCTCGAGCCGATCCCAAACTCGAGCAGAGCCTTAGCGAGCCGAGCCCTGGCCGAGCTTTCACCGAGCCGAGCTCGAACTGTTCATGGACAGGCTTTGCTCATTCCCAGCCCTAGTTGTGCTACTCAGAAACAAACTGGTGTTACTGTTGATGAGATGAAACTGATCTTGTTTGGCTTTTCTCTGCGAGACAAAGCTATGTTTTGGTATAATAAGCTACCTTCCACTATCACCATTTGGGCAGAACTATCCAAGATTTTTCTTATCAAGTGGTATCCTTATCAAAAGACTGCAGATATGCGTCATGCGATAGTGACCTTCACCCAAGATCCCGACGAGTCATTATATGAAGCTTGGGAACGATTCAAGGATCTACAACGCCTTTGTCCTCATCATGGCTTAGACCAGTGGTATTTGTGTCAGATTTTCTACACTAGAGTTGATGCAGATACAAGGCGGGTAATTGATGGAGCCTCCGGTGGGTTCTTCATGGTAAGGCCATAGATGAAGGGTATGAACTTATGGAGAAACTTTCTCCTAATCAAGCGTCCACTATTCGCTCTTGTATGAAAAAAGGAGGCAAGCATGGTGTTGAGGCCTACTCTCAACTGTCCGGGCAACTTGCTGCTCTAAACCAGAAGATCGATTCTTTGAAGCTAGTTAATGATTCCTCCTCCCACATGAGTGTTAACGCGATGGCTAGTGCTTCTAGTTACAATGCTCTCATTTTTTATGTTTATGGGATACCTGGGCATAACTCTCAAGAGTGCCCTACTCTCCTATCTTCTAATGTACGGGGCAACTGTGAGGCAGTTAATGCTTTTCAGTCACAACCCAAGGGTCAGTTCAATCCTTATTCTAACACTTATAACCCAGGGTTGAGAAATCATCCAAACCTTTCATATAGCAGCAATAATGTGTTGAATCCTCAACCTCAACAACTATATGTGCCTCAAAACCAAGTTCAGCAGTATCAACCTCAATAACAAGCTCCTCCTGGCTTCCAGAGAAATCAAGCTCAACAACAAACTATTCCTACTACTGATCCAGCAATGACAGAGTTGAAGAACATGTTGTTTCAAATGCAGAAAGGTTTTAATGCTTTTCAAGCAGATACAAAAGCTCAGCTGGAAAATTTGGGTACACATAACAAGATGTTGGAGACTCAACTAGCTCAGTTGGCTAGTTCTTCTACTAGTAGGCCATCTGGGTCATTGCCTTCCCAACCAATGCAACCAAGAGATACTGTCAATGCCATCACTCTTAGGAGTGGAACGTAGTATGATGGTCTAGAGATGCCTAAGAATGAACAGGCTGAGCTAGAAAAGAATGAAGTTGTCACTGAAAATTCCAAGGCTCTTGAGGAGGCCAGCAATGCAGAGAAGCAGACAGTAGCTGAAAAAGTTCCATCTACCACTCCTGTGATCAAGGTACCGTTCCCCAATCGTTTGTTAAAGACTAAGCTTGATCACCAGTTTGGTAAGTTTTTGGAGTTAGTGAAAAATCTTCAGGTAACTGTTCCTTTTACTGAACTCATTACTCAAGTTCCTGCATATGCATGCTAAATTTTTGAAGGAAATTTGACTAGGAAGATAGCCTTTAATGAAGTTGAGACTGTAGCTTTCACTGAAGAATGTAGTGCTCTTTTGCAAAATCAGTCCCCACCTAAATTGAAAGACCCCGGGAGTTTCTCTATCCCTTGTAACATTGGCACCATTTTTATTGATAAAGCTTTATGTGATTTGGGTGCTAGTGTTAGTGTCCAGCCTCTTACTATTTGCAAAAAGCTTGACATGGGAGATTTAAAATGCACCAATGTTACTCTTCAAATGGCTGGTCGTTCTGTTAAATACCCCTTTGGTATCTTAGAGGACGTTCCTGTGAGAGTAGGTAAATTTTTTATTCCTGTGGATTTTATTGTGCTTGACATGGAAGAGGATACTCAAATCCCAATTATTTTAGGGCGACCATTCCTTCATACTACTGAAGCTGTTATATATGTTAAGAATGGAAAATTAAATTTGACTGTGGGAGATGATAAGGTGACTTTTAGTTTGACTTATGCTCTGAAAAGTCCCATGCTAGAGGAAGCCTGCTACAGAATTGATGTCATTGATGTGCTGGTTAACGATGATATGCCTCAATCCCTTCTGAGGGACCTTTTGGAGGCTTTGCTTTGTTTTGAATCTTCTACAGGTGATGGTAGTCTCTTGAGTGCTGAAGTGGATGACTTGGAAGCAGCTCTTATAGGTGAAGAGCTTGATAGTATTACCAGTCACGAGAAGGAACAGTTAGTACATAATACTCAACTGGTGGAGGTAAAGAAACCTGAGCTAAAACCCCTTCCTCTTCTCTTAGATATGCTTTTCTTAATGAATCTGAAAATTATCCTGTGATTGTTAGTGCTTCACTGAATGATGGTCAAATGTCTCAACTTCTGTCTGTTTTGAGAAAACATAAAAGGCCATTGGATATAGTATTGATGATTTGAAGGGTATAAGCCCTAACTTTTGCATGCATAAGATTCACCTGGTGGATGATCATCGTCCTAGTATACAAGGCCAACGTCGCTTAAACCCCAATATTCATGAAGTGGTAAATAAAGAAGTAATAAAATTGCTTGATGCTGGAATCATCTACCCCATTTTTTATTCTAAGTGGGTGAGTCCAGTTCAAGTGGTTCCTAAAAAGGAAGGTACTACTGTTGTAAAAAATGAATTAATTGCTACAAGAGTAGTAACTAGTTGGCGTAAGTGCAATGACTATAGGAATTTAAATGTTGCCACCAAGAAAGATTACTTTCCCCTCCCCTTTATTGATCAAATGTTGGAAAGGCTAGCTTATCACTCTTACTTTTGTTATCTAGATGGATACTCTGGTTTTTTCCAAATCCCCATCCATCCAGATGATCAGGAGAAGACCACCTTTACACGCCCCTATGGTACCTTTGCATATCGAAGGATGCCGTTTGGACTATGCAATGCCCCTGCCACTTTCCAACGTTGTATGATGGCCATCTTTTCTGAGTTTATTGAGTCCATTATGGAAGTATTTATGGATGACTTTAGCGTGTATAGAATTGATTTTGATGCATGTTTGATGAATTTGGCTAAAATTTTGAAAAGATGTGAAGATGTGAGTTTTGTACTGAATTGGGAGAAGTGCTACTTCATGGTTACTGAAGGAGTGGTACTTGGTCATATTATTTCTGAACGAGGTATCCAGGTGGATAAAGCAAAAATTCAAGTGATTGAGCAATTACCCCTCTTGTGAATGTCAAAGGAGTGTGAGGCTTTCTTAGTCATGCGGGGTTTTATCACCGCTTTATGAAGGATTTATCTAAAATTGCTAAACCACTTAGTCAGTTGCTCCTCAAGGATGCCCCGTTCATGTTTACTGATGAGTGTCTTGCTTCTTTCAACAGGATCAAACAAGCTTTGATTACTGCTCTTATTATTCGATCTCCAGATTGGACCCTTACGTTTGAGATCATGTGTGATGCCAGCGACTATGCTATTGGCGCTGTACTTGGTCAGAGGAAGGACAAGGTCTTACATGCTATCTATTATGCTAGTAAGACACTCGATGAAGCCCAGGTTAACTATGATACAATAGAAAAGGAAGTACTTGCAGTTGTATATGCTTTAGACAAATTCCGGACTTATTTACTTGGGTCTAAGGTCATAGTCTATACTGATCATGTTGCCCTGAAGTATCTCCTTGCGAAGAAGGAAGCTAAGCCACGACTCATTCAATGGATTCTCTTGCTTCAAGAATTTGATATGGAAATTCGTGATAAAAAGGGGGCCGAGAATGTTGTTGCAGATCACTTATCTAGGTTGAATTATGACGGTGCACATGTTGACCTTCCTATTGATGAATCATTTCCGGAAGACCATCTTTTTGTTGTCTCAGTTCAAACTGCATGGTATGCTGATTTTGCTAACTTCTGTGTATTTGGAAAATCTCCTCCTAATTTAAGCTATCAACAACAGAAAAAGTTCCTCCATGATGCTCATCATTACTTTTGGGATGACCCTTATTTATTCAAAAGATGTGCTGATGGTTTATGTATGAGATGTATTTCTGAGTGGGAGGTGCATGACAATCTTAAGCACTCTCACTCTCTACCTTGTTGAGGACATGCTGGGGCCTCTAAAACTGTGACTAAGGTCTTGCAATATGGTTATTATTGGCCAACTCTTTTTAAAGATGCAAGGACCTTTGTTGTTTCCTATGATGCATGTCAAAGGAGCGGCAATATTTCTCGAAGGCATGAGATGCCTCAAACACCTATTCTAGACATCGAGCTTTTTGATGTTTGGGGTGTTGGTTTTATGGGACCATTCCCATCCTCTTCTGGTAATCGTTACATTCTTGTTGATGTGGACTATGTGTCCAAGTGGGTTGAAGCATTGACCTCTCGAACCAATGACTCCAAAGTGGTCATGAAATTATTTAAGAGAATCATCTTCCCACAGTTTACTGTTCCTAGAGTGGTGATTAGTGATGGTGGTTCACACTATCACAAGCGCACATTTGAAGCTCTTCTTAGGAAGTATGGGGTCACTTATATGACTGGATTGGATTATCATCCTCAAACGATGGGCAAGTGGATGTTTCTAACCGTGAGATCAAGATCATATTGGAGAAGGTGGTTGCTAAATCCCGAAAAGACTGGAGTGCAAAATTGGATGACACTTTGTGGGCATACATAACTGCATTCAAGACACCCATTGGTACTACCCCATATCGTTTGGTGTATGGCAAATCCTGTCACCTTCCTGTTGAATTGGAGTATAAGGCTCTTTGGGCTATTAAGGAACTCAATATGGATTTTTCACTAGCGGGGGAGAAGCGTCTCTTACAACTTAATGAGCTTTATGAGCTCCGTTTGGATGCATATGATAGTTCCCGACTTTACAAAGACCACACTAAGAGGTGGCATGACAATAAGATTCTGCGCAGAGACTTTTTAGTGGGTGGTGACGTTCTTCTCTACAACTCTAGGCTTAAACTTTTTCCTGGAAAATTAAAGTCTAGATGGTTTGGTCCTTTTACAGTCACTATGGTCAATGCATTTGGTTCAGTAGAGATTATGTCTGCAAAAGGTGAGAAATTTAAGGTAAATGGGCAACTCTTGAAGTTGTACCACACCGGTGCTACTGTGGGTCTAGTTGAAGAACTCTACCTCCAAGCACCATCACCACTTGACCAATGAGGGAGGTAAACGATCGTGCGAGACCTTTATAAACCAGCGCTGATCGGGAGGCAACCGGATTAATTATTCTTTTTTTTTCCTTTTTCTAGTAGTTTTTATTTTTAGAGTAGTGAGAGAAAAAAATTCATATGTTGGAACCCTATAGTGCAGGTAATGTGTGTCAAGTTGTGAAAATTTGAAGCTTGAAGAAAGAAAGAAGAAGAAACAGAGCTCACTGGGCACCGCCCGGGTGCGTCGGGCGTATCTCACCCGGCTGGGCCCGCAAGCTCAGTTCCTTGGTTAAAATTGAAGACAAAGGAGAAAATGCTAAGGAAAAAGTTCCGCCCGATTCCGCCCAGTCGGGCGGCGAGTAGCGAGCCAGCCTTTCCCTCATTAAACCCACAAAATTCTTTTCTCTTTCACAACTCCTTTATCTTCTTCCTCTCTCTCTCTCTCTCTCACCTCATACCAAAACCCCAAACCCTATCACCCTCTCTCCTCTAAACTCCATCATTCCAACCCAAACTCTCATCTTTTTTTCCACAATTCTTCACCTTCCATTCATCCTTTTCACTTTTCCCACTCCAATTATCCCCTTCCTCTCCTAAATCTCTTACTTTCTCTCTCCATCCTTCTTGGGTTTATTGAGTAAAGGTTTGAATTTTGTGATAATTTTTGATAATTTTGCCTTGTAAATAGTGTTCCTACACTTAATTGTGACATATAAGAGGATATTTTTAATCAGATTTTTGTGAAGTTTCTAACTTTGTCCACCATTGTTGTTTATTCATGGTTTCTCATCTTCCCCAATTGGGCTCGTCGTGGTGCACGTGGGAGTGACACTCCCGTAGTTGCGGCGGACCCTTAATACCCCCACATTATCTTTAGAGACGAAGAACAAAGGGTACGTTTAAAAAAACTTAAACATCGTATGATTTCTCCTACTAGATTTGTTAGTCGGGATCTCTTGCATTCCCTTGGTATTACCGAAATCACACGGACTTTGTTTTCGAGGGTTGGTATTGGTGCATTTTTTACAATGTATCATGGAACTTATGCTGATTTAACGCTTGAATTTTTAAGTTCCTTTGAAATTCGTAAGCATTCCTCACATGATCATGTTTTATATTTTCGGATTGCAAATTAAACACCGACCGTAGATTGACACTTAGGCAATTTACCCAACTTTTTGGGATGACTATTCGGGGGGTTAGAAAGAAACCCGAAACTATGTTATTGGGGCTGTTTTGGCAAGCTTTGACTGGACTTCGACACCCAAATTGCCAACATTTGCAAATAAATATTGTTCATAACCCTAGCATTAGGTTCCTCCTGAAATATTTCAGAGGCACTATTTTTAGTAGGTGGGAACCGAATACCACCCGTACTGAGGAGCTCACTGCTTTGGGAACCTACATGTGGCCTGCTAAAATGAACATGCAATTTGATCTTAATTATGCTTTTGTGCATCATTTGCACAAAATTTCCACCACATACCCCACTTTTGAGGAGGATGGCAGTGTTAGGTCCTCTGTGCCTATTTTTATTGTGGGGTTAGTCACCCAAATTGCCTGTCATTTTGGATATGTTGAAAATCAGAACAATGTAGTTCCGGGGGCCACCTACCTTGATCTTGACCATTTTCTTTTGGCCCGATACTTTACTCCAAGTGGTCGGCAGTATATGAGGATGATTGCCAACAGTAAATCCATACTCCTCCCTAATCCTAACTTGGTTCGATTACCTATAGGGGATGACTACACTGAGAATGCCGTACCACCCACCTACCTTCACCCTTTTGGTGATGAGATAAACCCCCCTCAGACTGCTCCAGTACCTGAGCCTCCTTAGACTTACCATCAGCGTGAGCCTACTCCCTCCATCCTTTCCTCTTCTTCACACCCCCTCCCCCTACTGTTGATTTTGAGGGTATGATGAGTGTTTTGCAGCGTATGGAACTGAATATGGCTGCTAACACTCATGCTATTGAGCGCCTCGAGCGCCGAGTGGACACCATCCACACTAACCAGCATCTAGCTATGTTTCCTATGTATGATGAGTAATGCAGAATCGGTACAATAGCTCGGGCTGGTCCACACCCTAGTTGGTACACTTGGAACCCCACCTATGGTGGTGGTGCTGGGGGAAGCGGCACCGGTACTAGTACTCACGCTGGTGTAGACACCAAATTTTGAACCCCTTTTTCGGATAAATAAGGATTGTGAAAAGAAAAAAAATAACAAAACCGTCATGCATCGTGGAACGCGCGCCCCGTAAAATGCATGTTTCATCCTGGAGTGCGAGTTTCATTCCGTCGTACGGTTTTCCATTTTAGCGTATTGGTCGTGCGGTTCCGGCTTAGAAATTTCCATGAGTTGTAGTTAATAACTACAATCACCGTTTTAATAAAACGATTCGTAGTATAATCATGCTCGTCTTTATTAATTTGACGAGTTTTCGTTAATTGTTTTAAGTAAGTCTTTAAAAAAAAAAGGGAAAACGAGTCGCGATTAGGCGTCGGGATTTTAGTCTTATCCCAAAACCGGTAATAATCAGTTTTCTTGATGGTCAAGTCATTGTTCATGGGATAAAGAATAAGAATATATTATTTATCCATTAATCACATCCTTTATCCATTAGTTAGAGAATAAGAATCAATTCCCATGTGTAAGAGGAGGGGAATCCGGATTTTTTCCAGAAGAATCGAGTGTGCGCCAAGCACACAATCATGCGCTAGACGCATGATTGTGCGCTAAGCGCACAAGCATTCTCAGCGCCAGACGAAGAGCCTTGCACCTAGCGCACGACACTGTACCTAGCGCAGGCTCCTGTGTTTGGCGCAGCGTCCGAATCAGTTTGTTTACTCGTTTTTCGATGCATTTTTTTTGTTACGTATTAGGATGTTTAGGGAAGAATATTTTCTGAAAATCTAATTTTGCCTCATTTATGAGAAAATCCAAAAATAATAAGAATATTTGTTTTTCCAAAGAGATTTGATGATGTCATTAAGGTGAGGTCATTAGGGTGATGTCATTAGGGTGATTAAGGATGAAGAAAATCAGATTTTTAGGTGAAAAATCTGATTTTCTACTTCTTTGAAACCCTAGTTCGCCTCCCTCATTTCTCTATAAATACCCTCCTTTTTCCACTTCAAAATCAAGTTGAAAAAAACTCAATTCAACTTCACAACTTCTCTCTCTACTACTCTCCTCCTCCTTAATTTTTTTCATCTAAGCAAAAGTCATAATTAGTAAATAAAGAAGTTGAAAAAAATTCAACTTAATTTCACTACTTCTCTCATCTTCTCTACTCGTTTCCTCTAAAAAATCACACTTAATAAAAGAAAGTAAAAATTAGTAAGATAATTAGTAAGTAAAGAAGGTCAGCAAAAGAAGGAAAAAAAAAAAAAAAAAAACGGGATTTAAGTTAGTAATTAAGAGGATTTAGAAACTCACCTAGAAATTAAGAAAAATCACAAAAAAGTAGAAAAATTTGCAAAAGGAAGCGCATCATTGAGCTAGCAAGGTAAAGTTGAAGGTTTTATTATTTTTTTGATTATCTCCTCAATCATCTACTAACTTTCTTCTTGTTTCTTCTTACCATTTTTTTTAATTTTGGAGTAATTTGGTATGAGGAAGTCCTAATAGGGTCCCAACCTTAAATCACCCCACCTAGAATAGTCACCTCTAATGGGGTGACTCTTAGGAAACAATGTGATTATGTGATTTTCCTTAATAAAGTTGTTGTTCATCACCAAAAAATATTTTTTTTTACAAAAAAATTCAAGAAAAATTGTGTATAAATATCTCCTTAAAAAAAATGTGATGCTGTAATTATGGTCAGTTTTAATTTCGTACTTTATTTCATAGTTTCGTCTGCATTAACTAAATAGTTGATAGGAGTTAATATTTTTCCTATGATGTACAAGAGGTTTCCAGCAACTAGGCTTTCCAACTAGGCTTTGGAATTTCTTAAAAACGAATCTTGTACAAATAACTAAAAATCATACAACTTTGTTGTGCAAAACTGATTTTGTCCAGTATCATCTAAGCTTGTTCTATCAATAAAGTTCAAAATAAATCCATTTAGATAAAACTAAAAACATCAAGTTTGAAGAGAAAATCCGTAGCTTTTCAAAAACATAAAAATCATGTTCATATGAATTTTATACAATTTTACTTCATTTTTAAAAAAACGTTCATGTAAATCACTAAATTCCAGAAAACTGATTTTCTCTTCAGTTAAGAAAATAAATAAACAATGGTCTTAAAAATGTCCAATTCAAGCGAAAATTTCCAGTCTAGTCTTTAAAGTGTCTAGAAATTTCATACCAAAATTCATTTCAAACTAAGTAATTAGTTGGATTTCAAAGAACAAATTAAATAAAGGTCCTGTTTTGACAAGTTTTGAAATAAAATTCACCATAATTTGAGTTGTCACTAAACGTTTATGAATATGTTGGCATATATTCACTAGAGAGATTAGACGTCCAAGGATGGTTTAGGTTGGAGTAATAAGGACCTTCGGATGCTTGCATACATTTGCACATGTCACTATCTTAGCCTGCATGTGTATGTGCATGATTTGAATATGTGACTCTCTTGCATGTGAATGTGCTTAAATGATTGATACATTATGATTGGTTGTGTTTAATTAGAGGTATTCTTGAATGATATGGGTCGTACTTGGATGTATGGTAGTCGTAAATCGATTGAGTTTGTGAATGGGGTCTCAGAATTTTGTAAATCTTCATTAGAATATCAAGCATCCTCTGTAACAGTAGACTTTTATTGTCCTTGTTTCGATTGTGGAATTGTGAGCAAGGTTAGTAGTTTTCATTTTCTTAGGGAGCATGTCTTTCGTCGTGGGTTGAGGCCTCAATACCACGTATGGGTTTGGCATGGTGAGGAGGGGAAATATACATGAAGCTCTAGAATAATGAACTATATATGCGAAGAAGAGAAGGATTTAGAGGTCGTTGATGTGTTTGGGGATGAGAATATGGATGATGAGAATGGGGATGATGAGTATGGGGATGATGATAGGGGTCAAGTAGATGAGATGATACAAGAGGTTGAAGATCAGTCTTGCAAACGACCTCGTATTTTTGAGTCTATGTCTAAGGCTACTGAAAAGCCATTGTATCAAGGTTGTACAAAGTACACCAAACTTTCCGCCGTGATAATACTCTTCAACATTAGGTCGAAAGCAGGTTGGACGGACTGTTGTTTCACGTCGTTGTTGGAAGTTTTAGCTGATATGCTCCCTGATGAAAATGAACTGCCAAAGTCGAACTATTATGCTAAGAAACTCACGTGTCCTTTCGGTTTAGAGTACCAGAGGATACATGCTTGTCCAAATGATTGTGTGCTTTATCGTAATGAGTATGAGCATTTAGCTCAGTGTCCACGTTGTGGATTGTCAAGGTACATGCGTGAAGGAGCAGGGGGGTAGTGAAGGACCACCAGCTAAGGTGTTATGATATCTTCCCATAATACCTAGATTTAAGCGCATGTTCTCAGTTAATAAAGATGCGAAGAATTTGAGGTGGCATGCATATAGTAGGAAGAAAGACGGTTTGTTGAAGAATCCGGCTGATTGCCTGAGTGAAAAATTATCAACAGGGTGCATAAGGCATTTGGTGATGAGGATAGGAATCTGAGGCTTGGATTATGTACGGATGGCATGAATCGCTTTGGCAATCTTAGTTCACAACATAGTATATGACCAGCAATTTTAGTGGTTTATAACTTGCCTCCTTGGTTGTGAATGAAACACAAGTACATCATGTTGTCGCTTCTCATATAGGGGCCGAAACAACCTAGAAATGACATAGATGTATACCTCCAATACCTTGTTGAAGATTTACAGAAGATGTGGAATGAAGGAGTGTTAGTATTTGATGCGTATGCTAATGAGATGTTCACTCTGCGTGCCATGCTTTTCTGTACTATGAACGATTTTCCAGCTTATGGGAACTTATCTGGGTATAAGACCAAAGGAAAACAACCGTGCCCGATTGACAGTTAAACTTGGAGACTGAGAAATATTCTGGACTTCATAAGGATGATAAGTTTTCTTACCTTATGTTCAGATATAACAATAAGAGACAAAGGAATTGTAAAGCACCACTTGCTCTAGGACAAGTGGGAGATTGTTGGAGTATGTCCTACGATCAATTCCATAACTCAATGTTATAAATAATTATATGAATCCCAGTATGGTTTGGGTAGTCATGATGCTTTGCTAGAAGCCAATCTTGACTTGTAATATTAATAAATGACAAATATTTACTACTGAACTATATTGGACCTACAGGGTCACACATAAACTACAACGTTGATTAGTTAGTCTTTTAGATTAATATTATATGATAATACCAATATGTTCTTTTGACCATAAAACAAATAAGCTATTGGTAATATCTTATTATTTTGCATCAAAATTAATTATAGGATAATTGATTGATATCAATAATTAATTGATTGAGAAAGTCAATCATTTAATGGATTGATATCCTCTTAATTTAAAGAAAATTAAGTCATTCCTTTTATAAGTATGCAAAGCAAATAAATAAGGTTGGAAGAAGAGATTGACTTACTTCATCACATTTTACAACATTGTTGCCTTGAGATTGCAAAAGATGTGAAAAGAGTTTATCACAAAGTATTACAAAAGTTCATACAAAATACAAATGGTTTGTTTAGGTTCTAGTAAACCAAGGTATAATCAACATTGTGGTGGTGGACCTTTGTAGAGGAACTTCAATTGACGTTCTTAAACATCAACGGGCACGCTTCAAAGGTATAATTACTTCACCTCTTTTGTAGATTCATTATAGTATTTGAGGGTGTTCTTGGGAATAGGATTTGTATAAATTGTTTATATTTCCGCATAGTAAATTCTATTAGTATTATGATGTAGTCCCTCTGTATTTTTTTACTTTACTTGTTTTGACTATGTGCGTTTGCCAATAACTTCTTTGACCTTAAATATATTTCAATACATTTTAGTAAAAAAAATATAACGAATGAATATTAACAAAGTTCTCATTCAGATGATCAAACAAGACCAACATGACTATATTTTTTCATATATATTGAGAAAAATTTAAAATATTTTGTCTAATTGTGATTAGTATCCAGATTATTCCAAATGATAGAAAAATACAGATGGAGTATTCATTAGTTGGTACTAAAAATTGTTTATTTAGTAGTAGGAAGTATACAAGTTATACTTAATGTAGTACTAAAAAGAGTTTTAATGATACTAATTTTTAACTTTACTTTTTCCCCCTTGTCAAAGAACTACATTAAGTTTCTAACCCATTACAGTCCTATTTTGAAGTCCAACAATTGATGTTTGAGACAATGTCATGTTAGACAATATTTAAAAGAAATGATACATGCAATGCATGTAGAGCTGGCAATGGATTGAGTGGGTTGGTTTGAGTTGAAATAAACAGGTTGAAATTAGGGATGGCAACGGGTTGAATCTAGACCGGGTCCATATAGACCCGGATCCATATCCATTTTCTCAAATCCAACCTATCCTCTTTACTCACGAATAATTGGGTCAACCTTAAATGACTCATATATATATATATATTTTTTTTTGAAGTAATATAACGAAAATAATCCAAAGGACATAGTCTTGTATTTTCATTAGGTTGATAAGTTGAAGTCCCTTGCAAAGAAGGAGGTGGGAAAGGATTGAGGATCTCTCTTGCAAGGGGTGAGACTTGATCCTAGGAGCCTTTAGAATCAGAGGTGATGCTAATACCACTAGACCATCACCTGCTGATCGCACATAGTCTTGTATGCTATATCATTTTATAAGCAATAAAACGAAGCACCATAAGTATAAGTATTTTTTTGTTTTTACCACCTTTGTTTTACCACATTTTGAACATTACCATCTTATACTTTTTTTTTCAAACTTACAACTTTATGTTGGTTAACTCCTTAAAAATCACCAGCTTGAATCAATTTCTAGTGGATTTTTTTATGAAATGAGCCCACTTGCCGGAATTTTTTTTCCCTCCATTTCTTTCTTTCCTCTCCCCGATTTTGCCCTTTTAGCTCAAACCTTAAGGTTACTTATCCAAATTAATATGAAAATTGTGATTTCTCACATGAAAATATGAAATTAGGTCAGGACACACATTTCTAATTCAAGAGTGACCCTGAATTGAGGAAAACTGTCGACTCTTGAAGCTGCTAAAGGGTACAAATTAGGATTAGAAATTATTGGGTTAGGGTTCTTGAGTAAAATTGGCTTTATTTTTATCTTTTAATTTACTAAGTTAAGGATGAATTAATGAAATTATTTTATCTCCTAGCTATGTAATTGCTTACAATGACATATAATTTCAGTTATCATTGATCAATTGAAATTGATTCATCTTATGCTCATCATAAATTGTGGTGCGTTTTTGAATTGTTTGCTAAGCACAACAAATTTGACCTGAAATGTCTCATTTTTGGTCCCCTCCACTAATTGATATTGTGGAAGATGCTAAAAATAGTCCCCATTTTGTGTGTTCTACCTGTGAAATTCTTCTTAAAACATGAGAGAAATTTGTCAGTTATGAGAGAGACTATGAGGGTGAAGTGGAGGCGAGAGAATGAAGGAATTGTTGTCAATATTCTAATGCTTTGATGAATACACATGTAAGGTTGGTGAAGATGAATTGAAGACGGTGAGAGGGTGTGAAAACAGGGGTGAAAGAATAGTTTAGGAAGCCAAAAAGACAAAATATGTGAGAAAGAACAAAGAAATGGATGGGAAAAATTCTGGCTAGTGGTCCCCATTTCATAAGAAAATGCACCGAAACATGATTCACAATGGTAATTTTCAGCGATTAAAACAATATAAGGTGGTAAATTTGAAAAAAAAATTTATAAAGTGGCAATGTTTAAAAATGTTGTAAGAAAGAGGTGATAAAAATAAAAAATCCCAAGTATGATTAAAATAAGTTTAAAGTTAAACACAAACTTTAAACTAGAAAACCATTAACTCCCCCCAAATAATTGTTCTAAGTTCAAACAAGAACTAAGATTTAGATAACCAAATTCTTTAGGCATAAAATTTGTGTGGTTTAGCAAGTAATTTCCTATTTCATAACTTTATTTACGATATTCCAGTGAATAATATATTTTGCATAAAAATAATAATGGGTTAACCGAAATCTAAGTTGACTTATTAAATTACACGGGTTAGGTGGATTACATTCTCGTTAAAATTTCGACCTTGACCCAATCAATTAAATTAAATTGAAGTATCAAGTTAACTAGTTTAATTAAATGGGTTGAAAATCTCTACCCGAGCCACTATTTTTGGGTTGGGTTTAGACTGTTTTGAATTTTGTGAGCTATGATTGCACATACCATTATATATTACTAGTATTAAATAAATATAAAACTAGCTTACAAATTAATACGAAGGATGGGTAAAGACGTAGAGTGATTGGCGATAAGACGACGAAGATCATTTCAAAGAGGAGACGAGTCAGGATAAGCTGTAAGAATATCATAAAATATTTAAGAATAATTTTGCTTTAACTACCTAGCTTTCTTATACGCTCTCAGTTTCTTATTGATATTCCCAGTTTGACTATATATATATATATATATATATATATATATATATATATATATATATATATATATATATATATATATATATATATATATGTACATATGTATAAAAATACGTATTAGTACAAAATTAATTTTTAAAATATTATCAAAATATTCATTGAAACAGATTAAGTATGATCCCAAATGACTATATTTTTTCTTATATTTTGGGTACTATGTAACTTGAAACATAAGTTCTTAGGTGTAGCTGTAACACCATAAGTTATGGTGTAACAAATCATGTGTAAACAAAATATTAAGTAAACTAGCTTTTATAACCCGTGCATAATTGCACGGGAATTTTGTTGTTTTATAAATTTAAGATTTCATAATGCTTCTTCTTAAAACATGGTGTGAATATTAGCTCGTGATTTTTTTTTATATAATCATATCTAGTATTAAGAATGTTTAAAACTGGCTTGTGACTCATGTATTAAATGGCTAATGCAGTTAATATGGAACATGTGACCAACCACTTTTTTTAAAAGGTTGACTAAAGGTCTTCGCTCTGCCCATAGTTTCACTCAAACGCTTAGATAATATCACAATTTGCACCACTACTTGCACTCAATCATGCAAGTATACAACCACTTCAGCTCCAGCTTTCCGCAGTCCGGTTCACTTTATCTCTCTTATTGTCTTGTACCAACACTGCATTGCAACAGACCACCCACTGGCTACCACCCACCAGGCCACCACTGCTTGCATGAACCATTTTGGTAGATTGTACATTTTAAGAGAGTGATTGCACATAAATAAGGATCTTCAATCACCTATCACAAAAGTCTCATCGTATTATTTTTGTTATATATACTTGTTCTATAGTTTTGTAGCATTGTATGTCATATTGAAAATTAATTGTTAATACTCCTTTTGCTCTAGAGTAAACCTAGCATTTAGAGTTTGGACCTGTGAAATCTGCACAAAGTTTTTTGGTTTTATAAATTTCAAATTTTATTATATCTCCCTTAAAATCATAATGTAAATATTTATAAATAATTAAAAAATATTAAATATATAAAAGTAGTCACATAATGGATTTAGCGATATGTCTATTTTATATAAAGTTTTTATTGGTCTTAATTTTGCTCTTCGGAGCCAGTTTTAGTATTAAGCTGCTACTTGTAGTGTGTTTGTAATTTCAGGTAGATCATTGTAGGAATTAGCATGTTTTGGTGCATTTCCTACCCATTTATACCACTACAAGAGATGATGTACTTTTGAGAGCACGAGCATTTTACTTGGATTAGACTCTACAATTCAAGAGATTTCCAACGAGTGGTCACTTGCTTAATTTCGACAAATAACGCAAAATTTATGACACTTTGAAGATGGAAATTTCGGCTGTCTTACACCTGAAGACCGCCCGGTCGGGCAATATTCGCCCCAGTAGATCGGGCGAATTTACTTAGCCAATTTATACGTTTCAAAAGAACTGCCAGCAAAGTTCCTTGCGGGCCCAGCCGGGCGACATCAGCCCGGGTTGGTCGGGCGAGACGATCTCATGTGGAAAAGAAGCAGCTGAAGACCGCTCGATCAGGCGTGACGAAGATTTTATGGCACATGTCAACCGCCCGGGTTGGTTGGGCGAGGATGTTTTTAAGTGTTTCGAAGCGTGTGTTGCACCGGTTTTGGTTTTAATATAAATACTTATCCTTTTAGAGTAAAAACACCACGTTTTCTCATTATTATTTCAGTCATTAGTTTTCTAAGTACTTTTATTCTCTCAAGAACCCTAGTTTATTCTACTTTACAAATTCATTCAAGATTCAATAGAGTAATCAATTTCAATATTCGTTCTTCAGTTGGTATTGTTTCTCATCCCTTATTATTCTCTTTTCAATTCTTCTTTGTTATTCCATCATGTTGTTTTCTTATTTAATTGTGATATTGTTTTCCCCAATTATGTGTGAGTTGTCTATTTTCTAGGGATTTGGGGATCTATGTATGCATATGAGGGATTGATTGAAGGATTATTGAATTCATTGATTTGTTTGATTCTTGCTATTGAGTTATTTAATTTAATCTACAAGTTTGGCCAACTGTGTTGATTATTGTTGCAATACAAAGTTATAGACCAAGAGGTAGGATTTTGTATAGGTTCACAATAGTAGGCTTAGCAATTTATGACGATGCGAGAGCGGCTTAGTGAGCTTCGAGGGAGGTAATGTTCGAGAGAAATTACATGTGCCCTAATTAAATTATTTCAATGAGTTCTTCAATCATTCTTGATATCCTGAATTGCATACATGGTGAACCGTTCCCTAGTCTTTCCCTTAATTGATAATTGTGATTTAGTTATTTGCTTAGTTCAGTAAACCAACCATTTTCATCTGATTTAGTTAGTATAATATTAGAGTTCAGATATAATAGTATAGTTATCTCCTTGTGGATTCGATCCTGACTTCCTTGACTACTAGTTAGTGGACCTTAGGTTATTTTTTATTAGGTGATATGACATTAGCATGTCAAATTTTAGCGCCGTTGCCGGGGAGATGGCCTATTTTTTTTTATCTGAATTGTAGTATTACACTAACCTACTCTGAAGAACACCTGTTCTTCGGAGCATCTCACGTTTGTGTTAGTGTTTTTGGTGTATGAGCAGGAAATTAAAATCTCCAAATCTCATTCCATTTGATTCGGAGATTGAAAAGACTGCTCGTAGACTCAGAAAGAAAACTATGCAAGCAAAGTTGTCTGCAGGGACACCTTCCCAAAAGACACCTCCTCCACCATTCTCATCACAACAAGAATTCCCTGTCACTCCTATTTCTCTTACAATGGGTGAGAATGTTACCCGAACCTTCAGGGATTATGCACAACCATCTCCTGATAATATACCCACTCGGGTAGAGACGCCTACTATCGCCGCTACGAATTTTGAAATCAAGTCTCATGTTTTGAATATGGTTCAACATAGTCAGTTTGCTGGGTTACCATCTGAGGACCCAAATCAGCACATGCAGCGGTTTTTACAATGTTGTTCTTAGGAGTGGGAATGAGCCGAGCCGAGCCCTAATAGTGTTAGGCTCGGCTCGAGCTCGAGTTTTAAAAACGAGGCTCGATTCGAGCTCGAGGCTCGTCGACCCTCAAAAATGTAGCTCGACTCGGGCTCGTGTCATGGAATGCGAGGCTCGGCTCGAGCTCGTTTTGAGGCTCGACTCGTGCTCGTTTGAGGCTCGAGGCTCGTGCTCGTTTGAGGCTCGAGGCTTGGGCTCGTTTGAAGCTCGAGGCTCGGGCTCGTTTGAGGTTCCATTAGATTTACATTACCAAGCACTTGCTACTTCCATTACCTACATACCAACTACACCAATATCAATACCTAAACTACACCAAATAAAAAAAATTAAGATTTTAAAAGATTTCATACCTGTTGGTGGGTCGCCGGCCATGGCTGTTCCAGCAGGTGCCGATGGTGGTGAGTGAGAGCCCAAGATGCGACGGTGGTGAGTGGTGAGTGGTGAGCGAGAGGAAGGAGATGTGACGGTGATTTGTGGTGCGACTTGCGAGTGAGAGGTGCGAGTTGAGCAGCTGCCAACTGACGGTGGTGAGCGAGAATGAGATGTGACTTACCGGGAGTAATATGTTGCGGCGACGGTTATATGCAGAAGCGGTAGAGACTCGGTTTTGTGAGTTTAGCCTCCTTAGGGTTTTTGTGAGTTTTTGAGGTTTTGGGCAAATGAGTTTTAGTGAGTAATGTTTTTAAGTTTTGTTCAAACTTCAAACTGGGAAGTTGCGGCACTGCCCAATTGTATTTGTTTTTTTTTTTTGAGGGAATGTGAGAGTATTTACTTTTTGGTTGTATTTTTTCCCTATTTTAATAATAATACTATTTTTTATATTTTTCTAATAAAAAAATAACTCGAGCCGTTCGCGAGCTTTTCGAGCCAAGCTTAGCTTAGCTCGTGACTTGTATCGTTAGGTCTCGAGCCTATCCCAAACTCGAGCCGAGCCTTAGCGAGCCGAGCCCTGGCTGAGCTTTCACCGAGCAGAGCTCAAACTGTTCACGGACAAGCTTGGCTCATTCCCAGCCCTAGTTGTGCTACTCAGAAACAAACTGGTGTTACTGCTGATGAGATGAAACTGATCTTGTTTGGCTTTTCTCTGCGAGACAAAGCTCTGTTTTGGTATAATAAGCTACCTTCCACTATCACCACTTGGGCAGAACTATCCAAGATTTTTTTTATCAAGTGGTATCCTTTTCAAAAGACTGCAGATATGCATCATGCGATATTGACCTTCACCCAAAATCCTGGCGAGTCATTGTATGAAGCTTGGGAAAGATTCAAGGATCTACAGCGCCATTGTCCTCATCATGGTTTAGACCAGTGGTATTTGTGTCGGATTTTCTACACTAGAGTTGATGCAGATACAAGGCGGATAATTGATGGAGCCTCCGGTGGGTTCTTCATGGATAAGGCTATAGATGAAGGGTATGAACTTATGGAGAAACTTGCTTCTAATCAAGCGTCCACTATTCGCTCTTCTATGAAAAAAGGAGGCAAGCATGGTATTGAGGCCTACTCTCAACTGTCCGGGCAACTAGCTGCTCTAAACCAGAAGATTGATTCTTTGAAGCTAGGTAATGATTCCTCCTCCCACATGAGTGTTAACGCGATGGCTAGTGCTTCTAGTTACAATGCTATCATTTGTGATGCTTATGGGATACCTGGGCACAACTCTCAAGAGTGCCCTACTCTCTTATCTTCTAATGTAGGGGGCAACTGTGAGGCAGTTAATGCTTTTCAGTCACAACCCAGGGGTCAGTTCATTCCTTATTCTAACACTTATAACCCAGGGTTGAGAAATCATCCAAACCTCTCATATAGGAGCAATAATGTGTTGAATCCTCAACCTCAACAACCTTATGTGGCTCAAAACCAAGTTCAACAATATCAACCTCAATAACAAGCTCTTCCTGGCTTCCAGAGAAATCAAGCTCCACAACAAACTATTCCTACTACTGATCCAACAATGACAGAGTTGAAGAACATAATGTTTCATATGCAGAAAGGTTTTAATGCTTTTCAAGCAGATACAAAAGCTCAGCTGGAAAATTTGGGTACACATAACAAGATGTTGTAGACTCAACTAGCTCAGTTGGCTAGTTCTTCTACTAGTAGGCCATCTGGGTCATTTACTTCCCAACCAATGCAACCAAGAGATACTGTCAATGCCATCACTCTTAGGAGTGGAACGTAGTATGATGGTCCAGAGATGCCTAAGGATGAACAGGCTGAGCCAGAAAAGAATGAAGTTGTCACTGAAAATTCCAAGTCTCTTGAGGAGGCCAGCAATGCATAGAAACAGACAGTAGCTGAAAAAGTTCTATCTACCACTCCTGTGATCAAGGTATCGTTACCCAATCGTTTGTTAAAGACTAAGCTTGATCACCAGTTTGGTAAGTTTTTGGAGGTAGTGAAAAATCTTCAAGTAACTGTCCCTTTTACTGAACTCATTACTCAAGTTCCTGCATATGCATGGTAAATTTTTGAAGGAAATTTGACTAGGAAGATAACCTTTAATGAAGTTGAGATTGTAGCTTTCACTGAAGAATGTAGTGCTCTTTTGCAAAATCAGTCCCCACCAAAATTGAAAGACCCGGGGAGTTTCTCTATCCCTTGTAACATTGGCACCATTTTTATTGATAAAGCTTTATGTGATTTGGGTGCTAGTGTTAGTGTCATGCCTCTTACTATTTGCAAAAAGCTTAACATGGGAGATTTAAAATGCACCAATATTACTCTTCAAATGGCTGGCCGTTCTGTTAAATACCCCTTAGGTATCTTAAAGGACGTTCCTGTGAGAGTAGGTAAATTTTTTATTCCTGTGGATTTTATTGTGCTTGACATGGAAAATTAAGAATGGAAAATTAAATCCCAATTATTTTAGGGCTACCATTCCTTCATACTGCGGGAGCTGTTATATATGTTAAGAATGGAAAATTAAATTTCATTGTGGGAGATGATAAGGTGACTTTTAGTTTGACTAATGCTCTTAAAAGTCCTATGCTAGAGGAAGCCTGCTACAGAATTGATGTCATTGATGTGCTGGTTAACGATGATATGCCTCAATCCCTTCTGAGGGACCCTTTGGAGGCTTTGCTTTGTTTTGAATCTTCTACATTTGATGGAAGTCTCTTGAGTGCTGAAGTGGATGACTTAGAAGAAGCTCTTATAGGTGAAGAGCTTGACAGTATTACCAGTCACGAGAAGGAACGGTTAGTACATGATACTCAACTGGTGGAGGTAAAGAAACCTGAGCTAAAACCCCTTCCACTTCTCTTAGATATGCTTTTCTTAATGAATCTGAAAATTATCATGTGATTGTTAATGCTTCACTGAATGATGGTCAAATGTCTCAACTTCTGTCTGTTTTGAGAAAACATAAAAGGCCATTGGATATAGTATTGATGATTTGAAGGGTATAAGCCCTAACTTTTACATGCATAAGATTCATCTAGAGGATGATCATCGTCCTAGTATACAAGGCCAACGTTGTTTGAACCCCAATATGCATGAAGTGGTAAATAAAGAAGTAATAAAATTACTTGATGCTGGAATCATCTACCCCATTTTTTATTCTAAGTGGGTAAGTCTAGTTCAAGTGGTTCCTAAAAAGGAAGGTACTACTGTTGTAAAAAATGAATTAATTGCTACAAGAGTAGTAACTAGTTGGTGTATGTGCATTGACTATAGGAATCTAAATGTTGCCACCAAGAAAGATTACTTTCCCCTCCCCTTTATTGATCAAATGTTGGAAAGGCTAGTTTGTCACTCTTACTTTTGTTATCTAGATGGATACTCTGGTTTTTTCCAAATCCCCATCCATCTAGATGATCAGGAGAAGACCACCTTTACATGCCCCTATGGTACCTTTGCATATCGAAGGATGTCGTTTGGACTAGGCAATTCCCCCCGTCACTTTCCAACGTTGTATGATGGCCATCTTTTCTGAGTTTATTGAGTCCATTATGGAAGTATTTATAGATGACTTTAGCGTGTATAGAATTGATTTTGATGTATGTTTGATGAATTTGGCTAAAGTTTTGAAAAGATGTGAAGATGTGAGTCTTGTACTGAATTGGGAGAAGTGCCACTTCATGGTTACTGAAGGAGTGGTACTGGGTCATCTTATTTCTGAACGAGGTATCTAGGTGGATAAAGCAAAAATTCAAGTGATTGAGCAATTACCCCCTCTTGTGAATGTCAAAGGAGTGTGAGGCTTTCTTAATCATGCGGGGTTTTATCGCCGCTTTATGAAAGATTTATCTAAAATTGCTAAACCACTTAGTCAGTTGCTCCTCAAGGATGCCCCGTTCATGTTTACTGATGAGTGTCTTGCTTCTTTTAACAGGATCAAACAAGCTTTGATTACTGCTCCTATTATTCGATCTTTAGATTGGACCCTTCCGTTTGAGATCATGTGTGATGCCAGCGACTATGCTATTGGAGCTGTACTTGGTCAGAAGAAGGACAAGGTCTTACATGCTATCTATTTTGCTAGTAAGACACTCGATGAAGCCCAGGTTAAATATGCTACAACAGAAAAGGAAGTACTTGCAGTTGTATATGCTTTAGACAAATTTCGGACTTATTTACTTGGGTCTAAGGTCATAGTCTATAATGATCATGCTGCCCTGAAGTATCTCCTTGTGAAGAAGGAAGCTAAGCCACGACTCATTCGATGGATTCTCTTGCTTCAAGAATTTGATCTGGAAATTCGTGACAAAAAGGGGGCCGAGAATGCTGTTGCAGATCACTTATCTAGGTTGAATTATGACGGTGCACATGTTGACCTTCCTATTGATGAATCATTTCCGGATGACCATCTTTTTGTTGTCTCAGTTCAAACTCCATGGTATGCTGATTTTGCTAAATTCTGTGTATGTGGAAAATCTCCTCCTGATTTAAGCTATCAACAACAGAAAAAGTTCCTCCATGATGCTCATCATTACTTTTGGGATGACCCTTATTTATTCAAAAGATGTGCTGATGGTTTATATAGGAGATGTATTCCTGAGTGGGAGGTGCATGACAATCTTAAGCACCCTCACTCTCTACCTTGTGGAGGACATGCTGGGGCCTTTAAAACTGTGACTAAGGTCTTGCAGTCTAGTTATTATTGGCCAACTCTTTTTAAAGATGCAAGGACCTTTGTTGTTTCCAGTGATGCATGCCAAAGGAGCGGTAATATTTCTCGAGGGCATGAGATGCCTCAAACACCTATTCTAGACATCAAGCTTTTTGATGTTTGGGGTGTTGGTTTTATGGGACCATTCCCATCCTCTTCTGGTAATCGTTACATTCTTGTTGCTGTGGACTATGTGTCCAAGTGGGTTAAAGCATTGACCTCTCGAACCAATGACTCCAAAGTGGTCATGAAATTATTTAAGAGAATCATCTTCCCACTGTTTACTCATGAGTTAAGAGTGGTGATTAGTGATGGTGGTTCACACTTTCACAAGCGCACATTTGAAGCTCTTCTTAGGAAGTATGGGGTCACTCATAGGACCGGATTAGCTTATAATCCTCAAACGAGTGGGCTAGTGGAAGTTTCTAACCATGAGATCAAGACCATATTGGAGAAGGTGGTTGCTAAATCCCGAAAAGACTGGAGTGCAAAATTGGATGACACTTTGTGGGCATACATAACTGCATTCAAGACACCCATTGGTACTACCCCATATCGTTTGGTGTATGGCAAATCCTGTCACCTTCATGTTGAATTGGAGTATAAGGTTCTTTGGGCTATTAAGGAACTCAATATGGATTTTTCACTAGCGGGGGAGAAGCGTCTCTTACAACTTAATGAGTTTGATGAGCTCCGTTTGGATGCATATGATAGTTCCCGACTTTACAAAGAGCAGACTAAGAGGTGGCATGACAATAAGATTCTGCGCAGAGACTTTTTAGTGGGTGATGAAGTTCTTCTCTACAACTCTAGGCTTAAACTTTTTCCTGGAAAATTAAAGTCTAGATGGTTTGGTCCTTTTACAGTCACTATGGTCAATGCATTTAGTTCAGTAGAGATTATGTCTGCAAAAGGTGAGAAATTTAAGGTAAATGGGCAACTCTTGAAGTTGTACCACACCGGTGCTACTGTGGGTCTAGTTGAAGAACTCTACCTCCAAGCACCATCACCACTTGACCAATGAGGGAAGTAAACGGTCATGTGAGACCTTTATAAACCAGCGCTGATCGGGAGGCAACCCGATTATTTATTCTTTTTTTTCCTTTTTCTAGTAGTTTTTATTTTTAGAGTAGTGAGAGAAAAAAATTCATATGTTGGAACCCTATAGTGCAGGTAATGTGTGTCAAGTTACGAAAATTTGATGCTTGAAGAAAGAAAGAAGAAGAAACAGAGCTCACTGGGCACCGCCCGGGTGCGTCGGGCGTATCTCACCCTGCAAGGCCCGCAAGCTCAGTTCCTTGGCCAAAATCGCAGAAACGGAGGAAATGCTAAGGAAAAAGTTTCGCCCGGGCAGGTTGGACGGATTTCGCCCAGTCGGGCGGCGAGCAGCGAGCCAGCCTTTCCCTCATTAAACCCACGAAATTCTTTTCTCTTTCACAACTCCTTTATCTTCTCCCTCTCTCTCTCACCTCATACCAAAACCCCAAACCCTATCACCCTCTCTCCACTAAACTCCATCATTCCAACCCAAACTCTCATCTTTTTTTCCACAATTCTTCACCTCCCATTCATCATTTTCACTTTCCCCACTCCAATTATCCCCTTCCTCTCCTAAATCTCTTACTTTCTCTCTCCATCCTTCTTGGGTTTATTGAGTAAAGGTTTGAATTTTGTGATAATTCTTGATAATTTTGCCTTGTAAATAGTGTTCCTACACTTAATTGTGACATATAAGAGGAAATTTTTAATCAGATTTTTGTGAAGTTTCTAACTTTGTCCACCATTGTTGTTTCTTCATGGTTTCTCATCTTCCCCAATGGCGGCTCATCGTGGTGCACGTGGGAATGACACTCCCGTAGTTGAGGCGGACCCTAAATACCCCCACGTTATCTTTAAAGATGAAGAACAAAGGGTACGTTTAAAAAAACTTAAACATCGCATGATTTCTCCTACTAGATTTGTTAGTCGGGATCTCTTGCATGCCCTTGGTATTACCGAAATCACACGGACTTTGTGTTCGGTGGTTGGTATTGGTGCATTTTTTACAATGTATCATGGAACTTATGTTGATTTAACGCTTGAATTTTTAAGTTCCTTTGAAATTCGTAAGCATTCCTCACATGATCATGTTTTATATTTTCGGATTACAAACACCGACCGTAGATTGACACTTAGGCAATTTACCCAACTTTTTGGGATGACTATTCGGGGGGTTAGAAAGAAACCCGAAACTATGTTATTGGGGCTGTTTTGGCAAGCTTTGACTTGACTTCGACACCCAAATTGCCAACATTTGCAAATAAAGATTGTTCATAACACTAGCATTAGATTCCTCCTGAAATATTTCAGAGGCACTATTTTTGGGAGGTGTGAACCGAATACCACCCGTACTGAGGAGCTCACTGCTTTGGGGACCTACATGTGGCCTGCTAAAATGAACATGCAATTTGATCTTAATTATGCCTTTATGCATCATTTGCACAAAATTTCCACCACATACCCCACTTTTGAGGAGGATGGCAGTGTTAGGTCCTCTGTGCCTATTTTTATTGTGGGGTTAGTCACCCAAATTGTCTGTCATTTTGGATATGTTGAAAATCTGAACAATGTAGTTCCGGGGGCCACCTACCTTGATCTTGACCATTTTCTTTTGGCCCGATACTTTACTCCTAGTGGTCGGCAATATAGGTGGATGATTGCCAATCGTAAATCCATACTCCTCCCTAATCCCAACTTGGTTCGATTACCTATAGGGGATGACTACACTGAGAATGGCGTACCACCCACCTACCTTCTCCCTGTTGGTGATGAGACAAACCCCCCTCAGACTGCTCCAGTACCTGAGCCTCCTTAGACTTACCGTCGGCGTGAGCCTACTCCCTCCATCCCTTCCTCTTCTTCATACCCCCTCCCCATACTGTTGATTTTGAGGGTATGATGAGTGTTTTGCAGTGTATGGAACTGAATATGGCTGCTAACACTCAGGCTATTGAGCGCCTCGAGTGTCGTGTGGACATTATCCACACTAACCAGCATCTGGCTATGTTTCCTATGTATGATGAGTATTGCATGATCGGTACAATAGCTCGGGCTGGTCCACACCCCAGTTGGTACACTTGGAACCCCACCTATGGTGGTGGTGCTGGGGGGAGTGGCGCTGGTACTAGTACTCATGCTGGTGTAGACACCAAATTTTGAACCCCTTTTTCGGATAAATAAGGATTTTGAAACGAAATAAAAATAACGAAAACCGTCATGCATCGTCGAATGCGCGCCCCGTAAAATGCTTGTTTCGTCCTGGAGCGCGAGTTTCATTCCGTCGTACGGTTTTCCATTTTAGTGTATTGGTCGTGCGGTTCCGGCTTAGAAATTTCCATGAGTCGTAGTCAATAACAACAACCACCGTTTTAATAAAACGATTCGTAGTATAATCATGCTCGTCTTTATTAATTTGAAGAGTTTTCGTTAATTGCTTTAAGTAAGTCTTTCAAAAAAAAGGGAAAACGAGTCGCGATTAGGCGTCGGGATTTTAGTCTTATCCCAAAACCGGTAATAATCAGTTTTCCTGATGGTCAAGTCATTGTTCATTGGATAAAGAATAAGAATATATTCTTTATCCATTATTCACATCCTTTATCCATTAGTTAGAGAATAAGAATCAAATCCCATATGTAAGAGGAGGGGGATCCGGATTTTTTCCAGAAGAATCGAGTGTGCGCCAAGCACACAATCATGCGCTAGACGCATGATTGTGCGCTAAGCACACAAGCATTCTCTGCGCTAGACGCAGAGCCTTGCACCTAGCTTACGACACTGTGCCTAGCGCAGGCTCCTGTGTTTAGCGCAGCGTCCGAATCAGTTTTGTTTGCACGTTTTTCGATGCATTGTTTTACGTATTAGGATGTTTAGGGAATAATATTTTCTAAAAATCTAATTTTGCCTCATTTATGAGAAAATCCAAAAATAATTAGAATATTTGTGTTTCCAAAGAGATTTGATGAAGTCATTTGGGTGATTAAGGATGAAGAAAATCAGATTTTTGGTCAAAAATATGATTTTCTACTTCTTTGAAACCCTAGTTCGCCTCCCTCAATTCTCTTTAAATACCTTCCTTTTTCCACTTCAAAACCAAGTTGAAAAAAACTCAATTCAACTTCACAACTTTTCTCTCTACTACTCTTCTCCTCCTTAATTTTTTTCATCTAAGCAAAAGTCATAATTAGTAAGTAAGAAAGTTGAAAAAAATTCAACTTAATTTCACTACTTCTCTCATCTTCTCTACTCCTTTCCTCTAAAAAATCACACTTAAGAAAAGAAAGTAAAAATTAGTAAGATAATTAGTAAGTAACTAAGTTCATCAAAAGAAGGAAAAAAAACAAAAAAAGGGGTTTAAGTTAGTAATTAAGAGGATTTAGAAACTCACCTAGAAATTTAGAAAATTGCAAAAAAGTTGAAAAAATTGCAAAAGGAAGTGCATCATTGAGCTAGCAAGGTAAAGTTGAAGGTTTTATTATTTTTTTGATTATCTCCTCAATCATCTACTAACTTTCTTCTTGTTTCTTCTTACCATTTTTTTAGTTTTGGAGTGATTTGGGTATGAGGAAGTCCTAATAGGTTCCCAACCTTAAATCACCCCACCTAGAATAGTCACCTCTAATGGGGTGACTCTTAGGAAACAATGTGATTATGTGATTTTTCTTAATAAAGTTGTTGTTCATCACCAAAAAATATTTTTTTATATAAAAAAATTCAAAAACAATTGTGTATAGATATCTTCATAAAAAAAATGTGATGATGCAACTAGGCTTTGGAATTTCTAAAAAAAGAATTTTGTACAAATAACTAAAAATCATACAACTTTATTGTGCAAAATTGATTTTGTCTAGTACCATAAAAGCTTTTTCTATTCATAAAGTTCAAAATAAAATCATTTAGATAAAACAAGTTTGAAGAGAAAATCCGTAGCTTTTCAAAAACATAAAAATCATATTTATATGAATTTTATACAATTTTACATCATTTTTACAAAAGCGTTTTTGTAAATCACTAAATTCCAGAAAAGCTGATTTTCTCTTCAGTTAAGAAAATAAATAAAAAATGGTCTTAAAAATGTCCAATTCAAGCGAAAATTTTTAGTCTAGTCTTTCAAAGTGTCTAGAAATTTCATACCAAAATTCATTTCAAACTAAGTTCAATAAGTTGGATTTCAAAGAACAAATTAAATAAAGGTCTTATTTTGACCAGTTTTGACATAAAATTCACCATAGTTTGAGTTGTCACTAAACATTTATGAAATTTTGACACAATATAAAGAACTCACTGATCTATCAATAGATGTATCACATTCTGAATTTAACGCTTTATACAGAAAGTTATGATTATTGAAAATCAGTATAATAAGAAAAGGACAATCTGGAAAATGAAATAAAGTGATTAACTCAAGTTTCATAAAAAAAAATTGTTTTCTTTTCACACGAGAATATTAATTAAAAATCATGAAATTTTTAAGTTTCTCTTAAAATGACTCATTTTATCATGTAAATAAAAAACCAATAAAAACTGTCATAAAAAATCAAAATCAAAGGGGTTAATTAATCTCTAATTTTCACAAGTTTACAAATAAACATAAATTCCAAAGCCCATTCAAGGGGTTGAAGATCAAGGAGCATCATGGTAAAGATCAAGAATGAAGATTTGTATAGATCATAGGTTTTGTACATTTTGTTGTAATAATGATTCTTTGTAAATAGTTATTACATCACTCAATTAATAAAAAAAACATGGAGATGTTTATGCATAATTTTCATAAATAATTCCATAATTATTTTTAATAAAATGAGCAACCAATGTTACAAATGTTGTATGTTGGGCCCAATATATCATAGTATATGAATTAAATGACCCAATCTCAATTAAGAGGAAAAATTGCAAATCTAGCTAAGTTAAATTGTATGATGATCCATCCTACATTTTAAAATTTGTTCTCCATATTCAAATGGATTAATCATATAATTTGACATAATTAGATTGATAATTATGATGTCCGAATTGATTTTAGGCCGTTTCACGTGTCTCACTTTGAATGACCAAATTCCGATTAGCCAAATACAATCTCCAAATTTGATCTCAAATTGATCATTTCTCTCTAAATGACTTAATAATCTTCAATCAAGATTATTTCTCAAAAGCCTTCAAATTAGGAAGCAAACTTCTAAGACCTCTTGAAAATCATAAACGTGATCACTAACTAAGGTGGTTATTTCAATCCTTGATTAATCGCTAATTAGGGCGATTGACTCAAACTCTTCATTTAATCACTAATTAGGGTGATTATCTTAAACCTTGGTTACTAATTAGGGTGATTAGCTTAACCTTTCATCATGTATCCTAACCTTCCGTTTAATCGCTAATCAAGGTGATTAACTTAATCCTTTTCATATTTAATCACTAATTAGAGTGGTTATCTTAAAACCTTAATAATAGGGTGGCGACTTCCAAGTTTTCTAAAATTCATAGTCCAATGAGAGAATTTCGTGGGATTCAGACCGTTGATTAAGACAGTAAAAAATCGGATACCACAGCTGGTGATGAGGATGATGATGATGATGATGACTCTATGGACGACTGAGGTCCATGTTCCTCTCCTTGCCCTTATTGCAATGAGGACATTGCCAAGTTCAGCTTGGGGGAGGATGTTTCTTGTATATATGGTATTTTTTCTCTCACTCTTTAGGTAGTTTAGTGCTTTCCTAGCTTAGTTCCACATAGCTAGTTAGTTTTCCCTTTTTAGTTAAAAAAAAAAGAACAAAAATACGAGTTTATGAGAATATCATAGTCAAGTTGAATAGTTGTTTCCATGTGCCCCGTATCATCGTATTTGTTTTTTGACTTTGAATTGTTGATGGGCATGAAACAATGATTGATCAACAGAGCATGACATTTGTGTACTTTGATCTACAATAAGAATCATAATTATGGCACTCCATATGTCCTACAAGCATGTTTGGGTTTAACTGTGAGCTTTTGTGCCTTAAAACTGCATATATTTTAGTTTTTTCTTTTCATGTGTGTATGCCCACTTCTCTGAGGGATGCTAGAACTTGTGCTTTCTCTCCATTGATGCATTAACTATATGATGGCTAAACAAAAATGATTATGACTCTTGTAGGAAATTACACCATAAGACCAAATAGCCTTCCCTACATTTATTTTCCCTAGTTAACCACTCTGAGCTAAGCCTATTTCTTTTGATAACCGTGCTATGAGCTCCTCATTTTCTAAAAATACATCTATCTACCTTTGGTTGTGAATGATTTAGGAAATGTTTGTTGGTTGACATTTGATGGATGGAATTGGTTATTGATGTGAATGAAAAAAGAGAAAAAAAAGTGTGTACATGAAAAAAGGGACTCCGCATTATTATTTTCGAGTCCTAATTGTTGATTCTCCTCTATCCTTATTAGCTAGTAGCTAAAGCATAAAACTTTTGAAAATGAGACAAGTAAGACTTTTTAAGAAAAGTAAGAAGGGAAAAGAAAAAAAGTGGAAAAACGTTGAGTTAGAATTCTTTGCTTGGATTATATGAAAGGAGAAAGGAGATGAAAGAAAAGAAATTTGGTTGTAGTTGCATTGAAATTTAATATATTGTGTGGGTTGTATCATCAAAGTTGTAGTAATACTTCACTTCCTTCAGCACCACATTCCAAAATATTTACCGCACCTACTATCATGATCCCCATTACAACCTTTAATGAGTCATATGATTTGTTTGCATGTATTGTTACCTAATGTGGAGAGATGGCTGAAGCCTATGGACTAACTTGGTGAAGTTTGGCAATTGAGTGTCATTGATCACCCTTCAAACACATGGGTGTGAGAGTTGGGATGGGCACTTGGGGTTGGATAAAAGCAGTCAAAGTTATTAAAATCACGATTCAAATCTTAAAATCTTACGATTTTACGATTCAAAATATGGTAGACGAATCGATTCACGATTCTAGACTATTCTATATATTTCTGTTGACTAGCGAAAACCTCGCAAATTTAAATCATGCTAACAAAGAAAATAATAGATATATATTGTTAGTTATTACCAATATAGTGGATAAACAACTATTTTTTCCAATTTTTAGGTCTTTTAACTTATAATTTTAGCATATTCAGTGAAGATTGAGTGCAATATATATCTTGATTATACGTGTTTGTAGAATCTTACGATCCTACGATTCGATTTTACGATTCGATTCTAAAGGTCGTTTCCGATTCAAACTAGAATCACGATTTTAACAACATTGAAGGCAGTCATTTTAACTGCTTGGAGAATGTTTTACAAATGAGTGGAGAGTCCCCTTGTGAGATCCTTCTCATTGATTTGTAGTGCATGGCTAGTGGCCTCTTTTGATTCTTATCCCTGATTGGTGCTTATTTTTTGGTAAAATGTAAGAAATTATATTACCAAAGCGCAAAAAAGAACCACCAATTACAGCCTAAACCTGAACAAACAGGTCAACTCAAACAAAACTCCAACCAATAAAAACAGCTACTAATTACAGTTCTCCCTTAAATCATCTACCCATTGTTTTTCTGTAATTGACCATCTACTGTCATATTTACATTGAGTTCTACTACATACATCCAGTTTTATCAGTTTCACAACTTTTTCATACCTAGGAACTGCAGTATCCCAGTATGATTTGTTCCTAGCCTGCCATATATGATAAACAGTAGCAGTTAAATCTGCATAGCAAACTTTTAGCTGGCGTTTGCTTCTATATTTTTGCCCCCATTTCCTCCATGAAGTATAAAGACATTCTTCAGCCTTGAACCAATACCTAGCCATTGTAGGATACAGATGACTATTTTCCTACTGTATAAGCATCTAAAAAAAAAATGCTTGCAAGCATCTTCACCCTGGTTGCATAACAGACAATCCATATCTTGACAGATTCCAGCATTGAATAACTTCTCTTTGGTTCTTAATTTACCCAAAGCTGCCATCCACGCAATAAAAGGAATGTTTAGGAACATTATAAGAGTTCCACACCCAATGATACCACCCTACTCTCTCCTGTTGCCCTTCTAGCCATTTACAACCTTCCTTAACTGTATATTTCTTATCAGCCCCCTCCATTTATTATTCTGCATATCATAAGCTGGTTTGAATAAATCTTTCATCTTGCATATGTTCTTCCATGCCCAACTTGCTGAAGTAGGAGCCTTGTACTCCCACCAGTTTCCTTCCTTAATATACACCTGGTGGACCCATTTAATCCACAAAACATCCTCCTTTTGAGCAACTTACCAAACATAATTACCAATTGCAGCTGCATTCCAAGCCATGCAATCCCTTATGCCCAAACCATCATTTTGTTTAGGCTTACAAATCCATGCCCATGAAATAGGAGGAGGCTTATGTAAATAAACCTTACCTTCCCATAAGTATGCCCTGCAGATTTGCACAATTTTCTGAATGACATTTTTAGGTAACAGGAAGATTTGAGCCCAATACACATGAAGACTCAAAAGAACAGAATTGATGAGTACCACCCTAGCTGCATAGGATAAATGTCTGGAACTCCAACAGACTATTCTTTTCAGATGCCTGTCCACAAGCACATCACAATCAGATTTTGAAATTCTTTTGGATGTGATAGGGATTCCTAGGTATCTAAAAGGAAATGAGCCCTTCTGGAACCCAGTAAACCTTTGAATACCCTGCTGAACCTCCTCAGGCACACTGCCAAAGTAAACTGTAGTTTTATCTGGACTTGCAACCAGACCAGATACCTCAACAAATGCATTCAGAGTTCTTTTTATCAAATTGTTAATTGGAGATCTCCCTTACTGAAAAGCATGAGATCATCAGCAAAAATCAAGTGAGTGAGCTTCAAAGATGAGCACCTATAATGGAACTGGAATTCCCCCCTGTTACTCATTTTCTTCATGAGTCTTGAAAAATACTCCATTGCAATGACAAACAACAAGGGTGAAATAGGAACTCCCTGCCTAAGCCCTTTCTTGCCTTTAAAAAATTTAAAAAATCCACAAATCCCTCCATTAATACTCAAAGAGAAGGAAGGAGAAGTGACACAACACATGATCCAATCCACAAATCTTCTAGGGAAATCCAAACCATCCAATAAATCCTTCAAAAACTCCCAACTCACTGAGTCATAAGCTTTTTTCAAGTCCACCTTCATTGTACACCTAGCAGGCTGATTCTTCCTCTTGTAATGCTTAAGAATATCTTGACAAATGAAGATATTGTGCAAAATAACTCTATTTGTTACAAAAGCACTTTGCCCTTGATCAATTAAGCTAGGAAGAACAAGTTTTAGCCTATTACAAAGCATCTTAGAGATGATTTTATACAGCACATTACAGCATGCTATAGGTCTAAATTGAGAAACATTCATGGGCTGATCACATTTAGGAATTAGGCATAAAATAGTGGAATTAATCTGTTTGAGTAAGTTACATGTCTGAAAAAAGTCCAAAACAGCCTCACAATATCATTTCCAATCAAAGGCCATGATTTCTTGAAAAAGCAACTAGTAAACCCATCAGGGCCAGGTGCCTTGTCACCATCTATGTCAAAAAGAGCATTTTTAACATCTTCTCCAGTGAAATCTGCACATAATTGACCTTGCTGCACTTGAGACATCTTGCTCCCTTCATTAATGATAGTCTGACTGACATGAGCTGTAGTATGGTGAGGAGTGCCTAACAACTTTTCATAGAACTGCAAAAAAGCTTCTTCAATGCCCTGCTGCTCCTCCACCCAGTTCCCATTCACATCCTGCAATCTGTAGATGTGATTTTGGATTGTTCTTTTCTTCAAAACAGCGCGAAAGTAGGAAGTGTTAGCATCCCCACTTTTGATCCATTCTTGTTTCATTTTCTATTTCAAGAAACTCATTCTTTCCTTATTCAAATCATTATACTTCACCCTAGCCTTATACTCCTGACCAAGAAGCTCCCTGTTCAAAGGATGCAAATGAATTTGCTCCTGAACAGCAAGAAGCCTACTATAAGCAGCATCTGCCTCCTGCTCAATATTCGAAAATTTCTCTTTATTTAAGCTTTTAAGAGGATGCTTCAGAGCTTTTAATCTTCTCACAACCTTATACATAGCAGTACCCTGCACTCCCATATTCCAAGTATTCTGCACAATACGCAAGAAATTGTCTGCTAATGTCCACATGTTAAAAAACCTAAATGATTTAGGCTTAGTAACAATATCAGCATCCATTTTAATCACACAAGCACAATGATCTGAGATACCTTCAGTGAGAAAAGTAACAGTTGCATTCATAAAAGTATCATCCCACTTTTCATTAACAAAAACTCTGTCAATTTTTGAAAATACTCTATCATTACCCTCCTGTTTGTTAGACAAGGTAAAGAAAGGGCCAGAAGTACTTGTTTCATGAAGCTCACAATCTCTAATACATTGCCTAAAACCAGCTACTTCCTCCAAAGTAACAACTGATCCCACTCTATCATTTAGATTTAACACATTATTAAAATCTCCTCCAATAAGTCAAGCACCAGTCACACCATGAGATAATGTTTTAAGATTCATCCACAACTTATCTCTATCACCACTATCATTAAGCCCATATATCATAGTGAGAAAAAATTTCCTCCCAGTAGCACAATGAGTGATTTCACTATGAATATATTGAACATCAATCTTAATAATATTTACAGTGAACCTACTAGGCAGCCAAACTAACCAAATTCTCCCCCCAGGATGAGCAGAATAATTAACCACAACACTCCAATCAAGGCAAGTTTGAGTGAAGACTTTTGCAAAGTTACAAACCTTCACTCTTGTTTCCAGGATTCCAAATAACCCAATACATTGAGAATTCAAGAACCATTTGACGTCCTTGTGCTTCCCAGGGCTATTTAGAGCCCGGACATTCCAATAACCAATCTTATCCATTTGGTGGAGTTAAAACAACTCCTCCCTGGTCTCCTGAAACCCTTTCATTCAACTGAGTCTTGTCCTTACTACCACCTACTTTAATATGTTCCATCACTGCAATCTCACCTGACTGTTGCACAACACCCCTTTTTTCCTGTGTATCATTATGAGCAATGTCCCTGTCTTGCTGCTCTTCAGCTTCTTCCTCCTGAACATTCTCCACTATAGGGCCTAATTGAGTCACCCTAGTAGTTATCTCAGGTGTCTTATTCACAACCTGAGGTGGTAGTGTAGTCTTAGGAACCCACTTCTGTTTAGGTTGAATTTTCCTTTGAGCAACCTCATACCTTTTCTTCCTACATTCAATCATATTATGGCCTATGCCTTTGCAATCTGAGCATTGGATAGGTTTACATTCATACTCCACCTTCTGCTGCACCAGAATACCCTTTTCATTATAAAATTGCACTACTTCTAGAAATTCCTGATCCATTGACACCTCAATCAACACTCTCGCATATTCTAAAATTTCTTTTTATGCTGTTGCTCTATCAGATCTAATAGGTTTACCAATCATACTCGTAATTTTGTGAAGAGCAGATTGACCCTAGTACTTTAAGTGCAAGCCATAAAACTTCACCCATGTTGGAACTACCTTGATATTCTCAGCTAAGATATCCAAATCAGCAGTCCAACACTTCACTATCACTGGTTTCCTATCATACAAGATAGGTCCAGCATCCAAAGCTCTGCTTCTATCTTCTACATTTTTGAATCTAACCATAAACACCCCATTTTCCATCATTGCTACTTTACTCACACCAAATTTTCCCCAAATTCTCCTAATAAACCCCTGAATGATCCGAAATGGAGGCTTCATTCCAAGAATATAGCACACCACAGCTGATGCCCAAAAATCAATCACAGGTTTCACATCATCCTCAGTTATTCGAACCACATTCACAGAAGTTTCAGCAATAACATTCACTGGTGATCCAGTATTCACAGTCACAGAACCTCCAGAATTTGAGGCATTTTCAGGATTTTTAGATAAATCTAAACCTTCTTCTCTAATATTATCAAATAATGAATGACGCCAATTATATGACACATTAGTACCTGGATGACTCACCAATTGCTGCATAGGATAAGTTGAAGGGTTCACCTGGATCGTACTCGTTCTTGTAGGAGTTTTCGCAGATTCAATCCATCTAGCCAGATTATCCCTCGCAGCTTCAAAATTTTCCTTATCTCTCTGAGAAAAATTCCTTTCAATAGAAGCATTGGAGTCAGCGTGATCATCATCAGAAGTCCAGCTGAGCGCAGGAACTTCCTGAATTTCATTGATACTCTTCAATTTCTTCGCATCACCTGAAGACGATTTTCGCACTATTTGCACATTATCCTTCTGAATCTTCGATGTTTGAGCATTTTGATTACCACCTTTACTCTTTTTATGTCCCTTTGCCATGGCTTCAGCTACGCTGAGGAACAAGAAAGCTTCAAAAATGGCAACCCACACTCAAATTACTGTTCCATTGGTTTCTACCTGATTGGTGCTTATTTGTTGAGCTTTACAGATTGTGATTTGTGGTGTGCTTGAATTTGATCTAGAGTCACCTAAATGTTTTTGTAACGATTTTATGTTGGGGTGAAACGACTATTGCTTCCTTGAACTCTTGATTTCCAGAAAGGTTTTGCTTAGGGACAAGCAAAAGTCAAGCTTGGGGAGTTTTATATGTCTATTTTATATAGAGTTTTTACCCCCATCCCTCATTGATTATTGGACTTTATTGCACTCTTCGGAGTCATTTTTAGTACTAATGTGCTCCTTGTAGTGTGTTTGTAGTTTTAGGTTGATCATTGTAGGAATTAACATGTTTTGGTGCATTTCCTACCCATTTATACCACTACAAGAGATAATGTACTTTTGAGAGCACGAGCATTTTACTTGGATTAGATTCTACAATTCAAGAGCTTTCCAACGAGTGGTCACTTTCTTAATTCCGACAAATAACGCAAAAGTTATGACACTTTGAAGATGGAAATTTCGACTGTCTTACACTTGAAGACAGCCCGGTCGGGCGATATTCGCCCCAGCAGGTCGGACGAAATTACTTAGCCAATTTTTGCGTTTCAAGAGAACTGCCAGCAAAATTCCTTACGGGCCCGGCCGGGCGACATCTGCTCGGGTTGGTCAGGAGAGACGATCTCATGTGGAAAAGAAGCAGCTGAAGACCGCCCAGTCGGGTAAGATCTTACCCGGTCGGGCATGACGAAGATTTTATGGCACCTGTCAACCGCCCGGGTTGGTCGGGTGGGGCTGTTTTTAAGTGTTTTGAAGCGCGTGTTGGCGCCGGTTTTGGTTTTAATATAGATACTTATCCTTTTAGAGTAAAAACACCACGTTTTCTCATTATTATTTCAGTCATTAGTTCTCTAAGGACTTTTATGCTCTCAAGAACCTTAGTTTATTCTACTTTACAAATTCATTCAAGATTCAATAGAGTAATCGATTTCAGTATTCGTTCTTCAATTGGTATTGTTTCTCATCCCTTATTATTCTCTTTTCAATTCTTCTTTGTTATTCCATCATGTTGTTTTCTTATTTAAATGTGATATTGCATTCCCCAATTATGTGTGAGTAGTCTATTTTCTTGGGATTTGGGGATCTATGTATGCATATGAGGGATTGATTAAATGATTATTGAATTCATTGACTTGTTTGATTCTTGCTATTGAGTTATTTAATTTAATCTACAACTTTGGGCAACTGTGTTGATTATTGTGGCAATACAAAGTTATAGACCAAGAGGTAGGATTTTGTATAGGTTCTCAATAGTAGTCTTAGCAATCTATGACGATGCGAGAGAAATTACATATGCCCTAGTTAGATTATTTCATTGAGTTCTTCAATCATTCTTGATATCCTGAATTGCATACATGGTGAACAGTTTCCTAGTCTTTTCCTTAATTGATAATTGTGATTTTGTTATTTGCTTAGTTCAGTAAACCAACCATTTTCATCTAATTTAGTTAGTATAATATTAGAGTTCAGATATAATAGTATAGCTATCTCCCTGTGGATTCGATCCTGACTTCCCTGACCACTAGTTAGTGGACCTTAAGTTATTTTTTATTAGGTGATACGACTTTAGCATGTCATTTAGCCTAAAACTAAATGTAATTAAGTAAAACTAAAGAGGAAATACATTTTCCACTTCGGTTAAAAAGTGTTACTCAACTTATTAATAATAAATTCAACTGCTTCGTACTAAATTGAGATCGAGATTTCAGACACTATGTCATAAACTTTCACATTGGTCCATAATTTAATTTCCTTAAGGAAAATAAAAAAGGAAAATAAAAATAACTTCGTAATTTAGAGAAAAAAATTGAATGGAAAATCATGAATAACATAGAGCTTAATTAAATATATAGTTATAAGTTTTTTATACGTTGAAATTAATTTGTGAAATGGATTTTCTAAGTTTTAGAGTTAATCTATTTAGAAATTTAGATTATTGAATGAAATTTCTAAGTTATAGGCATATCTTACACGATGCTATTTTAATACACATGTAGTATTAAGATAAAATTAGATCAAAAAATTAAAAAATTAACCTTTAAACAAATAAAAAATTGAAAGGATTTGTAGAGAAGGAACATGTATTTCACATGTACCATTATTCTCGTTGTTCAGTGTGAACATTTTTGCACAACTAGAACTCCATGAGAATATTTCTAGCTAAATTCAATAACTATAGGCTTGTGATTTAAATTTTATGATCTTGTTTTGGGAATAATTTAAAAATGGCTTATAACCCGTGTATTGCATGGTTATGACTTATGAATAATTTATAATGATCAGTATTATTGTGTACATGACTTAAGGTAAGTTAATTAATTCACTTTAACTCACTTTTTATGCTAAAACTCATATAAGACTCACTATGAACTCACGTAGATTCTATACCTTTATTCCTTGACTCATTTCAAATATTTTTACCAATTGTGTTACATATCAAATTACAAATATGTCTACTTGCGTCTAATGTCATCGTTCCGGTATGGAATAAATGTTGTTGGGGTGAACCGGTATCTCCACGCCTATAAAGCCGGTTTGATATCCTGCAATACAGAACACGTAAAATAACCTCGAGAGTTGATCCGAGGAACACCCCTCTGATGCCTAAGTCAGTAAAGATAAAGAAGGAAGCTCTTAAGTACAGTATAATAATGATCGTTAAAGTACCTTTATGACTCAGATCATGAGGTATTTATAGTGGTCGGGAGTGTCCTAAGCTAGGTAGGACATTTCTCCTATTGGCTGAATGTAATTGTATCCTCTTTTCATACTTAACTTTACCCCCACAAGCCCTACTGGATAAGAACAGATCAGGCCCAGGCTCATTACTAATGGCCCATGTGTAAGACACTGAAAGGTGCCTGATAGGGACCATTATGCCTATAATACCAGCATCATAGAGGTTCTTCTCATGGATCTACGGATTCACTATTAGCAGTTTGACCATGATGGTCTTAGGTGGTCTATATGGACCGATATGAAACTTAGATAACCCCCATACAACTAGCCCCTAAGTCGGTATGACTGGTACGATTATTTCCTACTTAGTCAATAATAAACCGCCATGGATGTTGTAACTGTTAACCGGCACCTGGGATTTAGATCAGCCGGTATGATGGGAGTGGCACAACTCAGGCTTGTTGAAGACGAAACGTCGCCTCGATTGTCGTGTTACATATGGCGAACCTCCAGGTAACCGTTTGATTGATAGGGGGTGACACGTGGCAACATTGAATGAGGGAAGTTGAAGCATCTCCTAATCCCAGTTGTTGCGTTGCCGATAAATAGGGATTTTCCCCCTATTTCCCATTTTACTCAACTTCGAACTCCAAGTGCAATTTTTCTGAGGCGAATCTCTCTAAAAACTCAGAACTTCAATTGTCCATATCTCTGCCATTTGTTGTTCAAATTCGACGAAATTACTTGTAAAAGATTCATCGGCGCTTTCGGTTTCACAATTGTCCAATTTCGTAAGCTTTCTTATCTGTTATAACTTTCAAGGACTTCATTGGCATTTTCACGAGCGTTGGACTGCTTGAGCTTTCTCTCACCACAAATTCTTTTCCAGGTAACACCATTTCCTAGAAATCTTTAAGTTTAAATTCCATTTCTTAAGCATGTCTTTTGGGTCAGATTCCCCCTTCCATGACCGATAGCGATTTTTGATCCGGTAGGTCTTCTACTGCTAAGCCTGGTACCCCTTTAACATCTCCAAACTCGTCGGTAGTGGACGTAGTTAAAGAGCATAGGTCCAAATCCGGCATGGACTGTAGCACCTCTAGTAGGGTTGATACCCCTACATTTACGCCGACAGATCCAAACCCTAGGGAATCCCCTTTGTTCGTTTCTCTTTTGGCTGTCGTCAAGGTGTCTGGTGGTTAAATAATGATGACGGTACCCTTCGGCCAATACGGTAGTATGATTAGCTTGGCTGATAAGTCTGCTGAACTCTTTCCTCCCACTGCCGGCCCTTCTAGTACCTTGCCCCTTTTGCGGCGTCTTCTTCAGGATCGATAGTAGTCTCTAATGAAGAGGTCACAATAAGTGATAACGTTTCGGATGAGGAAGAGGACGATGTCTGCGAGGACGATGTGAATGAAGACGATGTTCTCAGCGTCGAGTTGGCCATAATGGAGGATGATGATGATCCTGTCGAGATCATTCTAGAGGACGAGGATGAAACCTTTAATGACCCGTTAGTGCCAATATGTGAAGAAGGGAATCCTTCCTTCGTGCAAATAGACGATAACTGGAGGACAACGTGTATCATGCACGATTTTTACCATAAAGGACCAGTAGCCTTTGCCTTTCTTGATGGTTATGACTTGTTTCTACTATCTTCAGGCTGCCGGGTGACTGACTGTCCTCTCGGTCATATAGCAGTGTATGCCCATCAATTATATTTTGGGTTGAAGTTTCATGTCGACCCTTTTATCGTCAAAATCTTCACTCGCTTTCAACATATGCCTTTCTCAGTTGACCCCGCTGTCTTCGCATAATTTAATAGCCTACGCCTAGACAGTTGGCTTTAAGAAGTTTCCAAAGACCCTCAATGTGTTCCGAAATTTACATTGGTTGAAAGGGGATTAATTTGCCAAGGCAAGGGGAAATGGTAAGAGATCCAGGGCCGTCAAGGAAGACGATCAAGGAGGTGGATGGTTGTCCTTATACACCCGTGCCAAAAAACTTACAGTTTATCTATAGCCGGCAAAATAGATCCGTACCCGTTGACCCGACCCGAAATACCCGACCGAGACCGTTTTTCACCCGAAAATAATGACCCGAAATGGAACCGAAACCCGAATAACCCGACCCGACCCGAACCGAAACTAAATAAACCCGTATATAACCCGAACCCGAATCCACCCGACCCGAAAGTGACCCGACCAAAAGTTGACCCGATAATGATGACCTGAACCCGACCCGACCCGAAAAGTTGTTATATTAGTTATTTTTTAAACAAATTTATGGAAAAAAATTGTCATAAAATACTATATATGACTTAGCCACCTCCCATTTATTATTTCACTTAGTTTTATTGGTCTTATATGTGTTTTTTTATTTGCTAGATTAAAAACCCGATTTAATCCGACCCGACCTAACCCGACCCGATTTAACCCGACCCGATCTAGCCCGACCCGATCTAGCCCGACCTGATGTGACCCGAAATTTAATAAACCCGAGATTGACACGTACCTGAACGGACCGACCCGACCCGAACGTAACTCGAACACAAAGTTGACCTGATTATGACCCAACCCGTATGACCCGTTTGCCACTTGTGAGTTTATCCTAAGCTGACCTCTCTAAAGGAGTGGCAGTTTAGATTTTTCTAGTTGAGTATACCTGATGATTTTCCATTTCGCCGACACTTTACTAAGCCGCGAACCCGAATGGAGCACATCCCTGACGAAGGCTTGACTTCCCACGAAACGAGTCGCCTTTATTTACTTTGATGGAAACACCATCCCGGCCCGTAAGGGGAAGAAGCATGTACCGATTCTAATGACTTGGTTGCCGCATGCTTCTTATATTCTTACCAGTCCGGCGCTGTCGCCTTTAGGCTTCCGCCAGGATAACCCCTATGGTAAGCACTTAGAGTTATTTTAGCAAAGTCTGTTAACGGTTTGTTTTTCAATCATTTATCTCTGCCGTCTTCATTCGTGTGTTATCCTCGTTTCTTTTTTTTTTTACAGGTCGAGAACATGTAATTTGAGAGGATTTGCATCTAAACCGTCATTGGATACTGATATCCAACATGCCACTTAAGCCGGTTAGGAAGTTTGTCTCATCGCCCCCGCCTCTGGTGGGAGGGGCTCAAAAGGAGTCCGCCTCGGCAACAGAGGTCGTGGTAACGGTGTTGTTGAGGACAAGGTCCCTGGGAAGGTCCCCTAGGGGAGTATTGCCAAGAAGGCGTCCACTGTTCCCTAAAAGAGGACAGGGATGAGCCTAAACGGGCTGGCGTGAAAGAGATCAAGCACCAGGCCACCCTTTAAAAACAAAAGGGGTTTACTGACACCAAGCCGGTTGATACCCCGAAGGCGTGCCTTTCTCAGGTTGCCGAGGTGGGGACCTCCTCCCTTCGTCTCAAGATCTACCGGCAATAGTTGCTGCCGGACTTGGTCCTTGAGCTCTGTACCTTCACAAAATTATAGAAGCCTAGGTTTTTAGAAGATAAGGAACTCGACATTCCTAAGAAGATCAAAAAGATATGGGCTCGTTCATCGGTTCGCGAGGGCAAGAAGTTGTTGCCAAAGTGTAATGTCGGTGATGATGAGTCACTTTATCTAGACCGCCCTTTAGAGGGTGAGAACTTAGGCTACCTGCTGCTCAAAGCCATGCTGCTGAAGTTCGACATGCCGGTCGATACTATCCGGTCTGTTGTTGTGTTGCATGCCTATCACCTTGCCTTGGTAAGTCACTCATCTCTTTGTGCCGGTTAGAATCTTGACACCGGTTCAACTGTTTCTAAATTTATCTAACTCGTTATCTTTTTAATCCCAGTCATCTGCTTCGGGCAAGGAGTTGCTCGACCTTTACCGGTTTTTCACGGGAGGCTTACTTCTATTTCCTCAACGACTGTGATCAGCTGCAGGCCGAGTTTGAGGAAGTCAAACTTGAGCGTGATGGACTGTAAAGCCTGAAGACTGAGAATGAGAAGCTCAGGGAGAAGGAGGAGCAGTATGATGCCGTTTAGGCTAATGCAGACATTGTCCGGCAGCAACTTAAGGATCAAGATGCAGTTGAGGCAGAGTTGGCGGTGCAAAAGCAGCTCGTTCTCGACCTTGGAGGCTACTGCTGTGGCTGACTACAGTCGGCCAAAGACCGCGAGGACTCCTTGGAGGCTACTGCTGTGGCTGACTACCGGCGGCCCATGGACTTCATCGACCGTCTTGCCAATCGGTATAATGGGGGATGCTTGGTCGCTATGAGGTGTACCAGACATGCTATTCCCGACATTATTTGGTAGGCGGTGGAGGATGCTCATGGCCGTCGGGAGTTCGAGACGCCGGTTGAAGGTGAAACTCTGGATGCGGGGGTCACTAAGGCAGACATTGCCAATACCGACCCTCGGTTCGAGTTCGAGGAGCCTGAGGACCAGATCGTCAACACGGATGAGGCCGTCAACGCTGAGGTTATTGCCTCGAACGTTGCCAAGGGTCCTGACGGTGCCGTGGGGGGTGAGAATGAGGCTAGGAACTCGGAGGCCGCCAAAGGGATCTGATGGCGGAGAGATCATCGTTATCTGAGATGCTGGTTGGGCCTTATCTTATGCTTCTCCCTGTTCTTTATTAATCCTATCCGGCCGTGAATGGTCTCAAAACTTCTTTTTCCTTATGTGTATTCCTTTCTACTTTGTCATCCATGGGTCTTTTTGTAATGACAGTTATTTCGGCAATGAAATGAAACTATTTTGGCAACTGAGATGTCGGCTTATTTATTTCTTTCAGTATTTGTATTTCTACCTTAAATATAGTATGTTAGCATCTTAACAAATATCTTGCTTCTCACTTAACAACGGATTGTTGTGCCATTGACCATTAGTATATATAGTCAATTATGCGTGTTATTTCTCATTATACCAGCCTATCAGTTAGCTCGTATTTCGGCGAGAAAGTTATTAGACTGTGTGATTCCTTCTTGTCAGCATATCATTTAAGTCGTAGACCAACAAGTGAGCTAAATACGCGCTTCTTTCTTGCCGGCAGATCCACTTATGTCGTAGACCAGTAAGGGAGATATTCGACATAGATTGTGTTTCTCTCTTGCCGGCAGATCCACTTAAGTTGTAGACCAGTGAGAGAGATAGTCAGATTGATGCTTCCCCATTACCGGCAGATCCATTTAAGTTGTAGACCAACAAAAAGGATAGTCATTCTACGGCAAGCTCTTCTCCTATGGCAGATCGGTAATTGATCGATAGGAATGGTATTCATGTTCGCCCTGCTACTTTATTTTTCTTCATGAGTACGTTATCAGGCAAGTAAAGTTTTTTCAGAAGATGTTGATCTTATTAAAATAAGTGTCTCTTCCCGGCCATACCGTACTAATTGTCCTAATACTTGGTAATAAACAAGGAGCGGTAACAATGTCTGCTTTATTAACTCAAATATAGAGTGCACAAACATTAATAAACATAATATTTCTTCAAAACATTGGCTTTCCAGCTAATCTTCAGTAACTTGTCGGACGTATCTCTTAACTGGTAGGATTCTCTGACAATCTCTTCCTTCACCAGGTATGGACCTTCCCAATTGGCTGTTAGCTTACTATTAGTACGGGCTTTCCCGGTGGCCACAGTGCGCCTCATAACTAGGTCACCTTGTTCGATAAGCCGGCTTCGAACCCGCTTGTTGTAGGCCCTGCTTATCCGGTCATTGTAGGTAGCTGACTTGAGCTCTGCTGTCAGCCTTATCTCAGGTAATAGGTCCAGATCCTTTCTTTGTAACTTCTCGTTCAGTTCGGTATCAAAATTTGAGATTCTCCAGTTAGGTAAACCAACTTCGACCGGTAGCACTACTTCTGCTCCAAATGTTAGTATGAAAGGAATCTCGCCGGTAACCTCCTTCTTAGTAATCATGTTGGACCATAGTACTGATGGGACCATATCGACCGATCCCCCATTTAGGTCATCTAACTTCTTCTTTAAAGCATTCAAGATTTGCTTGTTGGCGGCCTCAGCATGGTCGTTACTTTGAGGACGTCATACTGAGGAGTATGCAAATTTGATGTCGGATGGCCTTAGGAAGCTCATTATCGGACCATAATCAAACTAGACGCCATTATCCATAACAATTTCAATTCAGATGCCAAATTTTGTGATGATCAGCCTAATAAATTTCTTTACCTGGTTGGCCGTTATTTTTGCAGTCGGTTCAGCCTCAATCCACTTTGTGAAGTAATCTATTCCTATAGTTAAGAATTTCCTTCCGCCTGTAGCCAGTGTGAAAGGTACTAATATGTCCATCCCCCACTTAGCATAGGGGATTGGCTTCAGAATAGGCTGCAAATCGTTTGCCGACTGATGAATTACTGGTGCGAACCTCTGGAATTTGTCGCACTTCTTTACGTAAGCCTGCGTATTCGCGAATATTGTCGGCCATTAGAGAACGTCTTCCTGCCGATATGGTGTCCACACACTCCCTCGTGGATTTCTTCTGTTATTTTCGTGGCTTCGTAAGCCGTTACACACCTTAGGAGTGGGAGTGAGAACCCTTTCTTATACAGCTGCCCTTGGAAGATGCAGAACCACATAACTTCTCTTTTCTGTTTCTTGGTCAGCATCTTATCCGCCGGTAACTCATCAGCCTACTTGTATGCTAGTATTTCATCCTACCATTCAGTCTCCTGACTGGTCGTGTTTACCTCGACAGCGGTTGCAACATCTATACTTTGTTGTGGTTGCATCTATATCATGACGGTTCTTTTCCAGTTCACCGTGCTCGAGCTTGCTAGTTTTGACAAGGCATCTGCCGCCATGTTCTCTGCTCTTGGAACCAGTACTACCTCAAAGGTTTGCAGTGGTGCCGTAATTTATTTCACCATGCTCATGTACTTCTGCATTACCGGCTCCCTAGCTTCGTAAGTCCCCTCTATCTGACTAGCTATGAGCTATTATCCTTATTTTTTTGGCTCTTACCACGATACTCAGACCGATCCCGGCTACTGCAGCCTCATACTCTGCTTCATTATCGGATGCCTTGAACCCAAAACGAACAACATACTCAAAGGTATCCCCTTTAGGGGAAATCATGATGAGGCCGACAGGTTCCTCGGTATCCTCATAAGTTGTCTCCACGATGAAGTCAACCAATGCTTGCGCCTTAATGCGGTGCGAGGCCGGTATTCAATATTAAACTCTGACAATTCAGTGGCCCACTTAAGTAGCCTACCAGTGGTGTCTAACTTTTGGAGGGCCTTTTCCAGTGGCGGGTTGGTCAACACTTGCACTATATGAGCATCGAAGTATGGCCTTAACTTTCTGGCTGCTATTAGGACGGCATAGGCCATCTTCTCCAATAGTTCATATCTCTGCTCATCCCCTGCTAGCACATGGCTCACAAAGTATATAGGATGTTGCTGCTTATCCTTCTCCACTAACAACACGGCTGCTACCGTCTTTAGAGATACCGAGACATATTGTTGAAGTTTGTCTCCTACCTAAGGCCTGGTGATAATCGGCAGCTTCTTGAAATATTCTTTCACGGCATGGAAGGCTTGCTTCTGTTCATCCCCCCCGATCAAACTTCTTGTTGCCCCTTAACACCTTGAAGAAAGGTAGGGCCTTTTCTGGAGACTTGGAGATGAACCTGGTGAGAGCTATCATTCTGACGGTAAGCTTTTGAATATCCCGGATGCTCTTTGGCTCCGGTAGCTCACTTATTGCTTTGATCTTGTCTAGGTTTACATCTATCATCCGCTCACTTACCATGTGTGGTATTCGATTTTTTAATGTCTTAATTAACGGTCTGAATCCCACGAAAGTCTCTCATTGGACTATGAGTTTTAGAGAACTTGGAAGTCGTCATCCTATTAATATCTGAATAGGGACAGATTTATTTAATAAATCGTTTTAAAATCAATTTCAAGAAAAATCATTTAAAACGATGATGACTTCATATGGATAAGGCTTTTTTGAAAATTGGTCTTTCATACCATGAGATAGGGTTCGGGGTTTAGGTTAAGAGGTGCGAACATCTGGAACTCGTCTCCTCTTCCGTTCTAAAGAACGGGCTCTTACTAAATGTGGTATTTTCCATGTTAAAGTAATTATGGCTATTAAAAAAAAGAAAATCACATAATTTGCACATATACACATTAACCATTTTTATTTAGGACCAATATACCATTTTTACATGGTAGGTTTGAGCACTGAAGTTGCACTAGCGGGATTGGAATCCACTCATGGATCAAAACCGTTGTAGTTCGAGCATATGTCTCACCCTAAATGGCCAATTCCACTGGGGAAAGAAGAGAAGGGAATAGATTATGAATAACACTCCTTTAGAATTAAACAAATCTATTTAAAATGAGGTAATCACTTCAATTAGTGATTGAAATGGGGTTATGATAATCACTTTAATTAGTGATTAAATATGAAGGATTAAGATAACCACTTTAATTAGTGATTAATAAGGAAGGAAATAAGTAATCACCCTAATTAGGGATTATTCAAGGAAAGATAATCACCTTGATTAGTGATTAACAATGAAGGTTAGGAAATAATCAACCTAATTGATGATTATTGAGGTTTAAGATAATCACTCTAATTAGTGATTAAATATGATGAAAGGTTAAGCTAATCACCCTAATTGGTGGTTAATCAAGGTTTAAGATAATCACTCTAATTAGTGATTAAATGAGAAGAATAATCGTCCTCATTAACGATTATCACTAGTAAAATAATTGCTTATTGCTGCGGTGGTATTGCTGCGGTTTTACCCATACGCAGCAATATATCACGTAAAAAGAAAGATAAATTATAAAATAAAGATATTGCTGCGGTTTCGGCCTAAAACCGCAGCAATATGGTATCAACAGGAAATTTTTTGAAAAAAAGTTGACTATTTGACCAGATATATTGCTGCAGTTTTTGTCAAAAACCGCAGCAATACATTAAAATAATATTAAAAAAATAATATTTTAATATATTTTGCGGTTCTTGCGAAACCGCAGCAATATCATTAAAAAAAAAGTATAAAACACATCAGTTAGGGTTTTTTCCTCACTTTTCCCTCTCTCAAACTCACATGCCGGCTCTATTTTCTTCTCTTCCTCTCACGCGCTTCCTCTCAACCTCTCATCTCCTTCCTCTCTCTTCCTCTCTCTTCACTTTCTCCCTCACTCAATTCCTCCTCACTGGTTTTTCGTCACCTCCTCACTTCTCGCTCCCATTTCTCACTTTTCGCTCCTCTCTTTCGCTCCTCCTCACCGGCGTCGCACAAAGAAAATGGAGGTTCGAAGGTTCGATTGTTCGTTCCACCGATGGTTGAAACAAGTGCGATTCTTCGAAGGTTCGCCACCGATGGTTGAAAAAAGTTCGAGTTTGATGTTTTTTTGGTTTCTTCGTCGCCGTTCAGGTAAGTTTCGTTCTTTGTAAGTTCTTTTGTTTTTTTTTTTTTTAGATCTAAATTACTTGATGGATTTTTTTACATTTTATTTTCATTTTTGTTGTTTTTTTGGATCTGAAATTACTTGAAATCCTCAACAATCACTCCTCTAATCCGACTACTCGTGGCCTGCGATCTCGGCGATCTCTACTCGGCGTCGTCTTTTTTTTCCACGAGTTTCTTCCTTGTTTTGCTTTTCTCGTGGCTTTATCTTGGCATATTGCTGCGGTTTGTGTCAGAAACCGCAGCAATATCTTGGCATATTGCTGCGGTTTAAAACCGCAGCAATAGGTAAATTACCTATTGCTGCGCCCTGAATTGCTGCGCGGTCAAAACCGCCGCAATAGGCCACTTAATGACCGCAGCAATAAGCATTTATTCTACTAGTGTATTATGGTTTAAGATAATCACTCTAATCAGTGATTAAATGAGATTGGAGATAATCACCCTAAATAGTGATTAAAGGAAGTTTGAGTTAACCGCTCTAATTAGCGATTAATCGGGGATTGAAATAACCACCTTAATAGTAATCACGTTTATGATTTTCGAGAGGTCTTAGAAGGTTTGCTTCCTAATTGAAGGCTTTTGAGAAATAATAATCTTAATTGAAGATTATTAAGTCATTTGGAGAGAAATGATCAATTTGAGATTGAATTTGGAGATTTGTGTTTGGCTAATTGAAATTTGGCCATTTAAAGTGAGATACGTGAAACGGCCTAAAATCAATTCGGAGATCATAGTTACCAATCTACTTATGTCAAATTATATGATTAATCCATTTGAATATGGAGAACACATTTTTAAAATGTAACATGGATCATCATACAATTTAACTTAGTTAGATTTGTAATTTTTCCTCTTAATTGAGATTAGGTCATTTGATTCATATACTATGATATATTGGCCCAACATGCAATATTTGTTACATTGGTTGCTCATTTTATTAAAAAGAGTTGTGGAATTATTTATGAAAATTATGCATAAACATCTCCATGTTTTTCATAAATTGAGTGATGCAATAACTATTTACAAAGAATCATTATTACAACAAAATGTACAAAATCTATGATCTATACAAATCTTCAATCTTTATCTTCACCATGATGCTCCTTGATCTTCATTTCCTTGAATGGGTTTTGGAATTCATGTTTATTTGTGAATTTGTGAATTTGTGAAAGTTAAAGATTAATTAACTTCTTTGATTTTGATTTTTTTATGACAATTTTTATTGATTTTTATTTACATGATAAAATGAGTCATTTTAAGATAAACTTAATGAATTCATAATTTTTTATTCACATTTTCGTATGAAAAGAAAGCATTTTTTTTTATGAAAGTTGAGTTAATCACTTTATTTCATTTTCCAGATTGTCTTTTTGTTCTTGTACTGACTTTCAAAAATCATATCATTCCGTACAAGATATTAAACTGAGCATATGATACATCTATGGATAGATCAGTGAGTTCTTTATGTTGTATTAAAATTTCACAAGTTTTTAGTGATCACTTGAATTATGGTGAATTTTATACTCAAACTGGTCAAAACAGGACCTTTATTCAATTTATTCTTTGAGATCCGACTTATTGAACTTATTTTGAAGTAAAATTTGGTATGAACATTATAGACACTTTGAAAAATTAGACTGGAAATTATTACTTGAATTGGACATTTGTAAGACTATTTTTATTTATTTTTCTTAACTGAAGAGAAAATCAGTATTCCGAAATTTAGTGGTTTACATGACTTATATTGTAAAAATGATGTAAAATTGTATAAAATTCATATAAACATGATTTTTATATTTTTGAAAAGCCACTGATGTTTTATTCAAACTTGATGTTTTTAGTTTTATCTAAATGATTTTATTTTAAAATTTATTGACAAAATCAGTTTTACACAACAAAGGTGTATGATTTTTAATTATTTACACAAAATTCGTTTTTTAGAAACTGCAAAGACCAATTGCTGGAAACATCTTACAATTAATATAAAAAATATTAAATCCCACGAACTAATTAGTTAGTGCAGACGAAAAAATGAAATAATATAGGAAAGTAAAACTGACTATAATTACAGCATCACATTTTCTTTTTATGGAGATGTTTATGCACAACTTATCTTGAATTTTTTTTTTATTAAAACATTTTTGATTTCAAATAACAACTTGATTAAGGAAAATCACATAATAACATTGTTTCCTAAGAGTCACCCCATTAGAGGTGACTATTCTAGGTGGGGTGATTTAAGGTTGGGAACCTACTAGGACTTCCACATACCCAAATCACTCCAATGATTAAAAAAATGATACGAAGAAAACAAGGAGAAAGTTAGTAGATGATTAAAAAGATAATAAAAAATAAACAAGAGTTTCCACTTTACCTTGCTAGCTCAATGATGCACTTCCTTTTTGCAAATTTTTCTACCTTTTTTTGTGATTTTCTTAATTTATAAGTGAGTTTCTAAATCCACTTAATCACTAACTTAAACTCTTTTTGTGTTCTTTCTTCTTTTGATGAACTTCTTTATTTACTAGTTATCTTACTAACTTTTTCTTTCTTTTCTTAAGTGTGATTTCTTTAGAGAAAAGGAGTAGAGAAGATGAGAGAATTAGTGAAGTTAAGTTGAACTCTTTTCAACTTCTTACTTACTAATTAAGACTTTTGCTTAGATGAAAAGATTAAGGAGGAGAAGAGTAGTAGAGAAGATGAGAGTGAAGTTGAATTGTGTTTTTTTCCACTTGATTTTGAAGTGAAAAAAATGAAGGTATTTATAGAGAAATGAATGAGGTGAATTAGGGTTTCAAAGAGGTAGAAAATCAGAATTTTTCACCAAAAAATCTGATTTTCTTCATCCTTAATCACCCTAATGACATCACTCTAATGACCTCACCCTAATGACATCATCAAATCTCTTTGGAAACACAAATATTCTTATTCTTTTTGGATTTTTTCATAAATGAAGCAAGATCAGATTTTCAGAAAATATTCTTCCTTAAACATCCTAATACGTAAAAAAAAATGCATCAAAAAACGTGTAAAACCTACTGATTAGGGTGTTGCACCTAGCACAACATCCTGCGCTAGACACGGAATCGTGCGCTAGGCGCACAGTCTTGCGTCTAGCGCAGGAGCCTATTGTGCGCTAGGCGCATGACCATGCGTCTGGCGCATGGTCATGTGCCTGGCGCACAGTTTGAATCTTCCGAAAAAAATCGGATCCTTGGCTCTTACACTTCGGATTTGATTCTTATTCTTATTCTTTTTCATGATTTTATTCTCTAACTAATGGATAAAGGATGGGTTTAGTGAATAAAGAATATATTCTTATTCTTTATCCAATCAATAATGACTTGACCATCAAGAAAACTGATTAATGCCGGTTTTGGGATACGACTAAAATCCCGACACCTAATCGCAACTTGTTTTCATTTTTCCGAAAGACTAACTTAAGAAAATGATGGTCAATGATTGAAAAGACACAAATTTTCTACAGAAAATTTCTTTTGAAATAACATATTCTCCATAGAAAATAGTTATTATCAGTGCTATTTTGAAAACATGACTTGCGATTTCTGTTGACGCTTTAAGTAGAAAATCCCAGTTAATTTTCTAAAATAGGAGATGCTACTTTGACGTCTTCTTTAAATAGAAAATCCCAATTAAATTTCTAAAGTTGAAAATGCGACTTTATTGTCGTCTTAGATAGAAAATCCCAATTAATTTTCTAAACATTGAAAATGCGACCTTATCGTCGTCTTGCGACTTTATCGTCGTCTTAAGTAGAAAATCCCAATTAATTTTCTCAAAGTTTTTAAATGCGACTATAATGTCGTCTTTAAATAGAAAATCTCAATTAACTTTCTAAAATTGAAAATGCAATTTCATCATCGTCTTTTTTGTCTTCTGAATTTGTCTTTTGTTAACGTGAGAAATTCCCACAATTAACAGATCGACTCCATTTTTTACAGTTTTCCATGGCCTTGATGACAAACAAGTTGTCAAGTCACCATTACTTACTTTTATGACTCTATGTGTTATTATGTCACCTTAAATTAGGACATTGCCAGGTCATGTCACCTTAGAGTGATGCATTGTCAGGTCATGTCATCGTAGAGTGATGCATTGTTAAATCTTGTCACCTAAAAGGGCTGACCAAAGGTTATTATCTTCTATGGTGGACCAAACCTCATATGGCAAAATTTTATCTGTTTTTTCCAAAAAATTTCAGAAAATTTTTCATGCATAATGCTTATTTGCTTTATCATAAAATGATGATCACTATATAAAATAGATTGATCAAGGTCATTTATTTTGGATGATCATTAGGAAAAGAGATTGTATCAACGTTCTTAATTCATCATTGACACAGTTTTTTTTTATGTTCGGCTTTAGTAAAAATTGCCATACCATAAATGCTTGGTCATTAACCATTGTGAAGGATGCTCCTTATTATCCTATGGACAATACTCAAACCTATTGTCCATGGCGTGAATCATGGATGATCATCCTCTCCATCTATAAAAGGGGCATAGTTCTTCATTTCCACATGCACCACTTCCACTACTCCAATCTTTTTCTCTAAATTTTCCTTTCACAAAAATAGTTCTTACTTATGAAGAAGCTAACGAAATGCGAAGTGGGGAGAAAAAACAACTCTCGGGGATCACAAGAAGCTTGGAGCAACCAAGGCAATCCTTTTCCTCTTCCCGCTTCACTAAGGTGCTTATGCCTTTGCTTTCACTTTCTATTTGTTACGACATGATTCATGCTGCTTCCAAATTTTGGGATGAAACTCGCCATGTCTTCCGCTTTGGAGACCGGAAGATTGTGCCCCTTGTTGAAGAGGTCGAAGGTTTACTAGGCTTACCATCTAATGGTCCAGTTATCACGCCTAGATCTCCTACCAGGATCTCGGGAGATTTATCAATGATTTTACATCTTCCCGAAAATCTTCATGGAAACTACCTACAATATGGTGAGGTATTTCTTGTCAACTTACTATTGACTTTCCAATTTGGCACTTGGCAATTTTCTAACAATGCCAACTATAGGATTGCTAGAGAAAATGCTTGCATTTTTATAATTTTGGGAAGTACCCTTACTAAATGGTCTTTAAATGCATGCCATGTTCGATGTCTTTCACTTATTCCTTAAATTATTAGCGGGGGTTGTCTTGGACCACTTATTTTGGGGGAAATGTTCCTTGGCTTAGATGAACTCAAAAGAAACCCTCAAAGCTTTGTGAAGGGATGTCCATTAGCCCTTCATTTATAGCTATTAGAAAAATTTTCTCTCATGAAACCCCACAAGAGTCTTACTTACAAAACTAGTCATGTCCGGAAGAGAGGCCTTCTTCCTTTCTTCTATCAACTGAGCAAAAATGGTGGGTGGGAGGATGTTTTTCTACATCAAGACATAAAGTGGGTCACAAGCCACCTTGGCATTAGTGCAAATGTATATTGCAATTATGGTCGCAGAGGTATACTATTACCCGGGCTTTGCCAAGTCACTTTCTACCTTCCATGGAGATGTCTAAGGCAAATTGGTTGGAAGTAAGAGCACATTCCTGCCCTCCAGGTTCTTCCATCTTGTACCACTTATGAGGCTGATATGAGTGGTATTCAGAGAATGCCTACTATATGGCAGGGGGCTAAAATTATATCAGCGCTACCGGAACCTTCCTTTCCACTTATTGATGAAGATTACCTTCAATGGCTTCTAGCGGATATTGGTCAAGACAAAGATTCAGACGGGCCTACCATGAAGAGGAGAAGGGTTTGAGAGAATATCATGTTGTTTTTTTTTCCATGTTGTTTTTTTTTTTAGTTTTTTTCCCTTTTTTTTTTGAGTTTGTAGAAAATGAAGGATTTATGTTTTTTTATGTATGAAATGAAGTACCCCAGTTGGGATGAATAAAAGATCTGTTTGTGAGAATTATCTGCTTGAGAGAAATTTAATGTGAACGCAATGCTAAACACGTGCACACTTTAACATTAAATATGACATGCAAATCATAATTAACTAATCATATGACACATAAAAGCATAACATATAAACCTTAACAATCAAGGACATGTTTCATCATCTTCCTTTTTCCTTTTCTTTTCTCTTTTCCATTTTTTTTTTCCTTTTCCGTTTTTTGTTTTTTTTTTTTTTTTTTTTTTTTTTTTTTTGCATACATCATATGAATATCTTAGAAACTCATGGCATGTTTATTAAGAATAACCAGATAGGATACAAAACCCACAAAGTGCTTGGTTACTTGATCATTACAATTACAATTACTTTAATGCCTAAGCGTAGTATTTCTTCAACTGATCAAGATTAGTGAAATGGGTGAACTCATTTCCATCAAAATCCATTAGCTTCACTGCTCCAGCCGTGGTGACATGCTTGACCAGGAATTATCCAGACCAGTTAGGCTTGAATTTTCCTCGAGGATCATGCAACGGAGCTCTATTTTCTTTTAAAACTAGATCACCTTCTTGAATGTCTCTATCTCGAACCTTTTTGTTAAATGCACGAGCAATTCTCCGTTGATAGAGTTGTATGTTATGCAATGCTTGTAATCGGCACTCATCTGCGAATGCAAGCTCATCATAGCGAGTTTTGTGCCACTGGTCTTCCGAGACTTCACTTTCCGCTATGACCATGAGAGATTGTATCTCCACCTCAACTGGTAGGATTGGCTCCATCCCATAAACTAAATAATACGGGGTTGTCCCTGTTGGAGTCCTGATTGATATCCTATATCCCTTAAGGGCATATGGTAGTTTGTCATGCCATTCCCTAGTCTTTTCAGTCATCTTGGCAACAATAGTCTTGATTGTCTTATTGACTGCTTCCACCGCTCCATTTGTTTGGGGACGAAAAGGTGAGGACTGATGATGCTTGATTGCATATTTTGCAATAGTGGTCTTCAGATGACCCTCAAATTGTGATCCATTATCAGAGATGATTTAAAAAGATATGCCATACCGACAGATGATGTTGTTAATCACAAATTTAGAGACTTGCTTTGCCCCTAGCTTTGAGAATGATGCAGCTTCAACCCACTTCGAAAAGTAATCAATTGCTACAAGAATATACTGATGCCCATTTGATGCCTTTGGATGAATTTGTCCGGTTATGTCTATGCCCCAACTTGAAAACGGCCAAGGAGATGTCATATTATGTAATGACAAAGGTGGCATATGATTGAGGTTAGCAAATATTTGACACTGCTTGTAGGCGCGGACAAAGCTGATGCAATCACCTTCTAGAGTGCTCCAATAGAAACCTGCTCGCAATATTTTACGAGCCAGCATTCTTCCATTCATATGGGGTCCACATTCCCCTCTATGACCTTCTTCCATGATGACTTGCTTTTCGCTGTCATTTACGCAAAGTTGTAGAGTACCATCAAACCCTTTGTGATACAGTCTGCCTTTTAGAATGAGAAAATGAGCAGCTAGCCTTCTGATTGCTATGCTGTCCTTCTTGCCACATCCTTCTGGATATTGCATTATTTCCAGAAAATTCTTGATATCCTTGTACTAGACATCATCATCATCATCTTGTTGAACCAGCGCGGAGATAATTTGTGCTACCGTCACTGTTGGTCCTTTCCTTTCTTCAATTAAAACTGACTGGATCTTTGTACCATTTTCCCATGTTAAATTAACAACGAGATTGGGTAAAGTATCAGTGAAACTATTTTGTTCCCGAGGAAGATGTTTGAAGCTGATGTCATCAAAATAAGGGATCAACTCTTGAAGGTACTCAGTGTAGAGCTGAAGTCTCTCGTCTCTAACCCTCCAAATTCCTATTGTTTGAGATATGATGAGATTAGAATCTCCGTACACAGTGAGATGCCTCGCCCCTGCTACCAAGGCGGCCTTTACTCCATATATACAGGCTTCATACTCGGCTGTATTATTTGTTGTTGGGAAATCCAGCTTGACAGCAAATGGAATATGGACTCCATCAGGATCTACTAACAAAACACCTGCTCCATTACGTCTCATATTAGAAGCTCCATCAAAGTACATGCACCATTGTGGATTGTCAATAAAGCATAAGTACTCATCAGGGAATGCATCATCATACTCATCTCCTGACACTGGTCCTCCTGCTAGGGCTTCAGATATGGGTCGTCCTTTAACAGATTTCTGGCTGACACATTGAATATCAAACTCAAAAAGCATAGCATGCCATCTTGCCAATCTTTCACTAAGAATGGGTTTTTCAAACAGATAATTGATTGGATCAAGTCTTGAGATCAGATAGGTAGTATGAGCTTGAAGGTGATGCCTCAACTTCTTTGTAACATAGACCAAGGAGATACATACTTTTTCCAGTGGGGTATATCTTGTCTCATACTCAAGGAATTTCTTTGTGAGATAGTATATGGCAACCTCTTTCTTTGTTCCCTCTTGATATTGGGCTAAGAGAGCTCTCATAGTCGTTTCTGTGATAGTGAGGTACAAAATCAGATGTTCTCCTGGTCTAGGTGGCATTAGAACAGGTGGATTTGAAAGGTATTATTTCATAGAATCAAAAGCTTCCTGACATTCTTCATTCCACTCATGGGATGCCCCTTTTCTAAGCAGCTTAAATATAGGTTCACATCTCATAGTGAGCTGTGAGATGAACCTGCTGATATATTGAATTATTCCGAGAAATCCTTTTACTTCTTTTTCTGTTTTTGGAGGAGGTAGCCCTTGAATAGCTTTTACCTTTTAAGAGTCTACTTTGATGCCGTCTTGACTGACAATGAATCCCAAAAATTTCCCCGAAGTGACACCAAACACACATTTTTGAGGGTTCAGCCTTAAATTGTATTTCCTGATTCTTTCAAAGAAGGACCTTAATGCAGGAATATGCCCCTCACGATGTTCACTTTTCACAATCATGTCATCTACGTAAACCTCCACAATGTGGTGGATGAGGTCATGAAGGATAGTGGTTGCAGCCCTTTGATATGTGGCTCCGGCATTCTTGAGACCAAAAGGCATAACTCGGTAGCAAAAAATGCCCCATGGAGTGATGAAAGATGTCTTTGTCATGTCTTCTTGAGCCATGAATATTTGATTATACCCTGAGAATCCATCCATGAAGGAAAACATTGCATGACCAGCCGTACTATCAACAAGAACATCGATGTGGCGTAGAGGAAAGCAATCTTTTGGTGATGCAACATTCAAATCTCGAAAATCAATGCATACTCGAACTCTCCCATCCTTTTTGGGTACAACCACTATATTGGCCATGCGAACACATCTACATACTCTTTTAATAATGCAATAAACATAGATTGTTCAGTTGGGGAGAGGGATGATCCTATTTTGACTTCTTTTACAGCATTTTCTGTACCAATATTAATTACAATGGATTCTTTCATGGGTTTTATGTATGTTTCAGTTGTATCAAGTGATTCATCATTATTAAATTCACTGTCAGAAATAACATCTTGCATGCAAATGTATTTAGATAAAGGTTCACATTCAATTTCCTCACTATCAGAGTCTTTTGCAGATTGGCTGGAAGATGAGCTATCGGTATGATATCCATCTGAAGGAGGTGAAAAGGTATTTTCATGAGATGGATGCGGAGGATGGTTTCCTAAAAACATTTTAAATTCTATAGGCCCGTCTTTTGCCTGACATTCAATACTCCACTTATGTTCAATGCTTTCGCCAAAAGGTATCATCAAAGACACCGAGTCAAAATCCCCTTCTCTAGAGGACTCAGAAGCGAAAAGCTTCTTAAGGACTCCATGTTCCAGATTATCCACCCTGTCATTTTCTTTTTTCATGTTTTGTTCTTGGACAAACCAACTTTTGATTAAATCTAGATTTCTAGCCTCATTGAAGAATATCTCCAATCCTGGTAAAATCTTCTATTCTTTCCTACTAAGCCAAGGTTCTGGAAATTCGTGGTATAGCTCAGTATCTCCTTGCAGGATGAACTAACCATTGAGGGTAGAAGAAGGTTTTTTGGTGTTTTGAGAAGTGCTGCTCTAATCATATCCTAATCCATGTCGGTTCTGCTTGTCTACTACGGGGATTGGTTGCTTCATTCCCCTACCATCATGCCCTAATCCGGCTCCTTGAGTATAACCCATCTTCATCATAATTTGAAATCCTTTGGACAGAGGTTGCATGGCAATCCCTACAGGCTCTTTGACCGCATTCGTGGGTAGGGCTGAGGTGTTTGTTTTCTGACGGTAATTGGTCATCCTTAGAGAAGGGACAAATTTCTTCTTTTTGGACCTAAAGGTAGAGAAAAAGAAGTAAAAGAAAAGAAGGCTACATATTGCAGAATGCGTTGTAGAGTAAAGAAAATTTTCAAAAACAACTTTGTCATATTTTGACTGGAATGGTCCACCTTCGCAATTTTACTTTTTTATTATTTATTTTTTTATTTTTTGACTTTATTTTGACCTTTTTAAATGATTTTACTGTCATTGGGGTTGAAAACAGATTTTTTCATTCTTCCACTCCCTGCTTAATATTTGAACAAAGACAGAAAATATAGAGATTAGGACCTGTCCCCATTGATGCGTCAATTCAGCATTCTGAAATTGCTCCTGTGATGACTGACATCTTTAATTCTGATCATATTGCCTGAAATACAATGATTAATATATTTGAGTCGAACCTGAAGGTTGCCTACATATCCCCATTGCTCCAAGTGCATTTTATGGGGAATCAGACTCAGCATAGTTCGTTATTTTTAAAAAGAACTAAAGTTCGTTTTACATAGGTGGAGTGATCTGGCAGTGCAAGTGTAAGTGATAATGGGGATTCAAGCTGCACGAAGTTCTCTGATACTAACGGGCTAAAATATTTTTTTTTTTTTTTTTTTTTTTTTGGGATATTATCTCAGATAACCCTGACTTATAGGCCTTTTTCCAATATAACCTCGACTTTGGCAGCGCTGTCTCCGATAACCCTGAACTTGATTTTTGTCATTAAACTGGACGGAATTTGTAACGCCGTTAACTATTTTCAAATAAAAATACTTACTGCATTTAAAAAAAAAAACAAAACTCATCTATTTCTCTCTCTTGTTCTTCATCTCTACTCAAACATTCATCCTTCTTTACAAATGAATCTGGGTACATTACCTATAAATCGTTGTAAACTTTGCGAATTCATCAAATTCGTTCAAAATAAAATAATCAAATTCATCAAATTCATTCTATGGGTCATGGGATTTTGTGGTTACAACCACGATTAACCACAGCAGCAACACCAACACCATCATCTTCGACCTCCATTCTCTCTTCGACCTCCATTATTCCCCTGTTTCTTCGTCCTCCTCTGTCCTCACACTTCACATCCCCACGCCTTGTCTCCTTCTCCCCTCCGACACCCACTGCACCACCACCATAGCCGGCACCTTCGAAATTCCAGCCTCGTACCACCGTGCCCTCCTGTTCTGTGCAGCAACCCAACGAACCACCCCTGCTATCCTCTTCTCTCACGCCTTCACCGTTTCTCTCATCAGCACCCACGCCGGTCGATTGTTTCCCAGATTTCTGGGCAGCAGCAACCACAAGTCTAGGGTCGATTTCTGGGCAGCAGCAATCAGATTTACAGTTCATCCACTCTGAAGTTTATCTCAAGTCGAAAGAATTTCAAGTATTTGATTAGAAACTCGAACTTTTGAGGTCCTTTTTTGTTATATATATATATATATATTCTAAGGTTTTTTGCATACTTTTCATACTAGATTACATATTTAAGATGAGATCTGATTAGTGATGTCAAAACTAAGCTAAATCCTAGTTGTGAACTAAGATTGTGATGAGGCAGTGCAACAAAGACGAGGAGGAGTTGAGTAGTAGTGAAAACGCCAAATACCAGAACTTTTGAATGCCCGGTTTGATTTTCAATTTTCACCGCTTAATTCTTTGAATTTCTTGGTAATTTTGTTTAATTTTGAAAGCATTTGATATGTGATTTCTTGTGGTGAAGAACAATAGAGAGAGGAGGAAGAACATAAGATAGAGGATGAAGAACACAAAATGTTTTTGTTTTTTTTTAATAAAAAAAATAGGTTTTTAATGATAGATGTCAAAATAGTTAACGGCGTTACAAATTGCGTCCAGTTTAATGACAAAAATCAAGTTCAGGGTTATCGGAGATAGGGCTGCCAAAGTCGGGGTTATATTGGAAAAAGGCCTATAAGTCAGGGTTATCTGAGATAATATCCCTTTTTTTTTTATGGGCTAACCCCCTACAGGACTTTTACCGAAGACTTTTCTCTTTCTGGAAAACGATCAAGTAGCTTTGCGGTAGACAAGAGCTATGTTGGTGATTTGCTTGATAGGATAGCTGAGAACATGACATTGGTTTGTGCCGTGACCATGCAACTGATGATAATGGCAGTACTTGTGAAGACTTGACCCTACAGGACTTGCCCCTGGGCGTCTGGGAATTGGATGAATCTTACCTTGTTCAACCAGTTTGCGAAAGATATCGACTTGGGATTGCGGTCGTGGACGTGATGACACCATCTTTGCAGGTATTTCTTTGTGGGTTGGACTAATGATGCCTCGATCAATCAGACTTTGCACTTTGTAGTAAAGGTCATGGCATCGATTAGTTTCATGCCCAAATTGACGACAATAAGTGCAGAGTTTGCTCATGTCTGTTCCAGGAAGGGGTACATAGTGCACATGCGCTGGAAGTTGAAGTATACCTTGCCTCCGAAGGCGATCATACACCATACTCAATGGTTTCATCCCGAGGTCATTTTTCTTGCAATTTCAGAGTATCGATGTCGAAACCATGTTGTTCCATGTGGCTGAGGGAGGTGTATTTGATAGTAACCATGTGACGATAATAGAAATCATTCAGGTTTCGCAGCAATATAAGCATGAATTCCCGATTAGTAGCAGGGACACGAAGCTGGGCGAGAATGTAAGCGCATCTTGAACAAAAGTGCGAGAAAGTTTCCAAACCACATTAACGTAAAGTGACTAGCTTGAACTTCTTGACATCAGTTTGTTTATGCTCGAGATCCCAATTAACTAAAGCTTGGCTAGCATTTTCCCAACTAGCCCTATCTACACAATCTGAAGAATGGTACCATTCCAGAGCTGGTCCTTCTAGACTCTTGTCAAACAGCATGGGGTAATCTTCCTCTGGTATGCCCCATGGATGCAAGGCATTCACAAATCCCACTAAGTGGACAAAAGGATCACCGTTCCCATTAAATTTTCTGAATTGGGGTAATTCACGATAGTGATCTTCATGTTGATATCCCGGAAAGAGAATAAGTGACTCAGTGTGAACCTCATGGATAGGACCCACTACATTAAAGTCCAGGTCAAAATCGTCGGCCCTATATCTCTTCTTTGAGTCATGATCATCATTGTCTTGAGGATTGCCGATACAGGATTTCTCTGGTGCTTCAATTGATGTATCATGAGTGTCAATGCTTGGAGCTCCCACTTCTTCCTCTTTATCCTCACTATACTCTGGTTCTGTTTCTTCAGCGCTTGCATCTGGTGTGGCAGCTGGAACCTCATTCATCCAGGAATTTTCAAGTGCTGCTAGAATACAGTGGATAGTGTAACCATCCAACCTAGTGCCCTCCACTTCGTTCAGATACAATACCGATTTTTCGGCGTTGGAGATGGTCATAATTTCTGGATCACCATAAATAGTCACAACACCCTGATCAGTGAGAAGCTTTACCTTATGATGTAGAGTAGAGGCTACTGCTCTATTTTCATGCAGCCATGGTCTTCCCAATAAGAAGTTAAAACAGGCTTGTATGTCAATGACCATGAATTCCACCTTCCTTGCCACGGGACCACATTCAATGAGGAGGCTGATCAAACCCAATACTTCTCTCTTAGCATTATCGTATGCTCTGACCACCTGGTTGGATGGTACCAGATCCTCTTTTGAATACCCGAGTCTTGTTAGCACATGCAGAGGGAAAACATTGATTGCGGAGCCATTGTCGATCAACACCCTAGGTATCTCCCATCCATTACAGCGTATAGTGATGTGTAATGAATTGTTGTGGTTGATATTGTCAGGGAGATCATTGTCTGTGAACATGAGAGTTCGATCTACCCCATGAATGAGCCCTACCATCTGGTCAGGTGTTATGGAAGAGCTTACAGAGGCTTCATTAAGATGCTTTAGAACAGCTGCACTATGAGGCTGGGAATGCATTAACAATTTCCAGATGGAAACATTCCATTTACTTATTTCATGCGCTTGATAGCATCATCTTCCTTGTTACTTTCCTCCGTCATTGGCTCTTTGCCCTTTTTCTTCCTTCTCAATACCTTTAAAGGATTTTCATCCTCCAAATGGGATGGTTTAATGTGGCGGCCTGCTCTAGTCAAATGAGAGATATCCACATACTCCTCATCACTAAGATCATCGAGGTAGATGGGGCGCCGGTATGTATTTGGAGTGGTGGAATGTCCTTCAGTGTTTTTCTCAATAATTTTTAAGACCGAAGAGGCATCTTCATCAGCATCAGAGTCCAAAATGAAGAAGGCACAGTCATAATCCAAAGTTCCACACATGTCAGAGAATGGATCCTTATTGAGAGTGAAGCTGGGGTCTTTACAAGGCATCATTTTGACTTTTTCTTGAGTGGAATAGTCATAGACCAGGCACTTGTAACCTACAACTATCGGCATTTCATACATTTGAGGAACTGTCTTGCGGATTAACTGGACTGGATCGCATCCGTTCGAAGCAGCAGAGATGGCGTTAATGGCGAATGAGGGTTTATGATTAGGAAGGGTTTTTTTTTGTGATGTTAGGCTGAGAGTCATTTGGTTTATTGGAGATGGATCCCAGAGAAAGTTTTCCATCATCCACAAGGTTTTGAATTTGATGCTTTAGAGTCGTACAGTTTTCAGTATGATGCCCCGGGCTTTGATGGTATTCACAGTTTTGATTTGGGTCATAACCAGGGTAAGGATTTTTAGGAGGTGGGCGCGGATTCAAGGGTTGAATGAGATTGGCCTTTTTTAATTTAGAGAGAGCTTGGGAATAAGTCATGTTCAAAGGAGTAAAGTTCCTTTGTGGTCGCAACTGGAATGCAGACGATGCGTCAATGGCATGAATCGCACTAGTTGTCTTAGGAGCTGCTGAATCATTGTTTGGGGCTCTTTTGTTATTTCCAAATTTTGCATTATAAGTAGTGCCGCTAATAGGTTCATCTTTCTTGATGTCTCCCCTTTGCACATCATCCTCAACTAAAGTTCCCGTAGCAACCAAAGCTTTGAAAGTCGGGAAATACTGGTATGCCATATGCTTCTGATAGAACGGAAGAAGGTTCTTCACAACCATTTGCAGCTGTTCCTCCTTATTAGGCCTACTCATCACTTTAGAAGCCTTGTTTCTCCATCGAATGATGAATGAAGAAAATGTCTCATTAAGGTTTTGAGAAGTGATCTCCAGATCCCTTCTAGTAACATCAATTTCTTCATTATACTTGTATTGGTTTGAGAACTCTCTAACTATGTCAGCCCAAGTGGATTTCTTTGTATTTTCAAGATTGAGGAACCAATGTGCTGCAACATCATCTAAATATTATTGAAATAGTTGGGCCATCAAGGATTCTTCCACTCCCCAGGGACTCATTGCCCCTACATACATTTTCAGGAAATTGGTGGAGCTACCAGTCCCATCAAACCTTGTCAGATTAGGCATTTTGAAACCATGGGTTAATCGTGCCTTCGGGAAAAGAGTTAATCCATGAATATCCATCCATGGTTCAGCCTTAGTCATGCGTTTCAAGACTTCTTTAAGCTTGACTACTTCATCCTCAAGTTTAGTGGGAATTTCTCTCTCATTGTTTAGAGGCTCAAGATGAAAAGGCGAAGCTACTTCCGACTCCGGAGGAGGAGGAGGAGGCATCTGGGCGCTTTGGCGCATTATGCCTAACACAATTTGCTCAATATTATCCTGTCGGTCAAGCATGGCCTGGACAAGTCCTCGGAGCTCAGTCATTGGATCAGGTGGAGGGGTAGAGTTATGTTGGTGCTCGTTGTTCGGAATTTCAGACATGTTGTTGAGACGTGTAGCAGAGAACACAGCTGGTGTAGACAAGGACGACAGTATTACTGACAGAGAACGTTTACTATGGTCAGAATTTCGGCGAATCAACCTAGATCCTGAGCGGGCCCAGGCAGAGTTCCTGTGAAATGAGATAAAAAGTTAACACAGAAGTTTGTCCAGACTTTGTTTCTTCTTTTTTTTTTTTTTTTTCCAGGGAATGAAAGAAATGATATATTTTGAAAATTCTCTCTCTCTTTTTTTTTTACCCCAATTTCAGTTATCATTTATTAAAAGGTGTAAAACCTTGACTCTATTATTTGTTTTGAGATTTTTCATTAAATTTCTTTGACTTGTTATTTTTTTTTAGACTTGAACTTTTATTTACATTTTAAACTGCCACTCTTAGACTTATTTTTTTTTTATTGTTTTGGGATAATACACAAACATTTTTCAAAATCAATTTGATAATATCCTTCCATTTCCTGCTACTACAGAAATAAGAGAAAAGAGGTATAACGCGGCCTGTGTCCTCATTTTGGCAAATTATAATGCCCCATATATCGTTCTTTTATGTAGTGGTCCGCATCTATTAATTACTTCTAAGTGCTGAAACCACAAAAGAAAGTATTAAATGCAAAAGGGCCGCACCCGAAGGTTGCCTATGTATCTCCATAAGTGGATTTGGATGTGGGGAAGAAATTTTCCGGTGATGATTGATTTTTTTTTAATGGAGAATCAGGCCCAACGTAGTTCTGATATATGCAATTTTACATAATTTTTTTTTTGCAGCTGCACTAAAAAATGAGTTGCCTACGTACCCCTTTTAGTACATTACATAGTAGAGAAAGCTAAAATAGATGCATTACAACATTGAATTTTTTTTTTAGGGGATCAAGCTGCACGTAGCTCTACCTACAAAATATAATATAAAAGCGATTAAATGAATTAGGTACTTCCTAAATTTTTCAGGCTTCAGTTTGTCGGGCGCCAAGCTATATGTTCTCCTGTTTGAAGACGTCTGTCCCACCTTTCTTTCTTCTTCTTGACATATAAGGGGTTGTCCTCTCGACTGAGGAGCCATGATGCCCATGCCTTGCACACCAGGATGCAAGAATCTCTTGTTTCATAATCAATTTCATCCAGGATTATATAGGGTTCCATGATAGATTGGATGGCGGCAACTTTGACTACTGAACTTTCTTTTCCCTCACACTGAACGGCCCATGTTTCTTTGTATAGCCTATGAAACTTCTCTTCAATTCTCTTCACTTATCTCATATCCGGTACCCAATTCGGTTGATCAAGATCCTCCTCAGGAATAGGCCAGTGGAAATAGGATTTTACCATTTTGAGGGGCGGTATATTTGATGTAGTTTCTACAGAATCCTTGCCATTCTATTCGTGATTTAAGTGACACACATGAGATATGTGAGATTTTTGCATTGATGCCCCCATGGCTATATCTCTTGGGATGGTGATTACTCCGTGCGGAGTTACCACTTTTACTCTTTGGTGCAACGTCGAGATGATAGCATGGTTTTCGTGGAGCCACGGTCGTCCCAACAACATTGTGAAAGGAGCTTCGCAATCGATGATCATAAAGTCCACCTTTTGTATGACAGCTCCGATACGCAAGATCATAGTTGTTGACCCCATAATTTCCCACTTGGAACCATCATATGCAACCATGTTCCCTATTGAGGCTTCTCCTTGAGGAGGGGAATACCCGAGCCATTTAAGGGTACTGAGGAGACAAAGATTGGCAAAAGCTCCGTTATCGACCATTACACCTTTGATATGTATGGCACTGTGATCAACAGCAATGTACAAAGCACTGTTATGAGCTGGGTTATCGGGGAGATCTTTATCAAAGAAGGTTATGGCAGAGGTGGTTTCAGCCTGATCTGTGTTGAGAGGTCCTATTGGCATATTCTGAGCACAACAGATGTCGGCATAAGCGATGAGTTGATCAATAGTCATTGGGATAGATAGTGTAAATAGCTTCTGAATTGGATCCTTGGGGTATTGAAGGAACGTTACTTCCTAGCATGCAGGGGTTGAGGGGAACATCCTGAGGACCTGTTTCATCCTCTGCCGTTGGTGGTGCGGGAGTGAAATTTCTTGGTCGCATAGGATTCCCATGGATGGTTATTATTCCCGACGTCGTTGGGCATTTGAGTTTCTGGTGTGCAGGATAGGCAACGGCTTTGTTCGCATGGAGCCATAGTCACCCCAACAACAGAGAGAATGAGGTTAAAGCTTCGACCACTGTGAAATCTGCATCACAAATCCAGTCTTTATACCTCAGTCGAAGGTTGATCATTCCTATAGTCCTCCCTGAAGAATTGTCGTATGCTCCCAATACTGTATCAGTAGGGCTTAATAACATGCTATCATACCCTAATTCATAAAGTGTTCCTTTGGGGCAAACAGTAAGTGTCGATCCATCATCTATTCGTACATTAGTCATTTCTCGCCCATTGCATTTCAAAGTGATGTACAAAGCTTGATGAGGATCTAGTTCCTTGGGAAGATCAGCCTTAGTGAAGGACACAATTGGGGGTACCCATGATGGAGGAATGAGAATCTTTCCATCTTCTATTAGCTGGTGGATGGCATGCCGAAGGTCAACACACCGGTCTGTTTCGTGTCCATACTGATGGCAAAAGTTACAGTATAATCCCATGTTCACCCCTGGCGTTGGTAAAGTGTAACAGTGATGCTTCGCTTCGAGAAGACCCTGTCTTTTCAGACGACTGTACATGGTTCCTAAAGATTCTTCCGTGTCTGCATAGATTTGATTAATAGACCTCCGACGTCCTTTGCCCTTTGCTGAAGCTTTAGTTTGAATTTGCTTTCCAGAATCAGACATTGTGAAATGATGCAGGTTTCAGTTTTCTCCTTTTGTTTTCTTTTTGAATGTGAAGTACCTGAAATGTACATACTAATAACGTTAGTAAATGACTAATGAAATTTTTCCTTTATACGTTTTTTTTTCTTAGCAGGAAATGGAAGAATCCTCTTTTTTTCAAATGTGATTATCCCTTTTGATTAGACATATTTTTTTTAGTCAAATTTTTTTCTTTAGACTAGACGTCTCGTGTTTTTAGACCATGTTTTAATTACATTCTAATTCCTAAACATGACACGTTTTGAACTCATGATTATGACTTGTCATTTTTCATTTTTTTTTGTTTTGGGATTTCATTTTCAAAACAAATTTTTTTAGAAATAAATTTTGTTTGTTGATTTTTTTTTTTGAAAAAAACCAATTTGAATTAATTGAGATTTTTTTTTTTTGAAAACAATTGCCAATTTGAATGGAAAAGAATTATGAAGTAAATGTGAGTTTTTTTTTTTATGAAAATGGGTGAGCACACACACATTATTTTATGACTCTTGTGATAAATAAACAAAAATGCTCTTAATATAATAATCATTTTAGCAGCAATTCAGCTACACTTAATGATTACTGAAATATTGACCGACTGAAAACGGACTGAGGAATTTTTTGAAAGTTTTTTTCACATCATTCAATAACTGAAATAAATAAAGGATATTTGTGCATTGATCCTTGTGTCCTAGAAGTCAACTAAAAGGTGATTCATTTAGGGAGAGATTATGTTAAAGTGGCCTCAAGTCACTTTCATTGTGTCCATCGAGGGTGGACGCTCCTGACAGAGCCGGTCGCAATAGCACGCGGATGCAGGTTTTACGCCCTTAATTCATTAATTTGTCATTCTAAAATTCTGACCCTTGCCAATAGACAGAGGTATCAGACCTAATAAGAAAATGGTTAAAAAGAGTGCACGTGTATGGATCGATAAACTACCAAGCACGCGTAATTCACATAAGCATGCTATATACAAAAAATAAATTGTGAATAGCCATGATTAACCTTTTTTTTATTATATATACATATGGAAAATAACGCATTGTTCAGGTTTAAACCTCATATACTTCTAGTGGAAGTATTTTCCCCAGTGCATGCGCCAGCCTGTGGTATCCGATTTTTGACTGTCTTAATTAACGATTTGAATCCCACGAAAGTCTCTCATTGGACTATGAGTTTTAGAAAACTTTGATGACTTCATATGGATAAGGCTTTTATGAAAATTGGTCTTTCATACCATGAGATAGGGTTCGGGGTTTAGGTTAAGAGGTGCGAACATCTGAAACTCGTCTCCTCTTCCGTTCTAAAGAACGGGCTCTTACTAAATGCGTTATTTTCCATTTTAAAGTAATCATGGCTATTAAAAAAAAGAAAATCACATAATATACACATTAACCATTTTTATTTAGGACCAATATATCATTTGTACATGGTAGGTTTGAGCACTGAAGTTGCACTACGTACCAATCATTGCGGGATTGGAATCCACTCATGGATCAAAACCGTCGTAGTTCGAGCATATGTCTCACCCTAAATGGCCAATTCCACTGGGGAAAGAAGAGAAGGGAATAGATTATGAATAACTCTCCTTTAGAATTAAATTAATCAAATCTATTTAAAATGAGGTAATCACTCCAATTAGTGATTGAAATGGGGTTATGATAATCACTTTAATTAGTGATTAAATATGAAGGATTAAGATAACCACTTTAATTAGTGATTAATAAGGAAGGAAATAAGTAATCACCCTAATTAGTGATTATTCAAGGAAAGATAATCACCTTGATTAGTGATTAACAATGAAGGTTAGGAAATAATCACCCTAATTCATGATTATTGAGGTTTAAGATAATCACTCTAATTAGTGATTAAATATGATGAAAGGTTAAGCTAATCACCCTAATTGGTGGTTAATCAAAGTTTAAGATAATCACTCTAATTAGTGATTAAATGAGAAGAATAATCGTCCTAATTAACGATTATTATGGTTTAAGATAATTACTCTAATCAGTGATTAAATGAGATTGGAGATAATCACCTTAAATAGAGATTAAAGGAAGTTTGAGTTAACCGCTCTAATTAGCGATTAATCGGGGATTGAAATAACCACCTTAATAGTGATCACGTTTATGATTTTCGAGAGGTCTTAGAAGGTTTGCTTCCTAATTGAAGGCTTTTGAGAAATAATCTTAATTGAAGATTATTAAGTCATTTGGAGAGAAATGATCAATTTGAGATCGAATTTGGAGATTTGTGTTTGGCTAATTGGAATTTGGGCATTTAAAGCGAGACACGTGAAACAGCCTAAAATCAATTCGGAGATCATAATTGCCAATCTAATTATGTCAAATTATATGATTAATCCATTTCAATATGGAGAACACATTTTCAAAATGTAAGATAGATCATCATACAATTTAACTTAGTTAGATTTGCAATTTTTCCTCTTAATTGAGATTGGGTCATTTGATTCATATACTATGATATATTGGCCTAACATGTAATATTTGAGAATGGGCTTTTGAATTCATGTTTATTTACGAACTTGTGAAAGTTAAAAATTAATTAACTTCTTTGATTTTGATTTTTTATGATAATTTTTATTGACTTTTATTTACATGATAAATTGAGTTATTTTAAGATAAACTTAAGGAATTCATGATTTTTTTATTCACATTTTCGTATGAAAAGAAAATATTTTTTTTTTATTAAAGTTGAGTTAATCTTTTTATTTCATTTTCCAGATTACCTTTTTGTTCTTGTACTGAATTACAAAAATCATAACTTTCTGTACAGGATGTTAAACTGTACATATGATACATATATGGATAAACTAGTGAGTTCTTTATATTGTATCAAAATTTCACAAGTTTTTAGTGACCACTTGAATTATGGTGAATTTTATACTCAAACTGGTCAAAACAAGACCTTTATTCAATTTGTTCTTTGAGATCCGACTTATTGAACTTATTTCGAAGTGAAATTTTGTATGAACATTCTAGAAACTTTGAAAGACTAGACTAAAAATTATTACTTGAATGACATTTGTAAGACCATTTTTATTTATTTTCTTAACTAAAGAGAAAATCAGTATTCCGAAATTTAGTGATTTACATGACTGATTTTGTAAAAATAATATAAAATTGTATAAAATTCATATTAACATGATTTTTATATTTTTGAAAAGCTACTGATGTTATATTCAAACTTGATGTTTTTAGTTTTATCTAAATGATTTTAGTTTAAACTTTATTGATAGAACAATCCTAGGTGGTACTGGACAAAATCAGTTTTGCACAACAAAGTTGTATGATGCTTAATTATTTACACAAAATTTGTTTTTTAGAAATTCCAAAGCCCAATTTCTGGAAAGATCTTACACTCAATAGGAAAAATATTAAATCCCACGAACTAATTAGTTAATACAGACGAAAAAATGAAATAAGATAGGAAATTAAAACTGACTATAATTAAAGCATCACATTTTCTTTTAATGGAGATGTTTATACACAACTTATCTTGAAATTTTTTTTTATGAAAACATTTTTGGTTATAAATAACAACTTGATTAAGAAAAATCACATAATCACATTGTTTTCTAAGAGTCACCCCATTAGAGGTGACTATTCTAGGTGGGGTGATTTAAGGTTGGGAACTTATTAGGACTTCCACATACCCAAATGACTCCAAAGATAAAAAAAATGATGCAAAGAAAACAAGGAGAAAGTTAGTAGATGATTAAAAAGATAATAAAAAATAAACAAGAGTTTCCACTTTACCTTGCTAGCTCTATGATGCACTTCCTTTTTGCAAATTTTTCTACCTTTTTTGTGATTTTCTTAATTTCTAAGTGAGTTTCTAAATCCACTTAATCACTAACTTAAACTCTTTTTGTGTTTTTTCTTCTTTTGATGAACTTCTTTATTTACTAATTATCTTACGAACTTTTTCTTTCTTTTCTTAAGTGTGATATCCTTAGAGGAAAGGAGTAGAAAAGATGAGAGAATTAGTGAAGTTAAGTTGAACTCTTTTCAACTTCTTACTTACTAATTAAGACTTTTGCTTAGATGAAAAGATTAAGGAGGAGAAGAGTAGTAGTGAAGATGAGAGTGAAGTTGAATTGTGTTTTTTTCCACTTGATTTTGAAGTGGAAAAAATGAAGGTATTTATAGAGAAATGAAGGAGGTGAACTAGGGTTTCAAAGAGGTAGAAAATCAAATTTTTTCACCCAAAAATCTGATTTTCTTCATCCTTAATCACCCTAATGACATCACTCTAATGACCTCACCCTAATGACATCATCAAATCTCTTTGGAAACACAAATATTCTTATTCTTTTTGGATTTTCTCATAATTGAAGCAAGATCAGATTTTCAGAAAATATTCTTCCCTAAACATCCTAATACGTAAAAAAAATGCATGGAAAAACGTGCAAAACCAACTGATTATGGTGTTGCGCCTAGCACAACATCCTGCACTAGACACAGAACCGTGCGCTAAGCACAGTCCTGCGTCTAGCGCAGGAGCCTATTGTGCGCTAGGCGCATGACCGTGCGTTTGGCGCATGGTCATGTGCCTGGCGCACAGTTTGAATCTTCCGAAAAAAAATCGGATCCTTGGCTCTTACACTTCGGATTTGATTCTTATTCTTATTCTTTTTCATGATTTTATTCTCTAACTAATGGATAAAGGATGGGTTTAGTGAATAAAGAATATATTCTTATTCTTTATCCAATGAACAATGACTTGACCATCAAGAAAATTGATTAATGCCGGTTTTGGGATACGACTAAAATCCCGACGCCTAATCGCGACTCGTTTTCATTTTTCCGAAAGACTAACTTAAGACAATTAACAAAAACTTGATAAATTAATAAAGACGAACATGATTATACTATAAATCATTTTATTAAGACGACGGTTGTAGTTATTGACTACGACTCACGAAAATTATACTTCCTAGTTGAAACTGTATGACTAATACGCAAAAAGGGAAAATCGTGCGACGGAATGAAACTCACTCTCCGGGGCGCGCGCTCCATGATGCATGACGATTTTTTTATTTTTATTTTTCAAAACCTTTATTTATCCGAAAAAGGGGTTCAAAATTTGGTGTCTACACCATGAAACCCAAGAACTTGCCGAATCTTACTCCGAAAACACACTCTTAGGGTTCAGTTTCATTTGATATTTTCGGAGAGTTGCAAACGTCTCTTCTTGGTCAGTAATGTATGCTTCCTCCGTTATACTCTTGACAATGATGTCGTCTACATAGACCTCCACATTCCGGCCTTTCTACTTCTCGAAAATGTTATCTACTAGCTTCTGGTATGTAGCTCCTGCATTCTTTAGACGAAAAGACATTGTCTTCTAGACATAGACGTCAGCATCCGTGATGAATGCGGCTTTGTTTCTGTCAGTATCCAACAGGCTTATCCGATGGTATCTAGAGAAAGCGTCCACGAAACTCAGTAATGCATTGCCGCTAGTAGAATCCACTAGCTGATCGATTCTTGGCAAGGGATAATAGTCCTTGGGACAAGCCTTGTTCAGATCTGTAAAGTCTACACACATCCGTCATGAACCATTGCTTTCTTGATCATTACTACGTTTTCCACCCATTCAGGATAGTCGCATGGTTCGATGAAGTCTGCCGCCAACAGCTTATCGACCTCCTCTTTTATCGCTGCATTCTTCTCGGTTGAGAAGTTTCTCTTCTTCTGTTTTACCGGTCTAACGTCCTCACTAACGTTCAACTGGTGCACCATAATTGCCGGGTCAATTCCCTGCATCTTGTTCGCTGAGAACGCGAACACATCAACATTATCACGTAGCAAGCTTATCAAATTTACCTTGATGTTCTCGCCAAGGTCTGCTCCAATCTTGAGTGTTCTTTCCGGTCTATCGGCTTTGAGACGTATCTCAACTGTTTCTCCCTCGGGGCTAGGTCGCGGCAAGTCTGTTGGTCTGGCTTCGAAATTCTCCATGGATAAGTCACGTTCATCCTTATTTTCTACTCTGTGCCTTTTTCTTTCAATAGCGGGGATTCTGCCATTCTCTTGTTGGACGACGTTTTCAATGCTATTAAGTAGCATGCTCTAGCTGATTCTTGGCTTCCCCTCAGCTTTTCCGGCTTGCCATCATTTGATGTATACATCATTGTCAGATCGGTTTTTTCACCATATACCCCTGACAAAATTTTATATTCACCGGATACCCCTACTTTTTTCGAAATTCACTATATACCTTGAGTTTCTTGAAAATACATTAGAGTTCCCTTAATGACTAACGGCGGTTAACTCCGTTAGTCATTAACCCTAATTTTTTATTTTAGACCCTAATTAACTCCTAACCCTAACCCTAACTCTAACCCCTAACAACCAGTCAACCACCACCACCTCCCCACCGCACCCCCCCACCCCAGCAGCTCCCACACCCCTCCCCCCCCCCCCGCAGCTCCTCCACGCAGCCCCTGCACCACTCCCACAGCCCCCCACGCAACCCCTTTCTCCACCCACACAAACCCCCACCCCTTCGAATTTCACAGCCCCATTCGCCCGAGGAAATTCTTGTTTGTTGTTGAGACGCAAACCTGAAAGCATCACATTGACAATGCCCAAAAGGTGAGTCGAGTTATAATATATAACATACAACAAATAGTGATGGCAGTTAAGCATCCGAGGAGTCCCTTATACAGTCTTCAAATTCAGCTCAAACTGCAACTGAAAAGAATTTCCAGAACAACAAATGGCACATCTAACAACAAGATTTCTACATTTCCCCTCAATAAATTCAAAACCTTTGATGCAAATCAAGGGCCAGACTGCAAGAATGATAAGAGCTAGAGTTTTGAAGATCAAGTGTTTCTACACAATGGCTAAACCAGGAAACAACATAGAGCATTGATTTTTGGTACAAGAAAGGGTGGGGGGAGGTGTGGGGGGTTTGCGAAATTCGAAGGGGACGGGGGAGGGTGGGGGTTTGCGTGGTTGGAGGGAGGGGCCGCCTGGGGGCCTGCAGGAGTGGGGGAGGGGCTGCGTGGAGGAGCTGCGGGGTTGGGGGATGCTGGGGTGAGGGGGCTGCGGTGGGGAGGTGGTGGTTGACTGGTTGTTAGGGGTTAGAGTTAGAGTTAGGGTTAGGGTTAGGGTTAGGGTCAGGGTTAGGGTTAGGATTAGGAGTTAATTAGGCTCTAAAAAAAATTAGGGTTAATGACTAACGGAGTTAACAACCGTTAGTCATTAAGGGCATTCTAATGTATTTTCAAGAAACGCAAGGGTATATGGTGAATTCTGAAAAAAGTAGGGGTATCTGGTGAATAAAAAAAATTTGTTAGGGGTATATGGTGAAAAAATCGTTGTCAGATGGTAGGTGGATACTATGGTCTGGGCGTCATGGGTCGGTGTTATAAGCTGTTGGTACATCAATGACCAGAAATTCTACATAGAGATCTTGTGACTGGGGTCCTTGATCCAACTTTACCGATAGTTGAACAATGCCTTCTCGGATAACTAGATGCCCCTGTGAATACAATAACCTGGTATGAGACCGGTTTCAAACATGCTCTCCCAAGACTCAACTTATTAAATGTTGATAGGTATAAAGCTGAAATGCCGCCATCAACCAATACGCGGTGAACCATCGCATTAGAAACTCTCAGATATACTACACTACTACATTTTTAATCAAAGGCAATGGTTATAATCAGCTAATGCAACAGTTGTTTTTTATACCGTTGTAGTAGGAAAATCTATTGCAGCGGCCCATTTCAATTTAGGTTCATGGATTAAGCTATTGCAACGACTTTATAGTGACCGTTGCATTAGGTATATCTATAGTAACGACTTGATGATGGTCGTTGCATTTGATGATATAATAACAATGTTATAAGATAAGGTCGTTGCCTTAACATTATCTGTGACAATGTGAATTGTTTGCGCAATATATTATATATATTCAGTTCCCTCAATTTTTTTACGAAAATTTAAAAACTTTACAAAAAATACTTCTATTTTCAATACCATTATTTTCGTAAAACAAGGAAAAACAAAAGCCCATTCACTCAGGTAACTTATCGAAAGCACAAACTGAAAAACCCTATGAATGTCTGTCAAAAAATTTCAATCTCCCAAATCTTTCCTATGAACTGAAAAGCACGAATGCACGAACTGAAACTAATCGAATTATATACTATCTACAAATAGGAAGAATTCACGAACTGTGATTGTATACTAAGAGGAAGAGGGAGAATTCAGGAAATTTCCTTCAATATTATTCTAAATTTCTTCCCGAATTCACGTATATATGCAAAATTCAAGTCTTCAACGCAGCAAGTAGGCGAAATTAATCAAGAAAACCTAAGCAAAGAGGCGATATTCAAGAAAACCCAGCAAAGAGGCGAAATTCGAATTCAATCGAGCTTCAAAAGGTATGTTCTTCAATTTCAATTGTTATGGGAGTTTTAGTGCCGGTGACTTCTTCAATTTTATAGTCTTTGAGTTCTAAAATTATGCATAGCAGAGGCAAAATACGGATTACTCTTGTTTGTATCATATCACTTTCACTTCAAGTTCTGCTTTTTAATTTCTACTTCCCCACAAGATTTCCTCACCGTAATCGAAACCGGAATGTATCATTGCATTCTAGAATATTAATTTCATAATACCTCCTTGAGGCACAAGATTTGAGAAGGTGTATAAAACTACCGACCTGAATTCTTCATGAATTCTATGCATTATATAGATATGTGAGCAATGTGACTGCTGACTTTTTCTAAACTAAACCCTTTTTTCATGAGTTTTGCAATGATATTATTAATTAGTTATGGAGTTGGATTTTGCTCTCTGAAGATTAGTTTGTTCATATGATTCACATTGGAAAGAAGATAACATGTGATTCATAGTGAAAGATGCCAACCAGAATTGTTTTTGATGTAGTTAGTGTTTACCAGTTTCAAACATGAAACATGTAATTCACATTGAAAGGTGCCAAGCGGAATAGTTTTGGCAGAGTCCAGTGTAAGTGTCTTGCCAGTTTCAAACAACAAAATTACAAAAAAGATGCTTAAAAATGTACCATTCAATCCCATCAATTTTTTTTTATTGAGGATCCGCTTAAAGAGGGTTGGCATTACGCTATTGAAAATCTTCCTAGAAAACTTTCTCATGGTACTATACATAACTTTTTGCTTTTGCTATTCGATTTGATGTCGTATCTTTATTGAATTACAATGCATAGTTTAATTCATGATTTATCGTCTCATAAAATAAATGTTTATGGTTTATGATTTTTCTAAAATATAATAACATTGAATGTCTCATTTTTCCCCCTTGTAGATGAAAAGGAATTGAGCCAAGCTTACTGCTGGACAAAGTCAGATTCCACCATATGAAAGGCAACGATTAGAGAATTTGAGGCTTAATGAAGAAAGAATGAAAGCAAAAGGGTTTGGAAGTTTGGCAAACAAGGCACTAATGGACAAAACTCAGGAGATTCACAGTGGATGGAAAGATGATGAAATATTTTCATCTGACGACGAGTACTTCACATCAGACTATGAGGCTGACGGCGAGGAGAACGAAACAAATAATGATGCGCAACAAGATACGATGCAGGTAATACATCACTTTCCATTCTGCTCAAGAGCATTTGTTTCAGTTTCTAAAAGCACATTTTGTGAGCTACATTGTGATTAACTGTTGGACAGTTGCATTAAGATTCGCTGAAAATTTGAACTTGTAATCACATTAAATAAACAAAAACTGATTAATTTTGATTCTTCTTCGTTAGAGTGCTGCTTGTTTGAGTGGTGGCCCGGAATTTGGTTATATAACGTTTATTGTTTAGTTGGACTAGTTTAGGAACTCATAGTTAGGAAATATATCAGTATAAATTTATCCGCCTGCCAAAGGAAACCATTTACTGTATAAATTGCTGCCTGTTCAGCAGTCCTCTGGCTGTCCAGGAGCACCTGATCTGACATAAATAAACCAGCATGTTTGAAAAGATCTCCATAGTAGCTCTGGTCCATAAGAAGAGGACTTTGGTTCATGAAAATAACCAATGTTTGGTTCAGTATTCCGTGCACATCTCTAGGACATTTTAGCTTCATAAACTGCGTATAATAAGGGTTCAAATTAGGGTCCTGCATCATCTTTGTGTCAAATCTATAAAGTCTGTCTGTGAATGAGAAACAGTGTGATCGATACAACAGGGACTAGTAACGAACTAACGATACAAATGTCCCTGTTGCTCAAACTAATGGGAATGCCACTACCTATCACCCTATCACTATAAATAGTGAAGAGTGACTTTCTCTAGCTACCTTCAGCATCAAACTGGGTTTCTCGGGAGTTATCCCGAAATAATTTATACTGTTCTGGCGGACTTTGATTGATTCTGGACGGACTTTACTAAGACAACTATCTGGCATCTATACAAAAACACAACTATCTGGCATCTGCTGCTATTTCTCAACGTATATATTTTCTTCTTTTAACAAAAAGAATAGCATTCCCTTTCCTGCTGAACTGAGCATTTCTGAGAAGTATTTTTTAGTTTACGGCAGACTTTCAGATACAAATTCAACTTAAAGACAACATATTACATCACATCATAAATAAAAAAAATTGGCATGATTTTCTTTCCTAGTAACAATCTGATCAGAAAAATAAAAAAGAAAACTTCAGTCAACGCAACACTTACATGGATGTCAAAGGTATCGTTTGCCTTAGCAAACTCAGAAATAATCCTGACAAGTTTTGTTGCAACACAGCGGAAATCTTTCAAAACCCGGGCTGAGAACTCGACACTCAGAAGCTTCCTCTGCTACTTCCACCTATCTCCATCCACTGCAAAAAAATACCTTTTGCATACTTATCAAATTTTGTTTTCAGAATGTGTTCTACATTTCTAACATCAGTTGCATAGAGTTCACTCTGATCGGGTGCTAGAAGGCTATATGTAGAATGTATTCAAGCAGTTTTAGTTTGGTGGTCGAATAATGTTGTGAAGTAAAACAGTTGATGGAAGACTGTTCCCATCAACTGGTGGATAGTTTGGCTTGTGAATTGATTTTCCTGAGTATATTTTGATGAGTAGACCAATGACAAGTACAGAGATCAATGAAAGTGCAGTTGCTATAAAAGTGAAGATGGCTGAGAAGATGTCCATCTTTGTTTGTTAGAGTTGTCCATCTTTGTTTGTTAGAGTTGTCCAAGTTAGTTAATCTTATATAGATGAGATCAGAGAGAAAAATCAGTGGGACTAGGTTGCTTAAAAAATCCCTGCAGTTTTTAATATTTTATGGCAGGGAATCAGGGATTGTACATGCAATAAAATTATGACTAGGGAAAATCCTGTATATGATTCTGACCTTCTGGACAATTCAAATCTATATAAATGATCATAGAGGTAGAAGAAATAGTAATGGTGCAGGAATTAGGTGAACAAAACATTTGCTAGTTTCTTGTATAATGTTGAATTCTATCTTTGTTTGATACTTGCTGACAGAAGAATAAGAAATATACTGTGGAATCTTAGATTAGTTGTCTGCCTGTTTGGTTACCTATTTAGTTAATTCAGTAAGGTTAATAGATTATTCATAAAGGGTATAACCCCAATGAATCTCCTGCATGTAAAATTTCCTAAGTCTGGTCAGCTAAGAATTGTTTCAATTGTTTGGCAGATTCTTGGCCATAGATTGCTTCTGAACTCCATTAAATCTACACTGGTGGTTTGTCGACAGATTGGAAAATAAGATTAGGCAAATAGCACTCCACAAAAATAATCAAGAAGAGTGCAAAACTTGTTCAGAAACATATCAAAAAGAAGGTCGATCTTAGTTCACTGACTTAAGATGTATACATAACCTATTCCCACTAAAAGATAGCTGGAATAGAACATCTTTTTGTTTCCAGTTGTCATAACTCATAAGATTCCGGTGTCCTGGGCTTCTTATAGAGTAATAGGTATAAGCCTACGGAAGATCACTTTACAGCAATCTGTGAACTAACATAAGTATAATGTATGTTATTTCAGCTAAACAGATGCTTCCTCAAAATGGATGCTTGCTAAGTTGTGTCTCAAGAATGTCTCCATGACTCAAATGGGCAAGCTTCTAATGGCCCGCAACTGTCAGATCGTGAGGTACCGTTACTACTATATCTTAGGTATTATTTCTCCATGAACATATTTATGACTAAACCTATGATTTTTTTTTTTTTTTGGAAATTTTGAATCTTTAATGTTTATTCTTTGAATTTGTTTTGAAGAAGAGAGTGGGTAAAATAAGAATTTCTGGGGTTGAGTTCACCAAATCTGAAGTTTCCTACTAATCTTCAGGTAATTTTTTCATTTTTCCTTGTATTTTTTTTCTATTTAAGATATGGGTTTGGGGAAATAGCCGAAATAATGCTTATATTCAAACATGCACCTACTGCCTTCATGCTTTAACAATGTTAGTTAGCTTATAAGAGTGGCAACTGTGACCAGTTTGGTTAGTTTGCTTTGCTAACCAATTTTCTAGAGAGAATAGCTATGAAACGGACTAAAACCAGCATTTCCAGGATTCAAACTCCGGTCTGCTGCTCTTGAGGATGATACTCTCTCCTCAGTTTTCCCCTTTCTGCTGCTATGTTCATTGGCCTGGCTGAGACGGATTTCTTTTCCTGCAACATTTGTTTCACTGTCTCAGCTGAGTACATAAAACTATTGATTGTATCTTTTATTTGCCCCACACACAATTCAAGTACTTGTGGGTGGTCTTGTTCTCAAGCTGATATCTTTTATTTGGATTAGATGCATCAACATTTTGAACCATGCACAACCAGTAAATGCTCTGTCCATCCTTCAATCCATGAACCACTTTGCCTGTTTGACCTGATTGTAATGTCCTGATTGAACTGGGACCTTTACCACTGTCATAGTCACATACTCACACTTAGCTTGAGCATTACCCAAGGCAAAAACTATTGACTAGTGCAACAATCCAATGACTAAAGAACCCAAGCTTCAGGGTGCTAGAAGAATTATACCCGAGTGGATCGATCTAGGTCTATAGGCAAAACAGTTCACTGTAAAAATTGTAGCAAAGTTTAATGGGCTTTATTGATGTTGTTCTGCTTGTCCTTCTTTAGAAAAAGGCATAAAATCAAGTATTAACTATGAGGTGAGGGAAATACAATTCCTCATGTTGAAATGGCAAGAGATATGCCCATTTCACAAAGTACTAGTCTAGTATATTGTGGCAATCCATATAAACTACTTCAGGAACAACAAACAGTAAAGAGAAAGAAACAAAGACAAGGGATTGCAGGTTTTTGAATGTGGTACCAGATATTTTATTATTGCTAACAATCCTTTGGCTTGGATTTATTTTGTTGTTTGTACTTCTTTTTCTTACGCAAAGTTCATATGAATATCATAATTGTTTCATTGTGCTGTCAGTTTGTTGGATAAAATCTAATATGGGTATGAATTGTAATAGTTAGACTTTGTTGATGGTGTACGTTTACTAACTATTACAATGTTTGAATTTTTAGGTGAATAATGAACCAACTAGAGGAGATCAACCGTAGACGTCTCACTATATACACTATTGGCCAGATTTACCTAGCTATATTATAGTGATGTGGTACTTGGTGGTTAGAAGGAAAGTGATCTATATGTACTTAGAAGTATTTATGGTACTAAAAGAAATATTTATTATTAGTTGGGTTTGATTAAGTACATTTTCGTTTTTGTTAATTAGGATTTGTCATGTATACTCTTAATTTAATTAGTTTTGGAAATTATAATACATATATGACAATTATTTTTGGCATTTCAAGAGTATTTTACATTTGTTGCATCGTTACTAATATATACAGGGTTGTAATATTATAGGTTTTCAGTAGGTTACAGTAATAATCGTTGCAATATCCCCACAAAAAAGAAAAAAACAATCTGTTGCACTAGCTTAAATGGTAGGCGTTGCACTAGCCAAGAATGTTGCATAACCAACCACTAACAAAGTTGTTGCAATAGATAGCTGATCTAAGGCAACGACACGTTTATCCGTTGCAATAGTCCTAATAGTCGTTGCATTAGGCCTATTGCAATGCCAACAAATGCAACGGTACAAAACCGTTGCAGTAGGCCTATTGCAACGACTTTTAGCCCTATTGCAACGACTTTGGTGTGTTGCTTTTGCCTTTTAATGTAGTAGTGTACTAAGGGGTCATCATGGGGTAATATGTTTCCCTTAGCGTCCTCTGCCGTAAACGATACTGACGGCATCTGAGGTGGTGCCGGCCACTTGCCAGTGTTGTAGAAGTTAACTTGATGCCAAATCTCCATCAGACTTGCTTTGGCCCGTGAATGCTTCCACCATTAACTGGGCCTCCTGAGATGACATGAATCTCAGTCAACCTCTCTTTGACAGACCTTCGCTTTCCATCCTAATCTCCTGACGGCCTCTCCCATTCAGATTGGGCTTCGTACTGCTTAAAGTATCCCATGCCTGTCAAATCTTCGATACCGTCCTTCAAATCTTTGCAATCATCCGTGACATGACCATAATCCCAGTGAAAGTAGCAACACTTTGACTTATAGCGGCCTTTATAAAACATCTTTTTCGGCCTCTGCCATTTATCATTTCCCTTGTGCATCTCATATGTTTCAGCTCTTGAGACAGTCAAGGGAGTATATTTGTGATACTGATTCAGCCTTCTTCTTCGACCTTTCTTCACAGTGTTTCTCTCCTGTCTCCTGTCATAGTTGTCATGTCTTCTGTCTTTCCTGCTCCTGTCTTTCTCCTTTTCCTTCTCCTTCTCCTTCTCCATCTCCATGTTATCTCCCTCAGACCATTTAGAAGATGCCTCTTTGCCGAATTCCTCGCCTCGAATAAAATCATTGGCTTGGCCGAGGACTTATGTTAAGCTGGTCAACTTCTTACAACCCAAGTAACTCCGGAAGGCAGATCCTTCTTTCAGGACCGTCATCAATGCTAAGAAGGCTACTTCTTGCTGCAAGCTGGGGATGGTAACAACCTTAGAGTTAAAGCGGCAGATGTAATCCCTTAGGCTCTCCTTCTCCCCTTGCTCATTGGACATCAGCTCTCCTGTCGTCTTTTCCCTTCTCTTGTTACTCACAAAGTGGCTAACGAACATGGCTGGTAGTTGCCGGAAATCATAGACTGTCGCCGGTTGAATACTCTTGAACCAAGTTTGTGCTAACCCGGATAAAGTTGAACGGAGCACATTACACCAGACTGAATCAATATCGGTGTAAAGCAACATGTGTCCCTCATAAGCATAAATGTGATCTTCAAGGTCAGTCTTGCCGTCATACTTACATATCGGCATCTTAATCTTCTGCATTGGCTCTTGGGGAATGGAAGTGACAAAAGAAGATGAGCGGAGTGCTACTATCGCACGATGATGGGTGGGTTCGCCCTCCCTTCTAGGTTAGGATGATTCTTGGATCTTAGTGTTCCCTTGATCCTCTTCTTCATCCCCCATCTGTTCATTGGCGGTCTTGGAATAATCCTTATGATCCTGGTTATGCTGACTCTACTCCGCTTGCCGGCCACTCACGAAAGATCAGATCTTTCTAATAGGACTGTGTGGCTGACTTGCCATTGCTTGAATAATTTCAGCAGCACTAAGGAGTTGTTCAGAAGTGAACATGGTGCTGCATGGACTTGAATATACCTAGTTGAGAGGCCATATCGGTTTCCTTGCCCTTCTTTGCTGCCGGTTTGGAGGATCCAGCTACCGGTGATGGGGTGCTAAAACCCGGTGGTCCATGAAGGATGATGTTGTTGCTCTCATCAGTCACCGGCATACTGAGAGGTTTTTTCTCGGCTGCTGCAGACTGCTTAAGATCCACGGGACATAATTTTTTAGTAGATATTTGGCTTAGACTCTTTTATTTAAGGTATAGTTCACCCCTCCTTCTAGTGCCAATTGTTCTGGTATGGAATAAATACTGTTGGGGTGAACCGGTATCTCCACGCCTATAAAGCCAATTTGATATCCTGCAATATGGAACACGTCAACTAATTAACCTCGGGGGTTGATCCAAAGAACGCCCCTCCGATGCCTAAGCCAGTAAGAACAAAGCTGGTATGTAGAAACATAATTGTGTCTCCCTATTTAAGGACCCAATGATTAAACATACCGCTGTCTTATTTGGTCTGGCACAAGGGGAGAGCAATCCGAATAGCCAGACCTAAATTTGTTTTCAAATGTAAAGCCTTTTTATTTGCAATAATAATCCAAAGTCCTATTTCAAGCCTAATTAATTATTCCTGATAATTAATTGTATTTTGAGCCCATAATAATATTTTGCGCCCAATCCTTTGAAAAAGCCCAATTAATTATTCATGATAATTGATATGTATTTATTATATATAGTTTTTAGGTGCATTTAGGTTGCATTTTACAGCATTTAGATTCATTATTAGGTTCATTATTGCATTATATTCTTAAGTTATGCTTTTCTACTCCTATTTGGTATGTTTTCGTGCTATTGATGATTTTCGGGTAATAAATACGTATTTGGAGTATGATTTGCTATGATTGAGGATTAGGAGCATTTGGAAGAAAGGTGAATTGCATAAGGATCGTTTGGATATGTTATAGTACGAATTTGATCGAAAATTGAATAATTCCACCGTATTTGGAAACTATACTTGAAGAGCTTTCCAACGATAGGTGGCACGCCACATGGAGACTTCTAGTCAAGAAATTATGCCTTTCCGAAGTTGGGGCTGTTTATGCTGGAATCTGTTTTCGTACGCACGGAACACTTAATTTTGCAATTTAATGATATATTACAACCTTCCTTATCTTATAACTTACTTTCCTAGTCTTATTAGGTTACCTAATATTAATTAGTGGAGAAACCCTAACTCTTCTCACTACTCACTCTCATGTTATTTTTATCTCTGAGTTCTAGTTTTAGTTTTCTTATCTTTCTCTCTAACTTTATAGTAAACCCTAGTTTTTATTCTTCGTCATTAATTCATGAGTTTATTATTTTCATTCTATGTCTTTCATTGATTTTTTTATTATGCGTATCCTTTGTAGATTTAGATTTTATTATTTATTTCATGATTGAGTAGTTTTTATTTATAGGGTTTGGGAATCCATGTTTATATACTATGAATCTTGATTGATGTTATTGATGGTTTCATTATTCATTGATATCTCTAATTGATTAGTGTTTTAATATTAATCTTGCAACCTGATAAATTGTTTGATTAAATCTTGATAATAAGAGTTAGAATTAAAAGATCAACTTTTAGGGGCTTACCTAGAATTAGCAAATATGATTATGTTAGCAACCGTACTGCATATGTTGATTTGAGAGCGTTAAGACCCGACCGTAGGATTAACCTGTGCTCTAGAAATCTGATTAATTGAACTATCGATCGTATTTTTATGGATTATAATTATGAACATGGTGAACCATTGCCTTAGATCTTTATAGTTTGATTTTTGTAGTTTATTAGTTAGAACCTTTCATTCCCTTATTTCTGATCTTGTTTAGTTTTTCCAAACATTAGAAGCTAGATTTGAAACGACCATCTGCCTATGGATTCGACCCTACTTACCCTACTATATTGTTAGGAGGTTTTGTTATGAATTATTTTTGACAGGTTTACGACAGCATATCAAATTTTGGCGTCGTTGCCGTGGAGACGGTTCATGCATGACTAGAGTTCATAGACATTTAGAAGTCTCATTGCAAGCAAATTCCTCATTTATGCATTCTACATTTCATAATTCCGAACTACAAGTGATCTGATTCCCTCTTTTGGGATATATAGGCAGCCTTTTATATGTTAGAATGCATAGATTGATTTACGCATACCTGCATTAGGTCAAGGAAATGCAATTGGTCTAGGTGCATCCAAAAAAAGTCCAAAAAAATTCATACATGCATCCTAGTGGTAGTTCAGTCATTCATGCATCCGGAAAAAAATGAAAAAAAAAAAAACATGCATTCGTATAGGAATAGGTTTTTTTTCCTCCTAGAAGCTCAAACTTTTTGAAATCTACATTCCATCCACCTCTTCTTTCTTTAAAAGTCTCTATTGATGATCCATGCAGAAGACCGAGCAACAATTCGATGAAATGGCTAGAGCCTTAGCCAAGCTTACTAGTATGATAGAAGAAATAACTATAAGGATTGAGAGGGTCGAGTGTGGTGAGTCTCCTTGATTCAACAAGAGCTTGGAGAATGTTGTTCATAAGGTAACCAATATTAATTCCTATTTTGATCCCGTTGATAACACCAAACTGAAGGAAAACTCCCTGAAAAATTCTCCACAAATGACATCCTTAAATCCAAACAGCTGATAACCCAAAGTATCATCTAAGGAATTTTTGTGCAACCATGATCATCAAATTGGTTGACCCTGAACTGCCCCCAACGGTATTCTCGATGTCATTGGACCTAATCTACCAAAATTGGTTCTATTCCCTGGACCCCAAGCAAACTAAAACTTGGGAAGATATTACTATTGCTTTAATGAAGCAATATGAATCAAACACACAACTGCAAACCTCCCTTAGAGAGCTCGAGGTTCTTAAACAATGTTAAAATGAAGGTTTTACCACTTATCTGAATAGGTGGAGAGAGAAATCAACTCATATGGTGTCAAGGCCTATAGAAAAAGACTTGATACGGATATTTATTTCTAACCTCGTACCTAAATACAAAAACCACCTCAAATATTGGGGTCTCGATAGCTTCACAAGAGTTTATGATGTGGGTATCCATATTGAGAATGATTTGCTGAAAAAGGCCCACAACAATAAGGACAATGTCATTAATGTCATAGAGGTTCCTACTAGGCCTCGAAGAAAACGCAGGAGAGAATATACCTCACGGGGTACAAGTTATGGAACTGCTTTTGACCGCCTTCATGCAAAAGGCGCACTTTCTCCTCTTGGGCCTAGTGTAGATCCAGACAAAGATAAAAGGGGGGCAAATTGGGACAAAAATTGTAACACCCCCAAAATCCTTACATGTCTAAACTACGTTGCATCGACTCTGGGAGTGTTACCACTGCGGTGAAACGCAAGGCTTATTGAAATTAAAATATTAACAACTCCTTGTTTATGCCGATTTTGTACCAAGTACGCAAAAAGGTATTAGGGAGCCAATAACAAGAACAATATACCAAGATTAATAACGAATGAATAAACGTAAATAAGAACGTAATTGAAAGAAATGAAAGACAAACAATTGTTGACGCGGAAAACCCAAATGATGGGAAAAACCGCGGGTGACGCTCTTGATCACCAATCCACTATGATAATGCCGCGATCAATATCATCATTCAAGTACAATGATTATCAATACAATGCTGCAGACTATATAATGGGGAGGGAAAGAGAGTATGATAGTTTAGGAGTACTGGGAGTATGAAGTAGTATCTATCCTTAACTAGGTTACAAGACTTAAATAGACGAGGACTAGAGAATATCCCTCATAGCCGTTGTCAAACCTCCTAGGAAATAGGCCACATCAGCCTTCTCTCCAACTGAATCCTTATTTCACTCAACTGACTTATATGTGGGCCCAAGAATTCTCCCACTTATTTGCTCCTGATGACCACCTCTTCATATCCTCTTTCAAATCTCCCGCCCAACAGCTACATGCAAAACTGTGGCCCAACAATTGCCCCTAATTGACGCCACTTGTCAACCGCCTTGGGAGTGGCGTCAATTACTTGGCCCAATAACAGCCATCAATACTTCAACTGCCCCTGCTTCTTTGTATAAAAGCACACCTCGACTCTTTCTCCCCTTTTGTCACTTCGAACTCTTCCCCAAAAGTAATTTTTCTCTCTCTTGAAGTAACAAGAACCACTTTAGTTACTCACTCCTTCGTTGCTTCTCCGGTGAAAATCCATGTAATCAACTTCATTCTCTTGCGTTTTATTTTTCTTTGTTCCCTAAAATTTTCGCCTTCTCTTCCATGGCTCCCAAAGATACTGTCAAAATTAGGAAAGCTAGCAAATCCCCCAAACCCTATGAAAATAGCGGCGAAGTAATCGTTATTAACGCCGGCGTAATTGGGGCCCCTAGTGTACCTAACACGTTTGTAGAAGAAGAATTGGATGAATTTTTAGAGAAAAGTGGGTTACCCATTCTAGCAAAAGCTCGAATTCCCGAAGAAGAGGAATGACCCGACGACTGTCCCGTGGGTTGGGTAGTTTTTTATGAGTACCCCTTCAAAATTGGCCATAAATTTCCCCTTTACCCTCTCATGAAAGAAGTTCTTGAAACTCTTAAAGTGAGCCCAGGACAAATTATGCCTCTGGCTTGGAGAATTGTCCATGTAGTCGATATTTTGGCGAAGGGTATGAACATGAATTTTGGGTTGGTTGATTTGTTGCATGTGTATGAGGTGAAAAAGGTTCAAAATACGAGGAACACCTTATTTCTGAGATCTGGGCGCTTGTCACTTGTGGGTAATACCGGGGCCAACGACAGAGGATGGAAGAAAAGGTATGTGTTTGTGGAAAAGGCGTCATTGGGGAAAGACTATGCTTTTTTGTGCGACGGCTGGAACTCCGGAGGTATCACTCTTTCCTTTTTGTGAATTTGTGTTGGCTTAAGAATTTGACATAACCTAATTTTGTGGTGCTTTGCAGAGGTTTTGCCGTTGTCATTGGAGGAAAACGACTATTCCCATACCAAGGTTAACCGCCTTCTGAAGACTTACTCAACGGAGGAACGGGCGTTCAGAGCCCACTTCAATTTAGTACCCGCCGACGTCGACGAACACTCTCAAGACCCCGACGAACCTACTGACAATACTTCCCCTTCAATGGCGTCAAGTATTATGCTTGCTTAGACGTCGTCACTTACTTTGTATTTTGCTTCCATATTCATACTGGTATATTGCCATCAGCGAACACCCAATCGACCAAAAGCAAGTCTCCTGGAGTTGCTCTGACGGAGGCTGAAATGCTGGAGCGGATGCTGAAAAGAAAGAGGGCTCAGGCTAACATGCATGCGCCGTCAACCACTGCTGTGCATGCGACCAAGTCGCATGTCGTCGTCAAACCTGAAGACGCCAAAGTCGTTAAGGAGGCGACGCCGACCAAAGAGGGCAATTTCAACATTTCTCTCCCAAAGGGGTTTTTGGAACACACCACTCCTACCATCTGACGTGACGCTGAAAAACTTGCTTTCCCTGTGCCGCAAAAGCGACATGCCAAGCTTCCGCTTCACCAAGTCGTGGATTAAGGATTGGCGCTACAGTTGCATGTAAGTCGCCGTTCATTCATTAACACTATTGCCCCTGTCTTTCTGGTACTAACTTTTGTCGATGTCTTTCATAGGCCATTCAAAATTCTCTGGCCATCCGCAGCTCCGCCATAATGTTGGAAAAGGAATGCAAGACCCTCCGAGAGAAGTTGGAGAGGTCCATTACTGCTCAATCGAGGTAGAGAAAGCACTGAAAGATAAGACTGCTGAAGTGACGTCGCTTCAAGAGGAGCTGGGCAACAAAATTGTGGAGGCGGTGTCATATAAAGAAACATTAGATGTTCATACTGCTGAGTTGGAAGCTAGGGTGACATTGTTACAAGAGTAGCTCATTGAATCTACAAGTCTCTACACTTGGAGGACCAAGGCGAGGTTGATGAAGCAGTACATGGATGGGCAGACGGCGTCATGGACTCCAGAGGACGACGTCAAGATGTTCCTTGCTGCTTATGGGACTGACGTCGATCTTTGTCCTGACGGCGTCACTGCAAATGTTGAGACAACGGAGACGGCTGAATCTGCCCCTGGTGATGAGAACAAAGATGCCATAGATACAAATTAGAAAGTAGTTGCCAATGTTTAGTTTTTGCATAATGCTGTGCCACCAATGTAGGACAATTTCCTTTTTACTGGTTTGTGTTAGTGCTAGAGCACCTGTTTGGTTTGGAACAATTTCAATTTCTAGGTTGTATTTTAATTAACTGTTGCCGTAACGACGAATATCAATGTTATGTTTCTTTGTTGTGTGATTAATTGGCCTCGTGTATGTGTATGTTTTGTCAATATCATTGTGTGTATGTATGTATGTAATAGGTACCTTTTGATGTTGAAACCATTTTGGTGCTAGTTGCAATGAAGGGCCAATTACCACTTCCAACTAATTACGCATGGTTCGTTGTATGTTGTTATGATGACTTCTCAAGGTGTGTGCCCCTTCTTTGTTTAGAAGTCATCATGTGTTCACCTGACGCCGTTGGTCATTGAATGATCCGGCGCGGACTATCGTCGTCGATGTAGATGTCAGCATGTAAGTTAGATGTCGACGTCAGGTGATTGTGAATGTTGTAGTGTCAAACTTATTCGGCGTCGGTGATGATTGATTCTTCGCCTCAGGGACATGTCTCCACACAACAAAGGTGAGATAGCCGTTGGCGATGCCAACGGCCCTCCGACGCTCAAGTTAGTATGATGTCCAAAGGAAATGAAAGAAAAAAAGACTGAAGATGTTGAGAACAAAAGGAAATGAATTACCTTAATTACAATTGTGAATTACTTACCTGTATTGGCGTCCGTTTTGTTGTCAACATATGAATTAAAAATGGTGAAGTTTGAGATGGACGGCGTTCCAACTTCGTGGGACTTGCTTACCCTCCTTTGTGCACAACCTGTAAGTGACGTTGCCCACGACTTTTTGTATGCAGTAAGGCCCTTCCTAAGCGGGTGCCAGCTTACCTCCATTAAGCTCTTTAGTATTTTGGAATGCTTCTCTAAGTACCCAGTCACCTACCTTGAATGTCTTTGCTTTAACATTCTTGTTGAAACTCCGAGCTACTTTTTCTTGTGGTGACGCCATTCGTACGAGTGCCGCTTCTCTTAACTCTTCACTAGTAACGAGGTCGTGGCTTATCTCCTCTTCATTTCTTTCCGGCGTCAATAATCCATATCTTGCCGTCGGAATCCGTACTTCTGGGGGTAGAACTGCTTCGCAGCCGTACACTAATGAGAACGGCGTCTGCCCCGTCGCCATCTTGGGAGTGGTTCTGTTTGCCCAAAGAATTGACGGGAGCTCCTCTGCCCACTTACCTTTGGCTGCTTTCAAACGCCGTTTAATAACTTTGATGATTGATTTGTTACTCGATTCGGCTTGTCCATTGGTCTGTGGATACCTTGGCGTTGCAGTACTGAGTTGTATGTTCCATTTTGCCATAAAGTTGCGTGTGGGTGTACAGATAAATTGGGAGCCGTTGTCGCAGATTATCTCCGACGGGGCGTCGAATCTGCTAATTATATTTCGCCATATAAAAGTAATAACCTCTTTGTCGCGTACCTAGGTGAATGAATCAGCCTCAATCCATTTAGAAAAGTAGTCTGTCAACGCTAGCATGAATACTTTTTGCCCCGGTGCTTCAGGCAATTTGACGATGATAACCATTCCCCACCTCATGAATGGCCATGGGGTGATAGTTGGGTGCAGCTTTTCTGCCGGTTTATGGGACATGGTAGCATGTCGCTGGCAAGCATCACATTTCTTGGTGTATTCATTGGCGTTACATCGCAATGTTGGCCAGTAGTATCCCATTCTCAAAGTTCTGTTGGATAAACTGCGTCCGCCCGAATGGTTACCGCAACTCCCGTCGTGCATCTCTTGAAGTACTTGCTCACATTCGACGCCGTCAAGGCAACGTAAGTAAGGCCCTGCAATGGACTTACGAAAAAGTATGTCGTCAATCAGAATATACATTGAAGATTTAAAGCGTACCTTTCTAGCTTGTAGTCTGTCGTCTGGAAGTATGTCATCCTTGAGATATGAGATGATTGGTATCTTCCAGCTGGTTAACGGCATCGTCGTGATTTCGTTGACGTCGACGTCGCTTGCTGACTTATCGATTGCCGGCGTTGCTAATTGCACTATAGGTATGTTCTTGAATCCTGATTTTCTCATAGCCGAGCCAATATTGGTCAATGCGTCTGCCTGTGTATTTTGATCCCTTGGGATCCGATGAATGTTAAAGCTTGCAAAAGATTTTACCTTTGACTGGACTGCCTCCAGGTACGCCGTCATTTTGGAGTCTTTAGCGGCGAATTCCCCTTTGATTTGGCTAATAATCAACAATGAGTCGTTGTATGCTACAATGTCAGTGGCTTGCAAATCTTTAGCTAAAGTCAGCCTAGCTAATAATGCTTCATATTCCGCTTCGTTGTCTGTAGCTTTGAAATCACAGTTGATAACTCGGGCTATAGTGTCCCCTTGTGGCGACTTCAGCAATATGCCTAGTCCGGTGCCTAAAAAGTTCGAGGATCCATCTACAAGTAATGTCCATTTAGTATTAACGGTATTAACATCTAGCATACTTACCTCACGTTGTGCCGACGCCTCTAGTCGTGGGCTGAAGTCAGCCACAAAATCTACCAAGGCCTGTGATTTTATCGCCGTTCGTGGCTGATATGTGATGTCATAACTACTAAGTGTAATGGCCCACTTGCTCATTCTTCCTGTCAATTTCGGACATCTCAAGATTGACTTGATAGGATAGTTAGTCTTTAGAAGCAGTGACTAATGCTAAAATAAGTTTTTCTAAAGATGAATACCTGGTTTCGGCGTCAACGAGGGATTTACTTACATAATAAATAGGCAGTTGTCCCTTTGAACCTTCCCTAGCCAGGACAACACTGACTGATGATTCGTTAACGGCGACATAAAGTTGCAAAGGCTCGTCTGTCGTCGGCTTGGACAATAAAGATGGCGTCATTAGATATTGCTTGAGGTCATGTAATGCTTGTTCATGTTGGTCGGTCAACTCAAAGCCTTTGTTCTTTTTTAGGACGTCGTAGAATAGCCGGCATCTGTCGGAGGATTTGGAGATGAATTGGTTCAGGGCAACGGCTCGTCCAGTTAGCTTCTACACTTCTTTGATATTTCTCGGGGATTGGATGTTGATGATGGTCCTTATCTGGTAAGAGCTAGCTTCTATTCCACGTTGTGTGACAATGTATCCCAGAAACTTTCCTGCAGACACTCCAAAAGAACACTTAGTAGGATTGAGTTTCATTCCATACCTTAGTAGGATTGAGTTTCATTCCATACCTTCGAATGACGTCGAATGCTTGTTGTAGATGTGAGACGTGGTCACAAGCAGCTTTGGACTTCACCAGCATATCATCGATGTACAACTCCATGGTGTCCCCTAGCTGATCTTTGAACATGGTGTTGGTAGGTGGCGCCGGCGTTCTTCAATCCAAACGGCATAACTTTGTAACAATAGCTGCCGCGGTCAGTGACGAACGATGTTTTCTCTTGATCTTCTGGATGCATAAGTATTTGGTTCTACCCGGAGAAGGCGTCCATGAATGTCAGTAGCTCATGTCCGGCGGTGGCGTCGATGAGGGCATTGATGTGTGGCAACGGAAATGGATCTTTCGGACAAGCTTTGTTGAGATCGGTGAAATCGATGCAAACTCGCCACTTTTCATTCTTTTTTCCTACAACAACGACGTTAGCCAGTCAATTAGGGTATTTAACTTCTCTTACCTTGCCGGTGTCGATTAGTTTTTGGACCTCATCGTTGATTATCTGATTTCTTTCGGGAGCGAACTTGCGTCTCTTTTGCTTCACAGGTTTGTGATGAGGATCGACGTTGAGTTTGTGCATTATGACGTCGGGGTCAATACCTGTTACATCCTCATGCGACCAGGCAAAACAATCGGCGTTAGCTGTAAGGAATTTGATTACCTGTTCTCGGACGTCGGGGGCTAATGACGCTCCTATTTTGACAGTTTGCTCTGGTTTGCCGGCGTCAAGTATGATTTCATCCACTTGTTGTTCATCAAAGTCTTGTTCCCCCAACGCTTGCATCTGTAATTGCTATGCTTCCATCTTGCGAGGCTTGAGAGATGTTTTATAGCATTCCCTAGAAATCCGTCTGTCCCCTTTGATCTCTTGCACTCCCCACTTGGTAGGGAACTTCAACAATAGGTGATATGATGACGGGACGGCTTTCATGTTGTGGATCCAAGGTCTGCCCAATATGACGTTGTATGAAGATGGGCAATCCATGACGTAGAACTTGGTGGGCATGTTCACTCCTTTGGGATAGGTGGGCAGCGTCACTTCGCCCATGCTTTTCTTGGCTTCTCCATTGAATGATATCGCGCTCATCAATGCCCATGTTTTCTAGCACGTCTTTCATGAGGACGTTGGCTGAGCTGCCATTATCCACTAGCACACATTTTAGTAAAAATTGCTAATAGTTATAGAAATTACCAGACCGTCGTGATGGATGTCGCGGTCGTCACCAAGGTCGTCGTCATCGAACGTTATGGGCATAGCATCGAGTTCAGCGTCACGCGGTTGTCGGAGTTCTTTAGGGACGGCGTCTTGATTCAGGACGTCTCTCGCGTGACGTTTAGCTGCAGAATAAGTTAGTGCAAAAATATTTGATCCACCACTAATGACATTGATTACCTTCACATGTGTCGGCGACGCCGGAGGTTGTCGCCGTCCGTCATATTTGGAGGACGTCTCTTTTCCTCTTTCAGTCAACAGATCTTTTAAGTGACCTTGTTTGAGGAGGTGCGCCACTTCGCGTCGTAGGGCAACACATTCATCGGTGTCGTGTCCGTGGTCTCCGTGGAATTCGCACCACATTGACTTGTCACGTCGGGGTGCTACTTTTTCATTCCTGAAAGGCCATTTAACAGTGTTACCCAAAGAATGTAAAGTGTTAACAATACCTGACGCGTCGACACTGAATCCATATTCAGTGAGCTTGGGTGGCAAGCCGGGGTCACTTTTCCAATCGCTTACGGCCCCGGTCTGACGGACGCTGTGGATCTGTTGTGGATGATCATAAGGCTTTGGACGCCATGAACTTTTTTTGGTCGACGTCGATTTCCTGTTGTCGGCGTTATGGATCGCTTTCCTTGACTGCATATCTTCCTCCAACCGGATTTGAGCCAAAGCTTTGGCATGGGCATCCTCGAACGTTGGACAAGGGTTCTTGGTGAGCTCTTTGTATAAATCTGACTCTTCATCCAATCCCCGTCGGAAAGCTTCGATCGCCATCTTGACATCACAATTTGGAATCGACACCTTTTCCCTGTTAAAAATGTTGACAAACTCTTTCAAGGATTCATCAGATTTTTGCACAATTCTGTGCAAATCACTAGCCTGTTTTTCCATTTTACGGCAACTAGCAAACTGTAAATTGAAAGCATTAACTATTGAGCAAAATAAGAGATAGTGTCGTTGCCAAGGTGGATACACCACTGCAGGGCTGGTCCAGTCAACGTCGATCCGAAGCCTTTACACATGCATGCCTCGCGCATGTTTCGAGGAATTGAGATGGTAATCATCCGTTGCTTGTACTGTGCGACATGGTCATTAGGATGTGATGTGCCGTCGTACAGCTTCATGGTTGGGACAGAAAACCGCTTCGGAACCATGATCATGGCAATAGGATCAGCAAAAGGCGAGTATGCATAGCTGTTCTACGTCGCTTTCTCCAAAGGGCGGGGACGCCGGGGATTCTGGCGATCATGTCCTCTAGTTGCTGGAGACGTTGCTGGATAGGATCATCGGAGAGGGAACGCTGTTGCGTCTGGACTTGGCCTCTTCGGAGAGTGGCGTCGGCGTCATCTTCAGCGTCGCCATCTGAATCTTCACCGTTCGCGGGAACGTCATGGTTCATTGGAGTATCAAATGCCTCTTCATCCAAATTAAGCATTTTGGGGACGCCGCCGACGTTGCGAGGCCCAGCTCCCATGGAGTGTTGCTGAGCGGATTTTAGGCTTTGATTCTCCATGCACGACGCGACATAGCTCTACTTCAACATGGCCATTGCTGCCTTGACGCGGTTAAGTTCGTCGATGACTTCTTGAGTGGTTACCCATTCTCTTGCCATTGCAAACACAGAAAAAATGAAAAGGCACATACAAACTAGTGGAGAAAAGAAAGCGTCAAAAGATGTATAAATATCTTGTTGAAGGCCCCACGGTGGGCGCCAAATTGTTTATACCAATTTTGTACCAAGTACGCAAAAGGTATTAGGGAGCGAACAACAAGAACAATATACCAAGATTAACAACGAATGAATAAACGTAAATAAGAATGTAATTGAAAGAAATGAAAGACAAACAATTGTTGACGCGGAAAACCCAAATGATGGGAAAAACCGCGGGTGACGCTCTTGATCACCAATCCACTATGATAATGCCGCGGTCAATATCAGCATTCAAGTACAATGATTATCAATACAATGCTGCAGAATATTAATGGGGTGGGAAAGAGAGTATGATAGTTTAGGAGTACTGGGAGTATGAAGTAGTATCTATCCTCAACTAGGTTACAAGACATAAATAGACGTGGACTAGAGAATATCCCTCATAGCCGTTGTCAAACCTCCTAGGAAATAGGGCACATCAGCCCTCTCTCCAACTGAATCCTTATTTCACTCAACTAACTTATATGTGGGCCCAAGAATTCTCCCATTTATTTGCTCCTGATGACTGCCTCTTCATATCCTCTTTCAAATCTCCCGTCCAACAGCTACATGCAAAACGTGGCCCAACACTCCTTATTATGAAAACTACATTGCAGTGGAAATAAAATGTTTACTTAAACTACAACTCGGTAATCACCATTGACCCCTTTTATTCAAACCATTAACTACGTAGATTATAATAGTTCTATAAGTTCAACCAAAACATTTAAAAGTTTATAAACCAGAGAATGTTCCCCGTATGCCCAAACTCATGCAAAGTTCACCCAAGCATACCTAATCGCTCCTCATTAAAACATCAATGGTTCATCATAGGTCGAAGAAACAACACAAATAACAAAAAATCAGCTATGTTGAGTACGTACATAATCAGTTAAATAATACACTAAGCATAATCAGAATAATAGTAATCATTCCTAGACATGATAATACAAGAGCATTAAATTCTGTTTTTACAATTTATTTGGCATCGAACGGGCACCGTCATCTTTCTAGAATCATACGGGCTACTTAATCCTTAATAGACAACTTGGTCTATTAGATGAAATGTAAATACGGTTTCGTTCCGTTCCACATCCATCACCTTATTATGCATACCCCCAAGATCGTACGGAACCTTCCGCCTACTTGAGTTATCAAAATTTGTAAGGACACTACTATCGTCACAGTAGGCCTGCGTAGGAGTGTAGAACAAGTCCCACGCTCCCCCCATTGTTCATTACTTGTAGGGATCTCAACTACAAGTTTATTGCTAAAGATCCTTCTTAGTGGTATTCATTCATACAACATTAAGCATATAATCACTTAATTTTCCTTCTTCGGTTATAGTCTTTAGTTTAGGCAACCTCTTGTAACATCCTTGCTACACAATAATTCATAGGATTCCAATCCAAATCTTATTTCATGCTTGTGATACGATAGAATTACGCATACCAATAATAATTCATTCCAACTCACAAGTCATACAACAAGGAAATACATACAGATTTCCAATTGATTTCATGTTACCAAACAATCTCATCAACCACAATCAACAACAGTTCCCTATCATGATTCTAGGTTCCAATATAACAATCATAACCTAAACATGATACAAATGTAACGAACTTAACTAGTAGGCATACGTACCTTGTAACGGAGAATCTTCACTGACTACTTAAAACGTCCTGCTTATGAAATTGGGACCTAATTGAATAATAAAATATTTCAGTGCTAAGTCCGTGATATTATATTAAATAAAAACAGCTTATCTAAATATTGAGGTTCGAAAAATAATAAAATAACCACTCTCGTTGATTAAGCTTTTTCCTTCATAATATTCATTGAAACCACAAATTTAGAACTTAATAATATGCTTGTAAATCTGTTTTTTTGCTAAATTATATAATACTTTATATATGACAACAAAACTTAAACAACTATATATAAGTATTATAAAAATCAGATTTGAAAAATAAAATTATCATAAGAATTAAAAACATAATTATAAATCTGACTTCTTTTACTTATTATCTATTTAATTTATAATCACAAAATTTACTCAAAGATAATAAGAATGATAAAAATCAGATTTAATAATTGAATTTAAAGAAGAAAAGAGAGGGGATGACTAACGACAAACCACCAAAGACCACGACCCGCGGCTGACTTGCGCCGGTGACCACGACTTAGCCCTCCGGCAGCACTCGCGCTCGACCCACACTCGCACCACCACTCGAACCTCCACGATTGACCCACCAGACGTGACCTTCTCACTAGAGGAAAAATTGTCATTTACTGCTGTAAAAGGGTTGCGCTTGTGTTTAAAACCGCAGCCCTTATGTTAAGCGCTACAGTCAGGCCCAAAACCGCAGCCCTTGGTTAGATAAAGGGTTGTGGTTTTAGGCCTGACCGCAGCCCTTAAAGGAAGGGTTGCGGTTTACCACTCAACCGCAACCCTTTTTTTATTTTTTAATCTCCAAAATAAACCGCGATCATTAATTTCACTTCCCTCCACACATTTTCGTTTACTCCCTCTCCTCTCCACGCAGCAGCGACCCACCTGAGCCCTAACCTTGAGAACTACCCTCCTGCGCGCCACCCTCCTGTGCGCCACCCTCCTACGCACCACCCCCACCGCACCACGCAGAAGCGACACGCCACGTGTAGCAGCGAGTTCTTCTCCACACATCAACATTTCATTGCCGAAAACCGCCCTACGTTGCGCGCCAACCACCTGAGCGCCAACTACTTGTGCGCCACTCACCTGCGCACCACCCACCCTTCTCACGCAGTCGCGCGCCACTACCCTGGGCCAGCTACCACCGTACCACCGCGTCTTATAGCTAGGTTTGCAATTTTCTGGATTTAATTTGATTTTCATAAATAAGTGTAAAGATTTGATTTACAGATTCATTGAACTAATTTTTTTTGTATGTTTGATGTTAATATATTAAGAAAACTAAGTTTCCTATGGTGGAAAACTGAAACCATGATATAATCATGTTCTTAGTAATTAACTTTTGACCTAGAAACAATTTGGCTTGTTTTTATTGATATTTCGCAAATTTAACAACAACCTGGATTTCGTTACCTTAATCACGCCGAGATCAGAGTATTTTCTCTGGTATAGTTTGGTTTGATGTTATAAAAAATTTGTCTTGGATGGTAAATTTGAGAAGGCATCAAAAAGCACGCAATCGAAGCTGAAACTTAGATCTCATTTATAATTTGTTGTAATGGAGTTACATGAGGTTAAATTATTGGATTTTTGTAATTTGAAACTACTGAATTATTATAATTTTGGGATATTTATGATAGTTTGAATTATTTGATGAGCTACATTAGCTATTAACTTAGATTAATGCGAACATATTTTATTTATAATTTGTTAATAGTTTAAATTAATGAGAAAAGTTTGTTTTAATATGTTTCAATGTGGGTAAGATATGATAATTTATATATATTAATGTATTTCTTATAATAATATGCAATTTGCAATTACTATATGCTAACAACTTTTTCGGCTTTATGTGTCTTAGATATTAGCATATTGGAAGCAACAAATCAACTAGGAGATAGTGCAGAGTATATATAGAGATCGATCTCCATATTGGTTGTTATTGGTATGTATTTATGATAAAGACAATTCATTATATATCTTCATTTATTGTGTATATATGTAGATTCAATTTATGTGTATGTATATTTCTTGATATGAGATTGGATGAAAACAATTTAATTAAGCTATGAAATGTATAAGTTATCACTAGTGGAAAAAACTGCTTTTGCTCCTTATCAAATGCTCCGGTTGACTAATCAACCAAAGCATTTGTGAAAATTTTCATAAAGAAGTTCACAAATGCTTGGGTTGATTAATCAACATCAAATGCTGGGACTAATCCTGAGCATGAATAACTCCGCTCCGGTTGACAACCCGAGCACTTGAACCCTCTTTGTATTTATGGAATTAGAACTCGCATAGTGTATTTTACTAAATATTATTTCGACCCTCATCAGTCTTCCCCTCTATTTGTTTTCCTCCCTCCAACTCCCAAATCTCCTACTCAATTGAAACCTCTCTCCTCGTCCTTATGCTCCCTCCGTCGTCTCTCCCTTCGTGTTCTCTGTCTCCCTCCTCATTAAACTACTTCTCTATGTCTGTCTTCGCCTCTTCGCTCTCGATCCGCTCCATGGATTGCATGTCCAAGTAATTTCTTTCGAACTTCATTGCTGTATTTCAGGTTCATTTTTTGGTTTCCTATATTTGGGGATTTTTTTAGGGTTTTCTTTAATTTATTAGGGTTTTCTTTGATCCAAAAACTTTCTTTCTCACCTCTGATTCGCCATTTGTGATTAGATTCCGTGATGACATTTGTGATTAGATTGTTTACAATACTATAGAGTGCATATCTTTTTGCATAATTTTAAGTTTCTTTGTGTTTTAACACCAATACCTTTGAAATTAGAGTTTCTGTTTGATTTGGGGTTCGTGAAATTAGGGATTAGGACTTGCAGTGGCTAAATATTGTTGATTCTTACTAATTCGATCTATCACTTGATCCTGATGCTTGAAAACCCTAAATATTGTTATTATCTTTTTTTCGGTATTGAAGTTGCGAGACTTTAAACATTTGACTTCCCTTACCCTGAGAAGGGTGAGAGATTTTTGGGAGTTCATGAGTAGATATTAATTGTTATAGATATAAGAAACTTTTGTATTGTGATGTGGTACATTATACTGTTTTATATCCTAGTGACTTGGGTCCCTCTATATGAAGTCTTAAAATTATGTCTTCTTGCTATCTAATTATTGTAATTTATATGATATTCAAGGTTATGGTGATGGATTATAAGCTTACATGGTCAAGTGGGACAGCCAGAGCTATGTTAATCAACAATTTTCACATAACTAATGGAGATGAGCTTGTTGGGTATGTGAAAATTATAGACACGGTTTATGTCAATGTTGGATGCGAAGCAAATGGATGTAAATAAAGTTTTAATAAATCTAAAGTTTCATATGTACCAGTCTACCAGGCCTAAAGGTTGTGACAATATGAAGGTGGAGTAGCCATGACCTGCTAATATGATGTGCTGAATCTTACTTTTGCTGTTGATTCTCAGACAAAACTTTAGATCAGTTCAAACCATGTTTGTTTTGTCATAATACATGTGGTCACCTCTTATGTTCGTTGCTTTTGCTTAAGTAATTGATCTATTGTTTAGTTGGATCCTTCTACCCATGTCTGATAGGATAAAGTTGTTAGATTATAGACGTTTGTAAGCTCTACAACACAATGAGTGACACAACTAATGGAGTAGTAAGTACTTACTACTCTTGTGGTAGCAACTACTCAAGAACACTGAGGATAAATTGAAATTTATCTTTTGCTAGTATTGCAGTTTGAGCAGGAGCCATTGACTTCTTGCTTTCATATCATTAAGCTCATTTGGTATTATATTCTTTTTCATTTGTATATTCTATTTGCAGGAAGCAAGTGAAGTACCTGGAGAAGTATTTGAGCTTTAATTAGTTTATGCTGGAGTTGTTTTAAGTGGTTTTTCTGTGGTATTGGTGATTGTTGTGGGTTTGATAACTTCCCCACTCTTGGATTAACACTATTCAAGAAACGTAAGCTTTTTTCACCACCCGTTTCTTTGTTTATTATTTGCCTTTATGCTGTCTTTCAAGGTCAATGCAAAAATTTGTTGCTTAGTACCTGGAATCCAGAATTAACAATCAATATTGCTTTAGTATCTTTAAGTTACTACTACTATTGCATCAAAGTCTTAAAGTGGTAAGAAATATGGATAAGAGAAGTTGTTTACAGTGACACTTGCCAAGCAATGAAGCTAGTTGTTAATACAGTAATCTAGCAACAATCTTTTTGTGGTGCAATTGTGTATAGTATACGTTGTGAGTTATAAGTAAAGGGAGAGTATGAAAGAAAATTATCGTTATCCTGAATTGATCTCGACTTTGCAAATTTGTAAGTAAGGCAGTTGACCTGAATGCAGATGCTAAACAATAGTTTACTTTTTCTCTCATTTGGTAGTCTTGGGACTAATTAGTACTTGTGTTTTGATCCTTAATTTAGGCAGCTAACTACCTAAACATCAAAAGTCTGCTGGATTTGTATGCAGTGTCAATTTTAGTGAAAAGACAGATGATGAAAAGAGTTGATGTTGGTATGCTGACAAGTTCAGCCACAAAGCAGGATATCGAGAATGTAGATTTAATAGGTGTAAAAGGACTAGTCTTTTCTTGCAATGTATCAAGCACTCACTTGGATACGAGTGCCTATGAAAATGACGGTGGTACTTCAAAAGACATACAACATGTGGCCACAAGTAGGGAATCGATTAATTGGATCAGTACTAGATGTTCCAAAGAAGAAGAAAATGAAACAAAATCAACTGCACTGACATCTTTTTCTTTAAAGTTTCAAATGGTGGTGAGAATATGGAAAATTTTACGAAAGATGCATCGAATAACCAGGAAAGCACTTCTAATTCTCTTAATTACGCAAAGGAACAACAGAGACTGTCAAACAGGAAAGTGATTTTGATGACGGTGCTACTTCTCAAGAGCCTAACATGTCAACTGCCTGCTGTCCTGGAACTGATAAGAAGACTGTTGATGTGATGAAATGGCAAAGGATTCAACAACTTATGCAGGAGTGAGGACATCATACCTCTTTGTGAAGGGTGTGAACCTTGTGTTGCACGGGTTGCCAAAAAACCGGGTCCTACTTTTGGGTGAAGATTTTATGTTTGTGCTCGCACGGATACTTCATTTAAATGCATTTGCATGCTGGAACCTACATAAGTTGCATATGTTGTGGTAATTTTCTTATACTTCATTTTCAGATCTAGGTTTATTTCGTAGTATGTCTGTAGCATCTTTACTAGCCGGAAGGGTTTGAAAAACCCACTTATGAGTTATGGCCACTTGAAAATTCGATCCATTGGCGGGGAGAAGCCGACCTCTTAAGTTTCTTATTCCTAAATGCGTTTTAAGAGACCTGCTCATATTATTTGGTGAGGGGAGGAAAATTATATTCTCTTTTTGGGTTATTATGGTAGCATCACTTCGTCAATTAGTGTCAAGCATATATATTGATCAAATAAGATAACTTATACATTAATCAAATATGATGATTTTTCTCAATTTGTGCTTCGCTTATATTTTTATCATCATATGATATGAAGCTGATGCCATTTTTTCAAATGGAAATTGGCGAATAATACTTTTTGAATTTTGAAAGAAGATACCAGAACTAGAAATGTTGTGATATGTCATTATTAGATTTTTGGTCGGTTGTACAAATTCTCAATATGTTTCTTGGCTCTATGTTGTGTATATTGGGTTCATAGATGTTGTTGGGTTTATTTTTGTCAACTGAACTCCAATACTCCAGTAAATAATCCATCCACAACTTATCATCTCGTTTTTTGACAAATTTCTAAAGTATAATAATGTAAGATAAGTTTTTTATTCCTTTTTTCAACAAATTAGTCTCACTTGAAATGTGGTCAACTTTAGTGACCTGTATTATCACTTGAAATGTGGTCAACAAGTCTGAGGTCTTTAAAAAACTTTTAATATTGAAGTGCAAATGATGTTTGTGATTTATGACACTAGGTCGAAAGAAAATATATAGAAGGTGATCGAGATTGGTTTCATGCTGTGTGATGTGTGTTTTAGTTAGTTGCTTGAGATATAACTAACTTCGATTAGTGCGCACAGTTCATACCTTAAAGTTCTGATTTACAGTTAAGGCTTTGGTTAAGTAGAAGAATGGCAATGATACTGTTCTTTTGGCCTTTTAAATAGCTCTTAATGAAAGATATGCTTTCAGGTTGCATAATTTAGAGCATCTAGTGCTCATACACTCTGTAGCTTTATAGTACTCCATATAATAATCTTACTACTACTTGCAGGTTGCATAATGAAAATTACTTGAGTAGTGGGAGTGAGCTAGCCACTCAAAAGGTGTGGAAGTTGTTAAGAGCTAGACCTTGATTGATTTTGAATGAAATAACTAAATTCTTTGGTTCTTTCTTAGAGATCCTAAATGTCAGTTTTTCCTGTTTTAGAAACTTCGTGTGTGGTGTAGGCTTGCTTTTGGACAATGGGAATTGAACAAGCCTTCATTTCTTAGCAATCAACAGTAAATATATTTGTGTGAGCTGACCTATGTGTGTGCTTCCCCTGGTATTCCTTGTGTATTGGGATAAGAAGTTGCAGTTTTATCTTCAGGTAATGGTTGTAATTGTCTTTTCTAATTTCTCCTATATATTACTTCGAGATTCATTTGGAGGTCAGTTGTGTTGTTATTATTTCTTGTTTGTTTACTTTTATATCTCTTTTGCAATTTAGAAAATAGTTGTGTTGTTTATTATTGGAATTTTTTTTAATTCATGCAAACCGGAAAAAAGAAAACAATATAAAGATTGTACATATCTTTCTCATAATAAAATCTTTCACTTCCTGAATGACTCGTGATTCTTTGGCAAGTATATGTAGTAATGTATGTTGCCGACATTGCATGACACCTCCAAATCTATAGTTGTTAAGCAAGATATGTATTTTCTTGGGAATGGATAATGTGTCATTCTTAGATATGCGTTGAATGTCTAATCATTCTCCATCCGAAAGTAGTTTATAGGCGACTTTTTATGTTATGTAATCCCCATGTCTTTGTTTACTCCAACTAATTCACTTCATAAGAAAAGAATTGCTTCTTGAAGGATATTCTGATGAGATTACATATACCGACATAATAGATCGGTGCTTAATAGTATGTGGTGCTTAATATATAGATCATACTGTTGCAATATATTCTATTGTGTGTCTTAACCTCGAAATTACTAAAGTCTAGTTAATCTTCTTTTTTGGTGCTAATCATTTGCCCTTGAATTACCGAAAAGTAGCTCGAAATTACTAAAGTCTATTATTTCTAGTACAAAGGATTTGTATAGACTTAGGGTGGAATGAAAAACTGAGCACTTATATCTTTTTTTTTTTTGGAACCCATATAGATTTGAGTCTGATTTCGTTTGTGATGTCCAAAATTACTTTGGAGAATCATTAAGTTATGGTTTTCAATTCCAAGTTTAATTATCTTGAATTACAAAGTATTTTAAGAATCTCTAAAGGGAATATTATTTTGTAAGAGTGAGTTTTAGTTTTAGTTTTAGTTTTAGTTTCAGTAAGAGATTATATTTTTTCGTAGGATTTTGTAAGAGTTAGTTTTAATCTGAGATTTTGTTAAAATGGTTATCAATTATTGTTACTGTGCGTGAGTTGATTAAGGAATTATGGTTTATTACTGTAGTATGGCTGCTGCTAGCACGCATGCTGCAGTAGCTGGATTTTTTTTTACTATATAAAATATACAAATGCTCGGGTTTTTAAGGAAAACCGGAGCACTTGTGCACGCAAAATACTTCGGTTTTAGGAACAACCGGACCATTTGAGAAAATAAAAGCTACGGTTCTCAACCAGAGCATTTGTAAAATGCTCAAATGCTCGTATGACGTCTGCTACGTGTCAAATACGGAGCAATTGTGGGCTTATTAACCGGAGCATTTTTGCACTAGTGTATATGAATCATCATCATCAATCATATGCCTAGATACCCGTTCAAGACTTACTCATGAGGAGTAAGTCTTGAATAGTCCCCTGTTTGGGACTGTCCTTGGACGTTTGATCTCACTTAGGTGGTGAATGTATGTCTTCTTTTCAATTCTAAGGAAAGTCTTGGCTTGTCGTTTCTCTACATTGTTCTCTGTGTACATATGTATATAAGCAATTATCTACATTGTACTTGGAGAACTATAGGGAAATGCTGCCGGATTTTCCTTAGAATTGAAAAGTTGGCATATGTTCACTAGTGATATTAAACGTCTAAGGCTGGATTAGTTTGGAGTGATGAGGACCTTCGGATGCATGCATACATTTGCACATGTGACTCTCTTAGCCTCCATTTGTATGTACGTGTTTTCAATATGTGATTGTGTTGCATGTGAATGTGCTTAAATGATTGATACTTATAATTGGTTATGTTTAATTAGAGGTTTTTTTGAATGAGATGGATCGTACTTGGATGTATGGTAGCCGTGAATCGATTGAGTTTGCGATTGGGGTCTCAGAATTTTGTAAATCTGCATTAGAATACCAAGCATCTTCTGAAGCAGTCGACTTTTATTGTCCTTGTTTAGATTGTGGAAATGTGAGCAAGGTTAGTAGTATTCATTTGCTTAGGGAGCATGTATTTCGTCGTGGGTTTAGGCCTCAATACCACATATGGGTTTGGCATGGTGAGGAGGGGAGATATACAAGAAGCTGTAGAATAATGAACGATGTATGTGAATAAGAGAAGGATTTAGAGGTCGATGATGAGTTCGAGGATGATGAGTATGGGGATGATGAGTATGAGGATGCTGATAGGGATCGGGTAGACGAGATGATACAAGAGGTTGAAGATCAGTCTTGCAAACGACTTCGTATGTTTGAGTTTATGTCTGAGGCTGCTGAAAGGCCATTGTATCTAGGCTGTACAAAGTACACCAAACTTTCCGCTGTGACAACACTCTTCAATATTAAGTCGAAAACAGGTTGTACGGATTGCAGTTTCACATCGTTGTATTAGCTGATATGCTCCCTGATGGAAATGAACTGTCAAAGTCGAACTATTATGCTAAGAAACTCATGTGTCCTTTTGGTTTAGAGTACTAGAGGATACTTGCTTGTCCAAACGATTGTGTGCTTTATCGTAATGAGTATGAGCATTTAGATGAGTGTCCACGTTGTGGATTGTTAAGGTACATGCGTGAAGGAGCTGGGGGTAGTGAATGACCACCAGCTAAGGTGTTGTGGTATCTTCCCATAATTAGGGGTGTAAGTGGATTGATTGGATTGGACTTTGCCAAATCCAAATCCAAGTCCAAAGTTTTTTGGACTCCGAGAAATTGAATCCAAGTCCGATCCAAATATTTTTTTAGTCCATCCATCCGGTCCGATAATTATTTCTTGAGTCCGAATCCGTTGATTCCCGGTCCGATTATTATATTTTTTTTCCCCCGATTTAGATTCAATTATTCATAACATTTTTTGAGATGCTTGAGCATTTGACATCTGATTCAATTATCAATGTCCACAAATTAGATTGAAAGCTTAAATTAAAGTAAAATACTATGAATACAAAGTTGAATTAGATGCCTACCTTGATCTAAGTTGAGAGGAAGCAGAGAGACTGATAATATAATCTGAGAGAGAAGTAGAGAATGCGAGAGTCGAGACAGCGAGGTAGAAAGAAAATGAAAGAGTAAGAGGAAGTGAGTAGTGAGGAGTGAAGTGAGATAGAATTAGTCGGCTACTAGCCTACTCCTGCAGTACTGCTAGTATCATTTACTTATTTAACAAATGAAGCCAAGTGAAATTGTGCGGCGCCAAGTGAAATTGTCTAGCGCCCGGTTGACATATTTAGAGAGGGAAGGTTGAAAACTCCAAAATTTTAAAAATAGTATCAATTATATATATATATATATATATATATATATATATATATATATATATATATATATATATATATATATATATATATATATATATATTTGGACTGGACTGGACTTATTGGACTCCAAAGGAGTGAGTCCAAATCCAAGTCAGAAAATATTTGGACTCGAAAATTTGAGTCCGAGTCCGAGTCCAGAAAAATTTCAGTCGGTCCGGTCAACCAAATTTGCAAGTTTGACTGGATGATTGGACTCCGACTTTTCGCTCCGCTTACACCCCTACCCATAATACCTAGATTTAAGCGCATGTTCTCACTAAAAAAAGATGCGAAGAATTTGCGGTGGCATGCAGATCGTAGGAAGAAAGACGGTTTGTTGAAGCATCCGGCTGATTCCCCTGAGTGGAAAAGTATCAATAGGGTGCATAAGCCGTTTGGTAACGAGGATAGGAATTTGAGGCTTGAATTATGTACGGATGGCATGAACCCCTTTGGCAATCTTAGTTCTCAGCATAGTAAATGGCCTGTAGTTTTAGTGATTTATAACTTGCCTCCTTGGTTGTGCATGAAACTGTAGACACCAAATTTTGAACCCTTTTTTCGGATAAAAAAGGTTTTGAAAAATAAACATAACAAAATCGTCACACATCGTGGAGCGCTCGCCCTGGAGCGCGAGTTTCATTCCGTCGTACGGTTTTCCGTTTTTGTGGTTTCGGTTTAGAAATATATTTTTGTGAGTCGTAGTTGATAACTGTAACCACCGTTTTAATAAAGTGATTTATAGTATAATCATGCTCGGGTTTTTGTTAATTGTCTTAAGTTAGTCTTTCGGAAAAATGAAAACGAGTCGCGATTAGGCGTCGGGATTTTAGTCGTATCCCAAAACCGGCATTAATCAGTTTTCTTGATGGTCAAGTCATTGTTCATTGGATAAAGAATAAGAATATATTCTTTATTCACTAAACCCATCCTTTATCCATTAGTTAGAGAATAAAATCATGAAAGAGAATAAGAATAAGAATCAAATCCAAAGTGTCAGAGCCAAGGATCCGATTTTTTTCCAGAAGATTCGAACTGTGCGCCAGGCACATGACCATGCACCAGACGCACGATCATACGCCCAGCGCACAACAGGCTCCTGCTCTAGACGCAGGCATGTGTGCCTAGCGCAAGGTGTTGTGTCTAGCGTAGGACGTTGCGCTAGGCACAGTCTCCTAATCAGTTTGTTTTGCACGTTTTTCGATGCTTTTTTTTCGTATTAGGATTTTAAGGAAGAATATTTTCTAGAAAATCTGATTTTGCCTCATTTATGAGAAAATCTAAAAAGAATAAGAATATTTGTATTTCCAAAGAGATTTGATGATGTCATTAGAGTGAGGTCATTAGAGTGATGTCATTAGGGTGATTAAGAATGAAGAAAATCAGATTTTTTTTGGGTGAAAAATCTGATTTTCTACCTCTTTGAAACCCTAGTTCATCTCGTTCATTTCTCTATAAATACCATCATTTTTTCCACTTCAAAACCAAGTTGAAAAGAGTTCAACTTAACTTCACTAATTCTCTCATCTTCTCTACTTCTTTCCTCCAAAGAAATCACACTTAAGAAAAGAAAGAAAAAGTTAGTAAGATAATTAGTAAGTAAAGAAGTTCATCAAAAGAAGAAAAAAAACACAAAAAGAGTTTAAGTTAGTAATTAAATGGATTTAGAAACTCACTTAGAAATTAAGAAAATCACAAAAAAGGTAGAAAAATTTGCAAAAAGGAAGTGCATCATTGAGCTAGCAAGGTAAAGTGGAAACTCTTGTTTATTTTTTATTATTTTTTTAATCATCTACTAGCTTTCTCCTTGTTTTCTTCTTATCATTTTTCAATCTTTGGAGTGATTTGGGTATGTGGAAGTCCTAATAGGTTCCCAACCTTAAATCACCCCACCTAGAATAATCACCTCTTATGGGGTGACTCTTAGGAAACAATTTGATTATGTGATTTTCCTTAATCAAGTTGTTATTTATAACCAAAAATGTTTTCACAAAAAAATTCAAGATAAGTTGTGCATAAACATCTCCATAAAAAGAAAATGTGATGTTGTAATTATAGTCAGTTTTACTTTCCTATCTTATTTCATTTTTTCGTCTTCATTAGCTAATTAGTTCGTAGGATTTAATATTTTTCCTATGAAGTGTAAGATGTTTCCAGCCATTGGGCTTTGGAATTTTTTGTAAATAATTAAAAATCATACAACTTTGTTGTGCAAAACTAATTTTGTCCAGTAGCACCTAGGATTGTTCTATCAATAAAGTTTAAAATAAATTCATTTAGATAAAACTAAAAACATCAAGTTTGAATAAAACATCAGTAGAATTTCAAAAATATAAAAATCATGTTCATATGAATTTTATACAATTTTATATCATTTCAGCAAAACCATTCATGTAAATCACTAAATTTCAGGATACTGATTTTCTCTTTAGTTAAGAAAATAAATAAAAACGGTCTTACAAATATCCAATTCAAGTAAAAAATTACAGTCTAGTCTTTCAAAGTGTCCAGAATGTTCATACCAAATTTCACTTTAAAATGAGTTAAATAAGTTAGGTCTCAAAGAACAATTTGAATAAAGGTTCTATTTTGACCAATTTGAGTATAAAATTCACCATAATTCAAGTGTTCACTAAAAAGTTGTGAACTTTTCATACAATATAAAGAACTCAATGGGCTATCCATATATGTATCATATTCTCAGTTTAACACTTTGTACAGAAAGTTATGATTTTTGAAAGTCAGTACAAGAACAAAAAGGCAACCTGGAAAACAAAATAAAGTAATTAACTCAACTCTCATAAAAAAAATGTTTTCTTTTCATACGAAAATGTGAATAAAAAAATCATGAATTCCTTAAGTTTATCTTAAAATGACTCATTTTATCATGTAAATAAAAATCAATAAAAATTGTCATAAAAAATCAAAATCAAAGAGGTTAATTAATCTTTAATTTTCACAAGTTTATAAATAAACATAAATTCCAAAGCCCATTCAAGGAAATGTAGATCAAGGAGCATCATGGTGAAGATCAAGATTGAAGATTTGTATAGATCATAGGTTTTGTACATTTTGTTGTAATAATGATTCTTTGTAAATAGTTAATGCATCACTCAATTAATAAAAAAAACATGGAGATGTTTATGCATAATTTTCATAAATAATTCCACAACTCTTTTTAATAAAATGAGCAACCAATGTTACAAATATTGCATGTTGGGCCAACATATCATAGTATATGAATCAAATGACCCAATCTCAATTAAGAGGAAAAATTACAAATCTAACTAAGTTAAATTGTATGATGATCCATCTTACATTTTAAAATGTGTTCTCCATATTCAAATGAATTAATCATATAATTTGACATAATTGAATTGGTAATTATGACCTCCTAATTGATTTTAGGCCGTTTCACGTGTCTCACTTTAAATGGCCAAAATTCCAATTAGCCAAACACAAATCTCCAAATTCAATCTGAGATTGATCATTTCTCTCCAAATGACTTAATAATCTTCAATTAAAATTATTTTTCAAAAGCCTTCAATTAGTAAGCAAACCTTCTAAGACCTCTTGAAAATCATAAACGTGATCACTATTAAGGTGGTTATTTCAATCCCCAATTAATCGCTAATTAGAGCGGTTGACACAAACTTCTTTTAATCACTAATTGGAGTGGTTACCTTAAAACCCTAATAATCGTTAATTAAGACGATTATTATTTTCATTTTAATCACTAATTAGAGTGATTATTTCAAACCCTAATAATCGTTAATTAGAAAGATTATTTTCCTCATTTAATTACTAATTAGGGTGATTATCTTAAAACTTGGTTAACCACCAATTAGGGTGATTAGCTTAACCTTTCATCATATTTAAAACGATTATTTTCCTCATTTAATCACTAATTAGGATGATTATCTTAAAACTTGGTTAACCACCAATTAGGGTGATTAGCTTAACCTTTCATCATATTTAATCACTAATTAGAGTGATTATCTTAAACCTCAATAATCATCAATTAGGGTGATTATTTCCTAACCTTCATTGTTAATCACTAATCAAGGTGATTATCTTTCCTTGAATAATCACTAATTAGGGTGATTACTTATTTCCTTCCTTATTAATCACTAATTAAGATGGTTATCTTAATCCTTCATATTTAATCACTAATTAAGGTGATTATCTTAATGTCATTTCAATCACTAATTGGAGTGATTACCTCATTTTAATTAGATTTGTTTAATTTTACCTCATTTTAATTAGATTTGTTTAATTCTAAAGGAGAGTTATTCATAATCTATTCCCTCCTCTTCTTTCCCCAGTGGAATTGGCCATTTAGGGTGAGACATGTGCTCGAACTACGACGGTTTTGATCCATGAGTGGATTCCAATCCCGCAATGATTGGTACGTAGTGCAACTTCAGTGGTCAAACCTACCATGTACAAATGATATATTGGTCCTAAATAAAAATGGTTAATGTGTATATGTGCAAATTATGTGATTTTCTTTCTTTTTAATAGCCATGATTACTTTAAAATGGAAAATAACGCATTTAGTAAGAGCCCGTTCTTCAGAACGGAAGAGGAGACGAGTTCCAGACGTTCGCAGCTCTTAACCTAAACCCCGAACCCTATATCATGGTATGAAATACCAATTTTCAAAAAATCCTTATCCATATGAAGTCATCATCGTTTTAAATGATTTTTCTTGAAATTGATTTTAAAACGATTTATTAAATAAATATGTCCCTATTCAGATATTAATAGGGTGGCGACTTCCAAGTTTTCTAAACCTCAAAGTCCAATGAAAGACTTTCGTGGGATTCAAACCGTTAATTAAGACAGTCAAAAATCGAATACCACAGGCTGGCGACTCCACTGGGGAATCTACTTCCACTAGAAGTATATGCGGTTTAAACCTGAACAATGCGTTATTTTCCATATGTATATGTAATAATAATAATAAAGAAAGTTAATCATGGCTATTCCCAATTTATTTTTTGTATATAGCATGCTTATGTGAAAATTACGTGTGCTTGGTAGTTTAATCGATCCATACACGTGTAGTCTTTTTAACCATTTTCTTATTAGGTCTGATACCTCTGTCTATTGGCAAGGGTCAGAATTTTAGAATGACAAATTAATGAATTAAGGGCGTAAAACCTGCATCCGCGAGCTATTACGACCTGCTCTGTCAGGAGCGTCCACCCTCGATGGACACAATGGAAGTGACTCGAGGCCACTTTAACATAATCTCTCCTTAAATTAATCACCTTTTAGTGGACTTGTAGGACACAAGGAACAATGCACAAATGTCCTTTATTTACTTCAGTTATTGAATAATGTAAAAAAAAAAACTTTCAAAAGATTCCTCAGTCCGTTTTCAGTCGGTCAATATTTCAGTAATCATTAAGTGTAGCTGAATTGCTGCCGAAATGATTATTGAAATATTAAGAGTACTTTTTGTTTATTTATCACAAGAGTCATGTAAAAAAAAATATGTATGTGCTCACCCATTTTCAAAAAAAAAAAATCTCACATTTACTTCATAATTCTTTTCCATTCAAATTGGTAATTATTTTTAAAAAAAAAGGAAAAAAAAACTCAATTAATTCAAATTGGTTTTTTCAAAAACAAAACCAAAATTTCTTTCTAAAAAAAAAATTGTTTTGAAAATGAAATCCCAAAACAAAAAAAAATGAAAAATGAAAAATGACAAGTCATAATCACGAGTTCAAAATGTGTCATGTTTAGGAATTAGAATCTAATTAAAACATGGTCTAAAAACACGAGACGTCTAGTCTAAAGAAAAAAAAATTGACTAAAAAAATTATGTCTAATCAAAAGGGATAATCACATTTGAAAAAAAAAGAGGAAAAAAAGAGGATTCTTCCATTTCCTGCTAAGAAAAAAAAACATATAAAGAAAAAAATTCATTAGTCATTTACTAACGTTATTAGTATGTACATTTCAGGTACTTCACATTAAAAAAAAAACAAAAGGAGAAAACTGAAACCTGCATCATTTCACAATGTCTGATTCTGGAAAGCAAATTCAGACTAAAGCTTCAGCAAAGGGCAAAGGACGTTGGAGGTCTATTAATCAAATATATGCAGACACGGAAGAATCTTTGGGAACCATGTACAGTCGTCTGAAAAGACAGGGTCTTCTAGAAGTGAAGCATCACTGTTACACTTTGCCACCGCCAGGGTGAACATGGGATTATACTGTAACTTTTGCCATCAGTATGGACACGAAACAGACTGGTGTGTTGACCTTCGGCATGCCATCCACTAGCTAATAGAAGATGGAAAGATTCCCATTCCTCCATCATGGCTGATCTTCCTAAGGAACTAGATCCTCATCAAGCTTTGTACATCACTTTGAAATGCAATGGGCGAGAAATGACTAATGTACTAATAGATGATGGATCGGCACTTAATGTTTGCCCCAAAGGAACACTTTATGAGTTAGGTTATAACAGCATGTTATTAAGCCCTACTGATACAGTATTGGGAGCATAGGACAATTCTTCAGGGAGGACTATAGGAACGATCAACCTTCAACTGAGGTATAAAGACTGGATTTGTGATGCAGATTTCACAGTTGTCGAAGCTTTAACGTCATTCTCTTTGTTATTGGGGAGACCATGGCTCCATGCGAACAAAGCCGTTGCCTCTCCTGCACACCAGAAACTCAAATGCCCAACAACGTCGGGAATAATAACCATGCATCCATGGTAATCCTACGTGACCAAGAAATTTCCCCCCGCACCACCATCGGTAGCGGATGAAACAGGTCCTCAGGATGTTCCCATCAACCCCTGCATGCTAGGAAGTAATGTTCCTTCAATACCCTAAGGATCAATTCGGGAAGCTATTTGCACTATCCCAATGACAATTGATCAACTCATCGCTTATGCCAACATCTCGTTGTGCTCGGGAATATGCCAATAGGACCTCTCAACACGGATCGAGGTTGAAACCACCTCTGCGCATAACCTTCTCGATAAAGATCTCCCCGATAACCCCAGTTCATAACGGTGCTTTGTACATTGCTTTTGATCACAATGCCGGACATATCAAAGGTGTAATGGTCGATAACGGAGCTTACGCGATCTTTGTCTCCTCGGTACCCTTAAATGGCTCGGGTATTCCCCTCCTCAAGGAGAAACCTCAATAGGGACCATAGTTGCATATGATGGTGCCAAGCGGGAAATTATGGGGTCAACAACTATGATCTTGCGTATCGAAGTTGTCATACGAAAGGTGGACTTTATGATCATCGATTGCGAAGCTCCTTTCACAATGTTGTTGGGACGACCGTGGCTCCACGAAAACCATGCTATCATCTCGACGTTGCACCAAAAAAGTAAAAATGGTAACTCCGCACGGAGTAATCACCATCCCGGGAGATATAGCCATGGGGGCAACAATGCAAAAATCTCACATATCTCATGTGTGTCACTTAAATCATGAACAGAATGGCAAGGATTCGTAGAAAGCGCATCGGATATGCCGCCCCTCAAATCGGTAAAATCCTATTTCCCTTTGGCCTATTCTCGAGGAGGATCTTAATCAACCGAATTGGGACCCGGATATGAGAGAGGTAAAGAGAATTGAAGAGAAGTTTCATTGGCTATACAAAGAAACATGGCCCGTTCGAGTGTCGGGGAAAAGAAAGTTCAAGACACAAAGTTGCCGCCATCCAATCTATCATGGAACCTTATATATTTCTGTATGAAATTGATTATGAAACAAGAGCTTCTTGCATCTTTGGTGTGCAAGGCATAGGCATCATGGCTCCTCGGTCGAGAGGACAACCCCTTATATGTCAAGAAGAAGAAAGAAAGGTGGGACGAGACGTCTTCAAACAGGAGAACATATGGTTTGGCGCCCGGTAAACTGAAGCCTGAAAAGTTTAGGAAGTACCTGATTCATTTAATCGCTTTTATATTGTATTTTGTAGGTAGAGCTACGTGCGGCTTGATCCTCTAAAAAAAAAAACAACAAAATTCAATGTTGTAATGCATCTATCTTAGTTTTCTCTACTATGTAATGTACTAAAAGGGGTACGTAGGCAACTCATTTTTTTGAGTGCAGCTGCAAAAAAAAAAAAAGAGAAAAATTATGTAAAATTTCATATATCAGAACTACGTTGGACCTGATTCTCCATTCAAAAAAAATCATCACCGGAAAAATTTCTTCCCCAAATCCAAATCCACTTATGGAGATACGTAGGCAACCTTCGGGTGCGGCCCCTTTTGCATTTGATATTTTCTTTTATGATTTCAGCGCTTAAAAGCAATCAATACATGCAAATCACCACAAAGAAGAACGATATCTGGGGGGCATTATAATTTGCCAAAATGAGGACACAGGCCTCGCTATACCTTTTTTCTCTTATTTCTGTAGCAGCAGGAAATGGAAGGATATCGTTAAATTGATTTTGAAAAATGTTTGTGTATTATCCCGAAAAAATATATGAGTCTGAAAAGTGGAAGTTTATAATGTAAAAAAAAGGTAAAAAAAAAATAACAAGTCAAAGAAATCTAATGAAAAATCTCAAAACAAATGATAGAGTCAAGGTTTTACACCTTTTGATAAATGATAATTGAAATTGAGGTAAAAAAAAAGGGGAGAGAATATTCAAAGATATCATTTCTTTCATTCCCTACAAAAACCAAAAAAAACAAAAAAAAAAAGAAACAAAGACTGGACAAACTTCTGTGTTAACTTTTCATCTCATTTCACAGGAACTCTGCCTGGGCCCGCATAGGATCTAGGCTGATTCGCCGAGGTTCTGACCATAGTGAACGTTCTCTGTCAATAATATTGTCATCCTTGTCTACACCAGCTGTATTCTCTGCTACACGTCTCAACATGTCTGAAATTCCGAACAACGAGCACCAACAAAACTCTACCCCTCCACTTGATCCAATGACTGAGCTCCGAGGACTTGTCCAGGCCATGCTTGACCGACAGGATAATATTGAGCAAACTGTGTTAGGCATAATGCGCCAAAGCTCCCAGATGCCTCCTCCTCCTCCTCCTCTGGAGTCGGAAGTAGCTTTGCTTTTTCATCTTGAGCCTCTGAACAATGAGAGAGAAATTACCACAAAACTCGAGGAAGAAGTAGTCAAGCTTAAAGAAGTTTTAAAAGGCATGACTAAGGCTGAATCATGGATGGATATTCATGGATTAACTCTTTTCCCGAAGACACGATTACCCCATGGTTTCAAAATGCCTAATTTGACAAGGTTTGATGGGACCGGTAGCCCCACTAATTTCCTGAAAATGTATGTAGGGGCAATGCGTCCCTGGGGAGTGGAAGAATCCTTGATGGCCCAACTATTTCAACAATATTTATATGGTGCTCACTAGTAGAAAAAGGACGATTTGCGTCCCCCCAAGTGCGTCGCATGAAAGGCAAAACGACGCAAAAACATAATTTGCGTCGCATGCAGTGAAGAGTGCGACGCACAATATGGGTACAAAGCATTCGATACGAGCTATATGCGTCGCACCTTGTTGGTGTGCGATGCAAAAGTGGTATTTGCGTCGGACCCTTAGGCCCATCCGACGCACATCACTGCATCATGGATACAAAAATTAAGGCCCCTATCTGCGTCGCACTTAACTAAAGTGCGTTGCAAAAGGCTTATCTGCGTCGGACCCCTTGGCCCATCCGACGCAGATCAGCCCACACCCCCTTATAATTTTTTAACACGCCATCTCACCCTCTCTAATCTAATAAAACTCCCTCTCAATTTTTCTTAACCCTAAGATCTCTCTTCAGCTGTTTTACTTCTCAACTTTCATCTCTCACCATTTCTCTTTCCTCTTTCCACGGTTACCCGTTTCTCTCTCTTATGCGGCACCTCGTCCGGTGATTTTCTGCTCGTCGGACCGGTAGCATTCTCTTATGCGTCATTGTCCGCTGCTGTTCTTCGCGGTTTCACCGGCGCCGTTCGAGTGGAAAGCAGAGGAAAACGAAAAGAAAAAGTGAGTTCACTTCTTTGATGTTGCCACTGATCTTCTTGCTTAGCGTTATTTGGACTTGATTTTGGTGGTGAAGATTTGATGATTTCGGCTTCTCTTCTTTTCTGGCGACTACACAGGTTGGATTTTTTTTTTTTTTTTAGATCTGATTTGTTTGGCATTTATCCTAGTTTTCGAAGTTTTTTGGCCGATTATATGTTCGGTTCTCTCAAGTTTTTTGGCCGATTATATGTTCGGTTCTCTCAAGTTTTTTGGCTGATTATATGTTCGGTTTGTGTCTGTTCATCCACCGTCATCACCGTTCGTTTGTGAAGATCGTCGTACAACCAAATATAGATGAAGATCGTGGCCGTTCATCCACCGTTCATCCACCGTTTCATTGTATATCAGTTTTAGATCTGGGAATTTTGATCTTCATCCAGTTAAATTTCATTATTTTTGTATAATTCCTTTGTTAGTTTGTTTAGATTTTTGATAGTTCAGATTTCGGATAATTAGTTTTAAGTTTTTATTTGTGTTAGATCTGATTTTTTTGGGATCTAATTTGTAATGGGTTAATTTCAGAGGTTGACGATTTGTAATGGTTCCTTTAATGGTTGGAGATGAAACTCCATTTCTTGCGTGCAAATTCCAGTTTTTCTCTCTCCAATTGCTTCAATGCGTGTCAGAATCAGCACACAATTTTTTTTTTCGTATTATTACTCCCATCTGCGTCGCATGTGAAGCATTGTGCGACGCAGATGATACATCATCTGCGTCGCACATTGCTCCACATGCGACGCAGATAGGAGCGCAAATGCCTTTGGGATGCAAGGGCGAGGCGTCATGTGCGTCGCATGTTGCGTGGGTCCGACGCAAATAGCCTATCAACTGTGTCGTATCCTCATTCGACGCAGATCCTGAATCCTTCATCTGCGACGAGACCTGTGCCATCGGACCAATGTCCGACGCAAATGGTGGTCCCAGGTCCGACGCAAATCGTTAATTCTGTACTAGTGGCTGCAGCACATTGGTTCCCCAATCTTGAAAATACAAAGAAATCCACTTGGGCTGACAAAGTTAGAGAGTTCTCAAACCAATACAAGTATAATGAAGAAATTGATGTTAATAGAAGGGATCTGGTGACCACTTCTCAAAACCTTAATGAGACATTTTCTTCATTCATCACTCGATGGAGAAACAAGGCTTCCAAAATGATGAGTAGGCCTAATAAGGAGGAACAGCTGCAAATGGTTGTGAAGAACCTTCTTCCTGTCTATCAGAAGCATATGGCATACCAATATTTCCCGACCTTTAAAGTTTTGATTGCTATGGGAACTCTAGTTGAGGACGCTGTGAAAAGGGGAGACATCAAGAAAGATGAACATACTGGCAACGCCACTTATAATGCAAAGTTTGGAAATAACAAAAGAGCCCCAAACAATAATTCAGCAGCTCTTAAGACAACTAATGCGATCCATGCCATTGGCACATCGTCTGCATTCCAGTTGCGACCACAAAGGAACTTTACTCCTTTGAACATGACTTACTCCCAAGCTCTCTCCAAGTTAAAAAGGGTCAATCTCATTCAACACTTGAATCCACACCCACCTCCTAAAAATCCTTACCCTGGTTATGACTCAAATCAAAACTGTGAATACCATCAAAGCCCGGGGCATAATCTCGAAAACCGCACTGGCTCTAAAGCATCAAATTCAAAACCTTGTGGATGATGGAAAACTTTCTCTGGGATCCATCTCCAATAAACCAAATGACTCTCAGCCTAACATCACAAAAAACCCCCTTCCTAATCATAAACCCTCATTCACCATTGATGTCATCTATGCTGCTTCGGACGGATGCGATCCAGTTCAGTTAATCTGCAAGACAGTTCCTCAAATGTATGAAATGCCGATAGCCGTAGGTTACAAGTGCCAGGTATATGACTATTCCACTCAAGAAAAGTCAAAATGATGTCTTGTAAAGACCCCAACTTTACTCTCAATAAGGATCCATTCTCTAACATGTGTGGAACTTTGGATTATGACGGTGCCTTCTTCATTTTGGACTCGATGTCGATGAAGATGCCTCTTCGGTCTTAACAATTGTGGAGAAAAACACTTGGAGGACATTCCACCACTCCCAAATACATACGGCGCCCCATCTCGCCTCGATGATCTTAGTGATGAGGAGTATGTGGATATCTCTCATTTGACTAGAAGCGGGCCGCCATTTTAAACCATCCCATTTGGAGGATGAAAATCCTTTGGAGGTATTGAGAAGGAAGGAAAAGGGCAAAGAGCCAATGACGAGAGGAAAGTAACAAGGAAGATGATGCTATCAAGCGCATGAAAGAAGTAAATGCTAATGTTTCCATCTCGGAAATTGTTAATGCATTCCAGCCTCATAGGGCGATTGTTCTAAAGCATCTTAATCAAGCCTCTGTAAGCTCTTCTATAACACCCTGACCGGATGGTGGGTCTCATCATGGGGAAGATCGAACTCTCATGTTCACGAACAATGTTCTCCCCGACAATATCAACCACAATAATTCATTACACATCACTATACGCTGTAATGGATGGGAGATACCTAGGGTGTTGATCGACAATGGCTCCGCAATCAATGTTTGCCCTTTGCTTGTGCTAACAAGGCTTGGGTATTGAAAAGAGGATACGGTACCATCCAACCGGGCGGTCGAGCATACGATAATGCTAAGAGAGAAGTATTGGGTTTGATCAACCTCCTCATTGAATGTGGTCTGTGGCAAGGAAGGTGGAATTCATGGTCATTGACATACAAGCTTTGTTTTAACTTCTTATTAGGAAGACCATGTGCGCATGAAAATAGAGCGGTAGCCTCCACTCTACATCGGAAGGTAAAGCTTCTCAGCGATCGGGGTGATGTGACTATTTACGGTGATCCGAAATTATGACCATCTCCAACGCCTTGGGAAAATCGGTATTGTATACGAACGAAGTGGAGGGCACTAGGTTGGATGGTTACACTATCCATCGTATTCTAGCAGCACTTGAAAATTCCTGGATAAATAAGGTCCTATTTGCGCACACGGATGTAGCGAAGAAACAAAACCGGAGTATAGTGAGGATGATGAGGGAAGAAGTGGGAGCTCCAAGCATTGACACTCGTGATACGTCAATTGAAGTACCGGAGGAATCTTGTATCGGCCAATCCCGAAGACAATGATGATCATGACTCAAAAAAGAGATCTAGGGTCGACGATTTTGACCTGGATTTAATGTAGTGGGTCCTATCCAAGAGGTTCACACTGAGTCACTTATTCTCTTTCCGGGATATCAACATGAAGATCACTATCGTGAATTACCCCTTTTGTCCACTTAGTGGGATTTGTGAATGCCTAGAAGGACCAGCTCATGCTGTTTGACAAGAGTCTAGAAGGACCGGCTACGGGTGGTGCTTATTCTTCGGATTGTGTAGATAGGGTTTGGTTGGGAAAATGCTAGCCAAGCCTTTGCTAATTGGGCTCTCGAGCATAAACAAACCGATGTCAGAAGTTCAAGCTACTCACTTTGCATCAAGACGGTTTGGAAACTTTCTCGCACTTTTGTTCAAGATGCGCTTACATTCGCGCCCGGCTTCGTGTCCCATTTTCGATCGGGAATTCATGCTTATATTCTTTGCGAAACCTGAATGATTTCTATTATCGTCACATGGTTACTATCAAATACACCTCCCTTAACCACATGGAAGAACATGGTTTCGACATCGATACTCTGTAATTGCAAGAAAAAGCACCTCGGGAAGATCTTGAAACTCCCAACACAAATCCAAGGGTATATGCTAAGATGGATGAACCATTGAGTATGGTCTATGATCGCCTTCGGAGGCAAGGTATACTTCTAGTTCCAGCGCATGTGCACTGTGTACCCCTTCCTGGAACAGACATGAGCAAACTCTTCACTTATTGTCGTCAATTTGGGCATGAAGCGATCGAAGCCATGACCTTTACTACAAAGTGCAAATTCGATTGATCGAGGCATCATTACTCCAACCCACAAAGAAATACTGCAAAGATGGTGTCATCACGTCCACGACCGTAATCCCAAGTCGATATCTTTATGGAGCCGGTTGAACAAGGTAAGATTCATCCCACTTCCCGACGCCTTAGGGTCGAAGTCATCCACAAATCTTGCCATTATCATCGGTTGCATGGTCACGCCGGAAACCAATGTCTTGCTCTTAGCTATCGTATCGAAGCATATCACCAACATAGCTGTTGTCTACCGCAAAGCTACTTGATCGTTTTCCAAAAGAGAAAAGTCTTCGGTAGAAGTCCTGTAGGGGGTTAGCCCATCAAAAAAAAAAAAAAGAAGAAAAAAATCTTTTAGCCGTTAGTATTAGAGAACTACGTGCGGCTTGAATCCCCCATTATCACTTACACTTGCTTTGGAGATCACTCCACCTATGTAACACACGGGGTACGTAGGTACCTCGATATGAGTCTTGTTGCTTTATTAAATAAAAACACTGTAGTTCTTTTTAAAAATAACGAACTACGTTGAGTCCCGATTCCCCATAAAATGCACTTGGAGCAATGGGGATATGTAGCTGACCTTCGGGTTCGACTGAATATATTAACCATTGTATTTCGGGCAATATGATCCAAAATTCAAGATGCCGGTCATCGTAGGAGCAATTTCGGAATCTTGAATTGCGCATCAATGGGGATCTAAGCCTAATCTCTATATTTTCTATCTTTGTTCAAATATTAAGCGGGAATGGAAGAATGAAAAATCTGTTTTTCAACCCTAATGATTGTAAAATCATTTAAAAAGGTTAAAATAAAGTCCAAAAATAAAAAAAATTAATAATAAAAAAGCAAAATTGCGAAGGTGGACCATTCCAGTCAAAATATGGCAAAGTTGTTTTCGAAAATTTTCTTTACTCTACGGTGCATTACGTAATATGTAGCCTTCTTTTCTTTTCTTTTAATTCTTTTTCTCTACCTTTAGGTCCAAAAAGAAGAAATTTGTCCACTTCTCTAAGGATGACCAATTACAGGTCGGGAAAACAAACACCTCGGCCCTACCCACGAATCTTTGTCAAGAGCCTGTAGGGATTTCCATGCAACCTCTGTCCAAAGGATTTCAAATTATGATGAAGATAGGTTATACTCAGGAGTTTGGATTAGGGCATGATGGTAAGGGAATGAAGCAACCAATCCCCGTAGTAGGCAAGCGAAGCAGAGCATGGATTAGGATATGATCAGTGCGGCAACTTCTCGAAAACACCCAAAAACCTTCTTCTACCCTCGTTGGTGGAGTTAATGCTGCAAGGAGATGCAACCTCTGTCCAAAGGAATCTGTATCGGTAATCCCTCAAGGCAATGATGATCATGACTCATAGAAGAGATCTAGGACCGACGATTTTGACTGGACTTTAATGTAGTATGCCACATTCGGAGGTCCACACTAAGTCACTTATTCTCTTTAGGGGTATCAACATGAAGATCATTATAGTGAATTACCCCGATTCGGGAAAAATTGATGGGAACGGTGATCCTTTTGTCCACTTAGTGGGATTTGTGAATGCCTTGCATCCATGGGGCATACTAGAGGAAGATTACCCCATCTTTGTTTGACAAGAGTTTAAAAGGACCGGCTACGGGCTGGTACTATTCTTGATTGTGTAGACATGGCTAGTTGGGAAAATGCTACCGAGCCTTTGTTAATTGGGCTCTCGAGCATTAACAAGCTGATGTTAAGAAGTTCAAGCTAGTCACTTTGCGTCGAGGCGGCTTGGAAACTTTCTCGCACTTTTGTTCAAGATGCGCTACGTTCGCGCCCGGCTTCGTGTCTACATTCTTGATCGGGAATTCATGCTTATATTCTTTCCCCGAAACTTGAATGATTTCTATTACAGTCACATGGTTACTATCAAATACACCTCGCTTCAACCACATGGAACAACATGGTTTCGACATCGATACTCTAAAATCTCCGAGAAAAAAAACGACCTCCGTAATATCTTGAAACTCCCAATACATATCCAAGGGTATATGCTAAGATGGATGAACCATTGAGTATGGTGTATGATCTTCTTCGGAGGCGAGGTATACTTCAAGTTCCAGGCGCATGTGCACTATTTACCGCTACTCGGAGCAGGCAGAGCAAACTGCACTTATTGTCGTCAATTTGGGCATGAGGCTGATCGATGCCATGACTTTTACTACAAAGTGCAAAGCGTTGATCGAGGGCATCATTAGTCCCAACCCATAAAAGAAATACATGCAAAGATGGTGTCATCACGTCGCGCCGCAATCCCAAGTCGATATCTTTCTGGCAAATTGGTTGAACAAGGTAAGATTCATCCACTTCCCCGAGCGCCCGGGGGGCAAGTCTGTAGGGGTCGAGTCTTCCCCAAGTTGCCGATATCATCGAGTTGCATGGTCACGGCACAAACCGATGTCATGCTCTCGGCTATCGCATCGAAGCGAATCACCAACCTAGCTCTTGTCTGCGGTAAAGCTACTCGATCATCTTCCGAAGAGAAAAGTCTTCGATAAAAAGTCTGTAGGGGGTTAGCCCATCAAAAAAAATCTTTTAGCCGGTTAGTATCGAGGAGAACTACGTGCGGCTTGAATCCCTATTATCACTTACACTTGCCTAGTGAGATCGGTCCACCAATGTAACACCTAGGGTACGTAGGTAGCTCGATATGAGTGCTATTTGCTTTATTAAATAAAAAGCTTTAGTTCTTTTTAAAATAACGAACTACTGGCTTAGTCGATTCCCCATAAAATGCATTTAGAGCAATGGGGATATGTAGAGCGACCTTCGGGTTCGACTCGAATACATTAACCATTGTATTTGGGCAATATGATCGAGAATTCAAGATGCCGGTCATCATAGGAGCAATTTCGGGAATCTTGAATTGACACATCGATGGGGATACGAGGCCCTAATCTCTATATTTTCTATCTTTGTTCAAATATTAGCGGGAATGGAAGAATGAAAATGCTGTTTTCAACCCCTAATGACGGTAAAATCATTTAAAAAGGTTGAAATATAGTCAAAAAAAATAAAAAAAATTAATAATAAAAAAGCAAAATTGCGAAGGTGGACCATTCGGTCAAAATATGGCAAAGTTGTTTTCGAAAATTTTCTTTACTTTACAATGCATTACGCAATATGTAGCCTTCTTTTCTTTTAATTCTTTTTCTATACCTTTAGGTCCAAAAGAAGAAATTTGCCCCTTCTCTAAGGATGACCGATTGCAGTGTGAGAAAACAAACACCTCGGCCCTACCCACGAATGTTGTCGAAGAGCACTGTAGGAATTGCCATGCAACCTCTTGTCCAAAGGATTTCAATTATGATGAAGATGGGTTATACTCGAGGAGCTCGATTAGGGCATGATGGTAAGGGAATGAAGCGAACAATCCCAGTAGTAGACAAGAAGAGCAGGCATAGATTAGGATATGATTCAAGAGCGGCACTTCTCAAACACCAAAAACCTTAGCTTCTACCCTCGATTATCGGTTCATCCTGTAAGGAGATCGACCTCTGTCCAAAGGAATCTGTATCGGTAATCCTCGAGGCGATGATGATCATGACTCAAAAGAGAGATCTAGGGCCAAGCGATTTTGACACGGACTTTAATGTAGTATGCCTTGTTAGAGAGGTCCACACTAAGTCACTTATTCTCTTTTCAGGGGTATCAACATGAAGATCGTTATAGTGAATTACCCCCGATTCGGAAAAATTGATGGGAACGGTGATCCTTTTGTCCACTTAGTGGGATTTGTGAATGCCTTGCATCCAGGGGGGGCATACCTAAGAGGAAGATTACCCCATCTTTGTTTGACAAGAGTTTAGAAGGACCGGCTACGGGTGATGATACTATTCTTCAGTTGTGTAGATAGGGCTAGTTGGGAAGATGCTTGTTGAGCCTTTCTTAATTGGGCTCTCGAGCATAAACAAGCGATGTCAGAAGTTCAAGCTAGTCACTTAGCGTCGAGGCGGCTTGAAACTTTCTCGCACTTTTGTTCAGAGATCGCTTACATTAGTGCCCGGATCGTGTCTCTCTATTACGATCGGGAATTCTTGCTTATATTCTTTGCGAAACTGAATGATTTCTATTACGCGTCACATGGTTACTATCAAATACACCCCCACACTAGCCTCGAAGCCTGCATGATTTCTCGATTTTTCACTCGATTTTACGTGGAATTTCTTGCATATGATTTTTCGAACCTTAAGGGGTATTTATACCCGATTTTCGCCACCAGTTGTGATTTTTGACCGATTAGGGAAGAGAGGTGGGCTCAGTTTCGGCCCTAAAGCAGGCTCTTCTTGCTACTTTCTTGCGGCGTTGAATTTTGGGCTGTGCCGTGATTGGTCGATTGATGTGCAAGTTGCTTGCTTTATTGTGATTGGAGGAAGGAGATGAAGGTGCTTGAAGTAGGGGTGTTCCAAAAATATCCGATCTGAATTATCCGATCCGAAAACCCGCCGATTCGATCCGAAATTTCGGATATCGATCCGATTTTAGATTTTGGATATTTCGGATCGGATATCGGGAAAAAATTTTGGGTTTCGGATCGGATACGGATCGAAATTTTTCAAAAATGTCAGCGACGATCAGAAAATCGGTGATCCGATCAAAAACCGTGTCCGTCCAGAAAAGTTCGGATATCCAAAAATTCGGATCGGATTCGGATCGTAATTCCTCCGTCCGAAAATTTCGGATCGAGGATCGATCGATATCAGACATTGAACACCCCTAGCTGGAAGGAGGAGATGAAGATTCAAGGCGTCGAAGAGAGTGAAGGAGGAACGAAGACTTATACATAGGAACGGGCTTCACTTGTGGTTCTTGGACCAAGGTTTCTCATTAAGCAAAAACATTTTAATTAAGTAATATTAGTAATAAAAATAAAAACATAGCATATAATATCTAAAAGCAATAAAAACATATAAAATGCATACAATTATAATATAAATATGCATATGACACTAAAATAAGGGAACATAAATATATTAAATTAGGCACTTATCAAATTCCCCCGCACTTAGCCTTTGATCGTCCTCGATCAAACTCTAACTTTTATGCAACTATAACACATAACACCACCTCTCTATTTCTTACTGCTAAAACTGAATCAATGAAAAATTGAACAAGAAACTAAAACGTTTTATATTAGTTAGTAAAAACTCGAGTAAGATGTTAACGAGGAATGTAACATTATCATTTAGAACAATCGAAATAATGAAACTCATAAAACATCATAGATATACTCTCTGCGTTTGATAGGCACCAACAGTATTCACTTCATAGAACCATGATATCAACAAATAGACCCTCGAAGGATAAATAATCACTCGTCACTCATGTGTTTGAAAGGATTTATGTATTTCCTCAAGATTAAATTAGATGGCCAAAACTACGCCAAAGCTTGCATATCTTCTTCGATGCTCCACTATTATTGGAAACTGACATACCGGGACATAAATCAAAGGACTTTTAGGTTATATGAGGGCTATGGTTTTAAAGGTAGAAATTTTTACTAGATATGTGGACTAGATGGCTTTGAGACTAAATGGAGCAAAAAACTTAATAACTCCTCCCTTTTCCCACAGACAGAGAGGGCAGCAGAAATAACTCTCACATAGTACTTGACCTTATTTGTCATTCTTGTATTTTGGCTTTGATATACAAATATCATTTACATCGTCATTTGTACTTCACTTATCACACTTGATTTTTTTTCTTCACATATTTTCATTTTTTTTGTACTTTCATAGTATATCAAGTTGCGAGTATATTATACAATATAGACGTCAACACTTCGCGCTATAACCGCATCTTTTATAGAAACACCACGCGCCGCTTTTACTCGATAATGACCATGCTC